>PVKZ01000534.1:194834-749515 GCA_004027375.1 Macroglossus sobrinus
TTGGGAGAGATATGAATATACAAGTACATGAAGCTCAAAAATACCCAAATTCAATGAAGACTTCTCTGAGACACATTATAATCAAACTGTCATACATCAAAGACAAAGAGAAAATTTTGAAAGCAGCAATAGAAAAGATAATCATCATATACAGGGAATCTCCTTAAGGCTTTAGGCAGATTTCTTGGCAAAAATATTTCACACCAAGAGATGTTATAGTCAAAGTACTGAAAGAAAAATAACTGACAACCAATAATGTTTTACCCTGCATAGCTGTCCTTACAAACAAGAGAGTTTCCCAGAGAAGCATAATCCCAGAGAGTTTATCACCACTAGACTTGCCTTACAAGAAATATTAACGGGGGTTCTTCAAACCAAAATGAAAGGATGCTAGTTAGTAACATGAACACTTATGAAAGTATAAAACTCATTTGTAAAAGTATAGTCAAATTCAGAATACTCTAATACTGTAAGTGTGATATGTAAATTACTTGTAACTGTAATATGATTGTTAAATTATAAAAGTATTAAGAATAACTATATCTAACATAATTTGTTAATTAAAATACAATATAAAAATATAAATTGTGACATTAAAAATATAAAATGTAGGGGAGGGAAGTAAAAGTACAGTTTTTATGTTATCAGGGTTAAGTTAATCAAAACAGACCTCTGTGACTAGAATGTAACTAGTATGTAAGCCTCATTTTATATAACCACAAAGAAAAAACTTTTAATAGATATATAAGCAATAAAGAGAAAGTAATCAGAACATAACAGTAAGATAATTATCAAATTAAAAAGGAAGACAGCAAAAAAGAAAGAACAAAGGAAATGTGAAACAGCCAGAAAACTTTAATAAAATGGCAACATAAAGGCCTCATTTATCAATAATTACTTTAAATGTAGATAAATTAAATTCTCCAATCAAAATATATAGAGTTGCTGAATGGAGTAAAAAAAAAAAACCAGTATTCAAGGATATGCTGCCTATAAGAGTCTCACTTCAGCTATAAAAACATACATACGCTGAAAGTGAAAAGATAGAAAAAGATACTCCATTATAATGGAAACCAAAAGAGAGCAGGAGTAAGTATAAATATACCTGACAAATTAGACTTTAAGTCAAAAACTGTAACAAGAGACAACGAAGTTCATTATATAATGATAAAGGGGTCAATGTATCAAAAGAATATAATAATTGTAAATATTCATCCAACATAGGAGTACTTAAATATATAAAGCAAACATTAACAAATTTCAAAGGAGAAATAGATCGCAATGCAATAATAGTAGGGTAATTCAATATCCCATTTTCAACAATGGCTAGATTATTCACAAAGAAAATTAATAAAAAAAAGAACATTGGATTTGAACTATACTTTAGACCAAATGGACATAACAGACATGCAGAAATATTCCAAACAGCAGTAGCAGAAAACATGTTATAGGTGCACATGGAACACTTTCTTGTATAAATCATATATTGGGTCACAAAACAAGTCCTAACAAATTTACAAAGATTGAAATGATATTTTCTGAGTACCACTGAAACATCAAAAGCAGAAACATCAAAAACAGAAACAAAACTGAAAAATTCTCAAACATGTTGATAACAAACTACATGCTACTGAACAATCAACGGGTTAAAGAAGAAATAAAGAGGGAAATTAAAAAATATGTTGAGACAAATGAAAATAGAACCATAACATACCAAAACTTGGAAGACATTACAAAAGCAGTTTTAAGAGGGAAGTTCATAGCAATAAATTCCTACATTAAGAAAAAAGAAAATTCTTAAACAACCAACCAAACTTTACATCTCAAGGAACTAGAAAAATAAGAAGAAAATAAGCTCAAATTTATTACTGAGAAGAAAATAAAGATTAGAGCAGAAATATATGAAATAGAGACTAGAAAAACAATAGAAAAGATCAACAAAACTGAGTTAGTTATTTGAAAGATAAACAAAATTGATAAAATTATAGGTAGGTAAAGAAAAAAGAGAGCATCCTCAAATAAAATAAGAAATGAAAAAAGGAACATAACTGATACCACACAAATACAAAAAATCACGAGACACTACTATGGACAAATATCTGCCAACAAATTGGATAACCTAAAAGAAATGGATAAATTCCTAGAAACATGTAGCCTAACAACACCGAAACAAAAAGACAGAAGAAATAAAAAATCTGAACAGACTAAAAATGAGTAAGGAGATTGAATCAGTAATCAAAAACCTCCCATCAAGAAAAAGCCTAAGATTCACTGGTGAAATGAACTAAACAGTTAAAAAATTAATACCAATTCTTTTCAAACTCTTTTAAAATATTGAAGAGGAAGAAATATTCCAAATTCATTTTACAAGCCTAGCATACTCTGATACCAAAGTCAGAAAAGGATACTACAATAAAAGAAAATTACAGGCAAATATCCTCAAAAAAATACTAACTACATTTAACAGCACATTAAACATATCATAAACCATGATCAAGTGGGATTTATCCCTAAGATGCAAAAATGGTTCAACATCCATAAATCAATCATTGTGATAAACCATATTAACAGAATAAAGAAGATAATCACATGATCATCTCAATAGATACAAAAAAAGCATTTGACAAAACTCAATGTTTCATAATAAAAACTCTCAATGAATTAAGTATAGAAAAATATTCCTCAACATAAATAAAGGCTATATAAGATAAGCCCACAACTAACCTCATACTCAATAGGATCAGGAATAAAACAAGAATGTCTACTCACACATTATACCCTTTGTAGCAGGAGGGGATATAGATATATGAGTATTTTTCAGTTAGATGTACAACTACTTAGGTGGCATATGTTTCATTCTCTTTACCAAGCAAATTAAAGCACACATCATAGAAAAATAATTAATAAATTTATGACTAATACTTTTGCTATCAAATCTATATTTTTTATTTTAAAATTAAGTCCTAGCCAAAGTCGGCAAGAAAAAGAAATAAAAGGCATCAAAATTGGAAAGGAAGAAGTAAAATTGTTTGCTGAGGACATGATCTTATATAGAGAAAACCCTAAAGACTTTACCAAAAAACTGTTAGAATATTTAGTTAAGTTGCAGAATACAAAATCAACATAAAAATTAGTTTCATTTCTGTAGTTTAACAAAAAACTATCCAGAAAAGAAATGAATGAAACAATCTCATTTACAATAGCATCAAAAGGAATAAAATACTTAAAATAAATTTAACCAAAAAGGTGAAAGATCTGTACACTGAAAACTGAAAATAATAAAAGAAACTGAAGACACAAATAAATGGGAAAATATCTCATGTTTATGAATTAGAAGAATTAATATTGTCAGAATGTCCAAAGCAATCTACAGATTCAGTGCACTCTATATAAAAATTCCAACAGCATTTTCATAGATATAGAAAAAACAATCCTAAAATTCACATGGAGGCATAAAAACTATGAATAGCTAAAGCAATATTGAGCAAAAAGAACAAAAGCGGAAGCATCACACTTCCTAATTTCAAATTATATTATAAAGCTATAGTAATCAAAACAAGATGCTATTATTATAAAAACAGACACACAGACTAAAGGAACAGAGCATAGAGACCAGAAAAAAAAATCCACACACACATGGTCAACTAATCTTCCACAAAGACACCAAGAACACACAGTTGAGATAGTCTCTTCAATAAATGGTGTTGGGAAAACTGTATATCCACAAGCAAAATAATGAAATTAGACTTTATCTAACACCATAGATAAATTCAAAATGGATTAAATACTTAAATGTAAGACCTGAAACTGTAAAACCCCTAGAAGAAAACATAGAGGTAAAGCTATTAACATTGGTCTTGGCAATGATTTTTTTGGATTTGACACTAAAAGCACAGAAAACGAAATAAAAAATAAACAAGTGGGGCTACATCAAATCAAAAAGATTCTGCACAGGAAATGAATGAATGAATGAATGAATGAATGAATGAAAAGGTAACCTACAGAATGGGAGAAAATATTTGGAAACTATGTATCGGATAAGGGGTTGACATTCAAAATATATAAGGAATTCATACAACTCAATAAAAAATTAATTTGATTAAAAAATAGGCAAAATATCTGAATAGACATTTTTTCCAAAGAAGACATAGAAATGACCAACAGATATAGGAAAAGATGCTCAACATCAATAATCACCAAGGAAATGCAAATGGAAACATCAGTGAGATATCACCTCATACCTGTTGTACGGCTATTATCAAAAAGTCAAAAGATTATAAATGTTGTCAAGGATGTGGAGAAAAGGGAAAACTTTTGCACTATTAATGAGAATGTAAATTCATATAAGCATATGGAAAACAATATGGAGTTTCATCAAAAAAAAATTTTAAAAAGAACTACCATATGTTCCAGCAGTTCCACTTCTGGAAATATATCTAAGGAAAACAAAAACATGATCTTGAAGAGATATCTGTATTCCCATGTTCACTGCAGCATTATTCACAGTAGCCAAGATATGGAAACAAGCTAACTGTTTATTAATGGCTGAACAGATTTAAAAATGTGATATATAATACATATATACATCCCCATATATAAAGACATATATATGTACACATATACCATATATGTACACATACACAACACTGGATTCTTATTCAGCCTTAAAATAGAAATCCTGCCATTTGTGACAACATGGTTGAATCTGGAGAATGTTATGCTGAGTGAAATAAGTCAGACAGAGAAAGACAAATACTACATGATCACATATGTGGAATTTAAAATAGTTAAGCTCGTGGTAACAAAGAATAGAATAGCTGTTACCAGGGGTTGAGGAGTGGGAGTGGCAATAACAGAGAGTCCTTGGTCAGAGGGTACAAACTCTGAGTTATAACATGAATAAGTCCTAGAGATCTAATGTACAGCATGATGACTATGTTAACAATAATACATTGTATATTTGAAATTTGCTTAAAAAGTAGGTCTAAACTGTCCCACCACACACACAAAAAAAGGCAACTGTGTGATGTGATGAATGTGTTAACTGGCTTGATTGTTATAATTTCACAACACATACACCTATCAAAACATCATATTGAGCACCTTAAATATATATAATTTTTATTTGTCAATCTTACCTAAATAAAGCTGGAGGCGGGAGGAAGTTGAGGATAGAAAGATCTGAGAAGTAGCAACTGTTCTAATGTTTGCTAAATGACCATTTGCTAAATTCATTTCTTATGAATTTTGAAGTCACTTGAGAAGTATTTCCATTGAACATATTATTTAAGTACAACCTATCAGAGCAAAGATAAAAAAGTTAAATAGTAAGAGCATCGAGAAGCTAAAGCTGGGAGAAAGTTTATACAAGAAGCAATATGGCACTCATGACTTAATCATTAATGAAATCCTTCTGTAGGTGAAACTCAACCTAGAAATTTGTCTTTTACTCAAAAAAAGAAGAGTGATTCTCTAACTCAATACCATGACTCTACATGGCAAAATAAAGTTTTCAAATAAAGAAGAAAATTGCTATACTACACAGATAAAGAAGAAAGACATTTCCGGAAAAACAATTATATAATTGAGGTCAACCATTTTGTACAGTCTTTGGAGACAAAGAGAAATTCTATGCAAATAAAAGCAGCTGACCAGGGTTGTAGGAAGAATTAGAAAAGATGCTACTTATAATATGAGGTTAGAGCTATAACAATGAAAATATTAGTGTTCTATGCAGTTAAGTCTTTCGAATGACTATTCAAGTGATCATACCACTACTGAACAAAAATACCAGAGGACACACAATAAGGGGATTAATAAACCAAAAACAAACAAAAAAATATATTAAGCCCATGAAAGAAATAATTCTTAGCACAATGGGATAAGTAAGGAGTCTTCCATTGCCTTGATAAAAAGCTCTGGGAAATTCACATTATCCCATGACATGTATATGTAATTATACTTTGTCTCATGTGTATATTAGTTAAAATAAGCTGTTATGCTATCATAACAAATTATCCCAAAATCTGTCAACAAGGGTTGATTTCTTGTTCACACTATCTGTTCATCACAGAGTGGCTATAGTACTGCTCCCAGGCTCAGACTGACAGAGTAACCTCCATCTGGAACATTGCTGGTAGTCATATCACACAGAAAAAGAATGTGGCAAGCCTCCTGCCACATCATAAAGCTTCCGCTCAGAAGTGACATACATCACTCAATGTGATGGCCCAAGAAAGTCAAATGACCCTGCCTGAATTCAGCAGAGTAAGAATACATAATATTCCCTAGGGAGGGGAAGATTATGAGCCATAAGAGCTACCACACAGTATGCTCAAAATAACTGCATATAGTAAATTGTATAATTCTGATTCTATAATGCTGAAGTTTTTCCAAAACAAAATTGTCTTTATAAAATCTCAAATCAAAGATCGCAGGTATTATTACAAATAGCTTTCTGGATGGTGTAGATCTCTTTGGTAGTTATGACCACGATTTTGCTGTTTATAGTCAGCAGCTTCCCTTATACAAGGATGTCTTCAATTTTAACTCTGATTTTTAAGCCTTTGGGTTCCATTCTAAGGGCCTTAATGAAGAGGAGCAACAATCAAATTAATTGGGCTTTTTCCTGTATGTCTAGTCCAAAGCCTAATACCATATTTAAATAAGAGTTTGAATAAGGTGGGATTTTAAATCTGTATGTGTGAATTTTACATATTTTTCATTTTCTACCAAGGAGCCAGATCTTCAAGCACTACTCTGCAACAAAATCAATAATAAGGACAAGATCTCCTTAATCCCAATACTTAATTTTAGAATAAAAAGTATAGATTTGATAGCAGAAGTATTAGTCACAAATTTACAATTGTTTTTCCATGATGTGAGCTTTAATTTGCTTGGTAAAGAGAATGAAACGTATGCCACGTACGTATCCCCTCCTGCTACAGAGGATATATAGTCTGTGGTGGGTCTGTTTACCTGCCACTGAGAAGAGGCAACAGCCCGGAGACAAGGTTTCCTGTAAATGATTTCAAGTTAAAGCTCTTAAAACATCAATTATCATGTCATTTCAGCCTGATGGTGCCTGGAGACAAGAGAAAGAATGAAAAGTTTCTTAATGTCCCTTTCACTTTTCGATTCTATTATTATTATTATTATTATTAACCTTTTCTACTACTCAGCCACATCCATTCTCCTCAGCCACTTATTTTTTAATAATGAGTGGTCCTTAATATAATAAGGAAAGCTAGGAATTCCAGAGATGAGATGTTTACCAGAATCCTAGGAATTGGCCTTGAACACTACATAATTTTGACAAATTCTAAGCTGCAATAACAGATCATATGCCCCTCCCATAGGTGCTGACTAAAGAAAAAGTTGATAAGAGAGTTGGCTAATTGGCTGATTGGTTAAAAGAAGAGATAAGCTGATGTGTGTGACCTGAGCAACCTGCCAATGGCGATGTCAAACTCAGGTCTTGAAGTATGAGAAAGAGGGGTGGAAAAGGTTCTTCAATACTTTTTCCTTTTTTGACTTATCCTTGGCAATATCAACTCCACTTATTCAGCACTGCTATTTTCCTTGACCTTGGCCCTGATTTTAACCCTAATCAGTTTTATCACCTGTTCACTTGTTTCAGGCTTTGTCTTTGACCTTCCCAGAAATCTCCATTAGAAAGGTTATCATTATGAATGGGAGTAAACAGATAAGCCTATGACTAGAGGTGAAAAAACTTCCTTGCTGAATGTCTGCCAAAGATAAGTAAAGACACAAGTTTGAAAGGGGCCAAAGTCATATTTTAGATAGTTTGGAACATATACAAAAATTATATAATCATCCAAAGTTGAACTGCTCTTTCATGTCTCTGTTTAAACTGCATCTTTATAGTTTCTGAGAGCCACAATTTGATTTGCTAAATCTTTGTCATAGGTAAAGCTTAACTCAAATGACAGGCCCTCCTTGAAGCCTTCCTTCACCTCTGTATCTGCCCCTGAGCACTATTAATTGTTCTTTTTTCCATCATCTTCAATATTTAATTCATAAACTTATTGTCGCATTTTCACATATTACTGTTCTTCAGCTCTGTGCATCTATATAACATCCCTGCAGTAGAGGTACTCTCCTAAAGGCAAGATTAAATCCTGTTTATCTTTATATCTGTGATGCCAAAGAGAGCACTGGACACTTGGTAGATGCTAAAGAGATCTTGCTCACTAAACTGAAATTTAGTTGAGGGTCAGCACTGTGGGTAGCAGACGCTGCCTACAGAAAGGTAATGTGGGACACAGTCGAAGGGCATGAACTTTGGCTTCAGAGAAACCCAAGGTCAAATCCTAACTGACAGCTACTAGCTATACAACCTTAGACAATGTTACTTAACCTCTCCAAAACTATTTCTGCCCCTATAAAATGAAGGTAATCATTCCCACCTTGCTAGCCTGTAGTGTAAGTTAACTGAAAGGCCTGCATAGTACATGGTACATGATGAATTGCAGCGACCATGGTAGCCACTCCACCCACATGCCTTTCTTTAGATGCCTCTTATTTGTTCTGAGTGCTTACCTCTCAGTTTCTCTGTGCTTCAATTGTTAGGACTGGTACCCACAATTTCTCTCAGAGGACCACCTTCAGGTTACTAGAGTAGCTTTGGTCCAAATATAAACAGCCCAGAGATTTAATCCTCATGTCAGTGGCTGTGGCCAACGACTGACTGGTATATCAATATAAAAGCCCAGCTCCCTTGTCTGTGGTGAGACAAACTCTGAAGTATAACTTGTACTCCTGAGCTCCCTTGGGATCAGGGTAAGGCAAAAGTGTCACCTTTAAGCACATCCTTGTTTGGTTTCTTCCCTGATCCCTGTCAGGCTTCCTCTACTCTCCTTCTATCTTCTCCCACAATCACTGACTTAATACATTACTTAATATGAATCCTTATCTCACTGTTGGATTCTGGGAACCTGACTTAAGACATGAGTGCTCCCAAAATAGTAATTATTGTCATAACCCACATTGGTTTAAAGAGTAATAAACAAAATTGCCGCCCTAAAAAATCTCCCTGTTGTCACCTTCCACCACTTTTCCAATCTTGCTGTCACTACCTTTTATCTCCTCAACATGTTCAACTCAAGGAAAAAGAGACCCAGCAAGACTTATTTTTTTCTTTCAATAAAACATATGTGCATTTATGTTCTTAACTGGGTAGCTGCCTCCTTACAGTTGATTTGCTCAACACTCAGCATCTTGAGGGTGATTAACAAAATGTGAAAAATAAAACAAAATTCTGTTCAGCATTGTCTGACAGGAATGAGAAGGATGCTTTCCATGAAAATCTTGTTCAGGAGATCCAAGATACTGGTTGAGTCTATTTCAGAACTGGCAGATTCTGTCACATCTTGAGGACATTTTCCACAATGAAATGGGTGATTCAGAGGGATAAATTCATTTCATAATGTGCTCTTTTGCTGAGACCACTTTTCAGTCACAAGTCAAAAAATTTTAAAGAATAATTACTAGGCTCTTTGAAGACTTTTTTTCTTTCACTGAACCAGGCCCTTAACTATGACATGATACCACTTAAGTTCAAATACAAACTGTGCTACTTACTAGGTGTATGACTTTGGGAAAATTAATCTTCCTAAGCCTCAGTTTCTTTATTGGCAAATCAAAAAAAAAATAACAGTATTTATAACATAAAGTATTGTGAATATTCAGTGTACTTAAAGCATGTAACCCAGTGCCTGACTCAAAAGTAATGCATTCCAGAAGTTAGATTTTTTTTGTAGTTATCGTTTTTCTTATTGTTTTAACACTTTCATTCTCCTACTCTTCTAAATGAACTAAGAAAACAAACCTAATTTGATAAACCTGGCTATCTTTCCTGGATAAAAAAAAGCTTAGAGGATGGGATGTTGTTGTCAAGGCTGAGGGGCTAGCAAGTAGAAGACAGAATGAACTCATTCTGTTTGGACTGACACATACAGAACTGGTAACCACTTGTAGAAGCCAATGGTTCACACAAAGCTATTTCATCAGTATGAATACTATTACCAAATGGTCATTTCTTCACTCTGGAGTGGAGTCCATGGAAGATAGTATGTTCCCTATCACAGGAGACATTAAATCAGGTACCAAATGACCACCTTCTGGGATTACTATATGTGTATACTTTAAGTATATTAGCTCATTAAATATTCAGATGCTCCCTCTGCTTCTCAGTTTCCATGGCAGAATGTGAACTCCAAAATTTCTCTAACTAACAAAAAATGCACTAACTAGTCTGAAGCTCTCTAGTTGTCACAAATTCAAATTCTTCTGGAACTATACTTGGTTCAACTGCAATCTAGAACAATCAAATTAATCAAGTGCAGCCAACGATCAGGATTCCACTGTATGAATATCTTTCTCACTCTAACCACTGAAGAGAATGGAAGGAAGAGATACAGTACCTCAGAAGGAAGATAGAAGGTCCTAGAAGTAGGAAGAAGACCATGAGGTACTTCAGGATAGACAAAATACGTCTTCAGTACAGTTCAGAATAAATAAATATTGGAACCAATTTCCTATAACTTTCTTCTACCCCTAAACTCAATTAATCCAGAGTCACACTATGTACCAGTGGATTCAAATTAGTTATTAATTTGAAAAATCAGTCTGAAACATTAAAAATTATGAAAATCATTCACTTATTTCTTCAAATTTACAATGAAGGATTTAGTCATATGAAGGCATTTACCACATTTCATTGAATATAACACACTACTAATTATAAAACATATCAATGTTTTATGTACCACTAAGAAAGGAAAAACATGCAAATGTAGTTATCAAATGTAAAGAGTATCCTAATTTCAGAGACACTAAATTGTGAAGATATGAGCATCTTAGAATTGATGAGATATTAAAAATTAGTTGGAATATTTTGTATGCTCTGACATAGGATCTCCACTTTCCTCTTTTTAACAAATGAGGTTTGAGTCAGTTAGGCAAACATTTAATGAACATAAAATAGGCCCTGTGATAGGCAGAGGGGGGATGCAGAAACGCTTAAGAATTCATCTTTGTCTTCCAGGAATTTACAGGGTGAGAGGAGATAGCCGTAGAAATAATTGCAATAGAGATGTTCATGATCTAATAAGCATTATTTATGATTTTGAAATGCAGCAAAGTCCCTCCTAGCTTAGGGCCTTTTACGTGTTATTCCTTCTGCCATAAATGCTTCCTTTCCTCTACCTGGCTAACCGCTATTCATCCTTTGATCTCATGTCACTTCTACAGGGACACACACACTATTACTAGTTTATAATGACACAGGCCTTTTCCTTCAAAACTTCTATCCCCACTGTAACTGAAATTAATGTTCAAAATTTGAAAAATAAATTTTTATGTTTGTTTTCATCTCCTTTCCTATTTAGCTAAAGAGATTTTCTGATCATTTTCCATGAATACATAACCGTATATATTAACAGTATACAAAGCAATTTGGAAAAGTCCCTGTGAAAATTGAGAACAGTAGGCACTAAAGGGATTCAGGCACAAACAAGATCTCACCTGGTAAGCAGAATCAGGAAAGTTTTCATGGAGAAGCAGCAATTGGCCTAGGCTCTCAGCGATCTCACAGGTAAATGCTAGAGAAAGGCATTGTAGGCAGAGGTACCGAAATGACTCAGGGTCAGAAGAGGGAAAGATAAAGGCATCTTTGGGGAACAACAGTTAGTCAAGTTTACAAGTTGGAAAGGTACATTGAGGCTAGATTAAGAAAAGAGGTGGATTTAACATTAAGCTAATAAAGTTTAAGCTTCAAACCCTTCACTTGCCGGGTCCCTTCTAAGGTTGGTTCTGCTTTAGGGACACAAGGAGGAAGAAGCAGCCTTAGCAGCCCATGGAGGCCTGGAATGCTGCCCCAGCCTGGAGGTCATGTTTTTGTAGTTTCCTGGGACTGCACTTACAGAAGTACCTCCATATCTCCCTGTCCTCCAGCAAAAACTGCCGATGGTGGATCTTAAAGAGAATCTGGACACCATCTTTGACTCTATGAAGAAAAGTCTAACAGAAATGCTGATCTTTGAAATCCAGAAGGAGACTGTTGGCAAAAGGATGGGCAGTAAGTACCTGAGAAGAAAGACCAGCTGCTGCTGGAGCAGCTCTGGAAGCCCTGCGGAGTGACATCAAGAGAATGAGCTTCTCCAAGGCTTGCTTGCCCTAGGGTGAGAAGCACCTCTGAGAAAGATGATGCAGAGAAAGTTAGAGTTGCAGCATTCCCAAGAGAGATTTCTGAAACAGAAAACTCATTTTTAAGCAATTAGAAACAAATGTCTATCAACCATGCAGGGGGGAAAAAAACCCTGAATTTTCTCTATAGAAAATTATAAACTGTTGACATGTGAAGAAATGATTAAAGAGCATGCAACCAAATGTATAGAGAAAGATTATTATGGAGGTGTACTAGTCAGGAAATCAATAAGCCATTTTTCTGGATTTTGTGATGATTATAATATGATCTTTTTGAAAAATTTGTAATGGATTTTGTTTCACTTATCATTAAGGGTACGTGTTTACTTTTGTCCTCAAAACCTGCATGGGACCCGGGTTAAAAGTCTTGCCTGTCAGTCTCGAGGGCTGAGACTCTATTGGGTCAGGAACAAAAAAGCATAGAATATGTCAGCTAATCAGTTTTCATGCTAGTCTGTATAAGAAGGAACACAAATTCTTATATAGTGGTGTTGTGACTTATCTTCCATGGGCAGTGTTGATAATTACTTGAAAATTATATGCCTTCTTCATTTTTTTAAGTTTTCCTTCTACTTTGAGATTCTGCTTCAGGAATTTATCTGCTGATTCTCCATTTTGAAACACAGAAAGACTTGCCTGTAAAGTATCATTTTTTTGCTCGGATCGAAGTTTCTTCCTTAACATCATGATGTTATTAATACATCACATCCATTTTATCCATATCAATTTTCCTGAGTTTGGCTACCAGCAAAGATTAATAGTTGTCTTTGCATTATGCAGTGGAACTTAATTTCTATCTGAATGTTTAACAACATTGTAATGATTTTATCGCAATTAAGAATGATAAATGTTTCCCTTCCAGTCTCAAAATCAATATTCACAAAGTGTAGGACATGGCAGAAATGTGTGAGTTAGTAGAACTGGGGCTTTCAAGGAACTGAGGAAAGATGAAAGGTACTAGCACTAATTAAGCACCTACTACGTGCAGGTGCTACTATGTGCTACACTCTGATAGATATTTTACAAAATGAAAATAGTAGTATAGTAGCAAAAATGATAGTAAAAACAGCTAACATTTACTGAAAATTTACTCCAAGGTAAGCACTTTCCATACATTTCCCCAGTTGGTCTTCCTATTAATTCTATGGTAAATAATAGTATGTCTACTTCTATTCCTTTTTATGGATGAGGAATCTGAGTCTCAGAGATTTTAAGTAACTTGCCTATAATGATAGAAATGGTGAGTGGAAGACTCAGGCCTTCAGTGCAGTTCCGTCCAATTCCAAAGTTTCATAAATTTAATACCCATTGTATTAGTTTTCTGTTGCCACAAACTTACACTCATTTATTACCTTGTAGTTCTGTAGTTTAAAGACTAGGTGTGTTCATCTAGATTATCTGCTTAGATTCTCACCAACTGAAGTCAAGGTGTCAGCTGGACTGGGCTATTATCTGGAGATCCTGGGGAAGAATTTACTTCCCAGCTAATTCAAGTTGTTGGTAGAATTCAGTTCTTGAGGCTGTAAAACAAAGGTCCCCATTTCTTTGTTAGCTGTCAGCCAGTTATCTGTTCTCAGCTTCTAGAGACCTCCCTCATTACTCGACACACAGGAACCTCCATCTTAAAGCCAGCAAGGCTGCAGTGAAGTCTTCTTATACTTAGAATCTTTTTGACTTCTACTAGCTGGTGAGAACTCTCCTCTTTTAAATAACTCATAGTTAACTGAGCAGTAATCTTCATTACATATGCAAAATCCTTTTGTGGTGTAGTGTCACATAATTATGGATGTGATATCTCAACATATCTACAGCCCTGGAGAACAGTGCAGAAAATCTTTAGGGAGAATGCCTTCCACACCCATACTATCTTCTGCAACACATATATGTTCTATCATTAAGTCCTCACCAAAACTTTGTCAAGAAGATATTAGTACTTACTCTAGAACAATGAGAAAAGCAGGACTCAGAGCCAGAGTAATCCTTGAGGAAGAGACTATAAGAAGGCTAAATCCACATTTCACATGATGACAGTCTTATGCATTCTGTAGCACTTTACAATTGCCTCTCCATCACCATCCGTCACTGGGTCATGCTCCAGCCAAAGTGAAGGTGCCAAGATGTAACATACACTCACCTGTAGTTCTTTGTAGTTAAACACAGTTCTCTCTGCTTAGAACTCTGCTTGGTTTCTGCTTAACTAACTCTTACTTCTCCTTCAGTCTCATTTAAACCTCCCTTCTTTGGTGAAGCTCTCCCCATCCAACACTGGAGTAGAGGTCTCCCCTATACAAAAGCATATTGTACTTACTCTATTATAATATCACTTATCGACCTTTATTATAACTCCTATCTGTTTATCTGTTCCTACCCACTGATGTTAACATCTTTTGCATGGTTTTCGATGATTTCACTGTGATTTAGAATTTTTAAACAAGTTAATATCTTTGGTTAAAAAAGAAATAAAAAGCCAGCCCTAGAAATAAAGGTGCTAAAGGATTGCAAAATGATAGCAAAGAACCTTGCCGATTCCTACAAAACTTCAAAAATCGTCATGAATGTCATGACTTCATAGCAGCTAATTATACGTAGCTCTTTTTTCTCCCCAACCCTTTTAATATGATTTTGACTAAGAACATATCTCTAAGAGAAAAGATACTTGGCGTACAGATTAACGGATCATTTGTTTTTGGACTTCATGGCCTGAGTTTATTGACAAACCACACTAAAAATGGAAATGAACAAGAGAAATGATGAGAACTTATTTGCAAATGTGTGTCATCTTAATTAAAGCAAAATGATGGAGAAAAATATTCAAATGGGAAAATATATTTAAATCCTAATTAAAAGGTTGATTTCTTTTTAAAGTAATCATATTTCAAAAAGGTTATTATAAGTTGGAGAGATAAAAACTAAGAAGAAAGAAAAGAATATTTGAGAGACTCAAAGAAAATAAAAGGCTAGACATCTAGAAGTAGAAAGATTGAAATAACAAATTCTTCACAAATAAGAACTGAGATTTTTCAGCTACCACAACAAGAAAACTATTCTGGCACCATCTGTACACATTTTTACAAAATCAAAAAAGATTTAAAAGAATTAGAAAATCATTAGAAAGCAGCCATCAATGTTTGAATCCTGAAACCTAGAGAAGAAATAAGGCCTGGATATAAGTTGTTCGGGGGCAACAACTTATATGTTTCTTCTCTTCTCTGGCCACTTCAAAATTGCCTTCAGTCAGGGTTCTCTAAAATTCCTCAAATATCCCATACAGAGGTAGGCCGATTGTATTAGGTAAGCCCAGATTTGGGAAGTAACCTATATTTCATGTACAATAACTTGTACCAGCCTTGCATGAAAAGAATTGAAATTGAGCTATTTCTGAGCTAATTAGACCCCTAAAAGCAACTAAAACTGAAATAAAGTTTAAAATGAATTATCGATCTGGTTTTTCTCAATTTTTCACCAAAATACCAATGAATATTCAGAAAAAGACAAAATCATAGAACTAGAAAACATACTATTGGATATACAAAATCAGAATCTGGGATATTTTGACACTACATTCAAGGCTCATAGAGTATGACTGAGATAAATCTACATGTCTTGCTTCCTGAGTCTACAGAAGAACTACATTAAGTATCTCCTTGTCTCAGTTTGAGTTCCTTGATTGCAACAAAACCTTGTTAACTTAATCCAAAAGAAATTTGTCAGAAGTACTTTTGGAGTTAACAGAATCAATGGGAGATCAGAAAACCAGTCTTGAAAATGGTCAAGGCCCAAGATAGCACCAGATAATAAAAAATATACCTGCCGATAACCAGGAACCACCGTAAACATAGTGAAAGGAGAAGTGGGGGTCCCAGACATCTTCATTCACTTTCTCCTCCTTCTGCTCCAGTAAGGAAACAGCTCATTACCTAGTTTGGAAGTTGTACCTCTATTGAGGTTCAGGAAGAATGAAGCCCCTGACTATAATACCATCAGGTGGTATTCCATTGAAAAAGAGAATAAAACCCAAAACTCTTTTCCACAGCCCAAGGGATATAAATGATCTAGTTCCAGCTGCCTCCCCATCCTGTTCTCTCTTCTCTCTTTCCTCCCCACTATACTCCAATCTTATGTCCTTCTTTCAATTACTGCCCCAGAACTCTTATATTTACTGTTCCCTCTGCCAAGAAAGCTCTTCTCCCCAGTGCATCGCGTAGTTCGTCCCATGCCTACATCCCTCTTATCACTTAAGTCTTAGCTCCAATAACACCTGCTAGAAAGACCCATCTCCCCCTTTTCCACTTTAATTCTCACATTTTCCTATTTTATTTTTTATAGCAATCACTGATCTCAAATATTATTTATTTGCTAACTTTATTATCTGTCGGGCTCCCCTTTGCATTTCTGCAACAAGGGTAGAGACCATATCTATTCTCACCAATTATATCTGTATCTCTTGCCAAGTATTTAGACAGTATGAAATCAGCAAAAATTTAAACAAATACAGGAACCAATATTGCAGCACTCACTACATTTCTCAGAATTAATGATGGATCTGTTTCTCATGATGATCTGTGAGATCTTCAAAGGTAAGAACTGAGTCTTCCTCTTGGCTATGCTCTAGTGCCCAGCACAATGCCTGGTTTAGAATAAGGTCCTCAACAAATGTTTATTGATGTGATTTCTACTTAGCTGTGGGCTCTTTCTTTATGAACTGTTAGGCAGGCAGGCTGTACCTAGAGAAAGCTATTTTCTAAAAAGATTTCAAATCGGATTTCATAAGATGATAATAGCAAGAATAAAAAGTCCTTCCCATGAAAGCTCTGAAGACAGTAAAAACATTCTCAAACATTTATTGTCCTGAAATTTTTTTTACCTAGTGCCTTTCTCCAACAGCATGAATTAATGTGACTGGGAGGTTCATCCCAACTGTCAACAGACTAGCCAGGGGCTCAGAGCAAGAGACTCCTCCTGGATCATCCAGCCTGATGAAAAGCTAGACAGTGAAAGCACTACCAAAATAAATTCTCCAAGGACACTGAACAAATATCTCTCCTGGTAATAAATAAATAGTTCAGCTGGAGAATTATAATTGTGTTTATAATGCAGCTCAGATATAGGGCATAATTACACTCTAGAATCCACACAGTAATAAAAAGCTCCAGTCAGGAAAAAGAATGCTTGTTTGCCATGGTTTGACAGGCAAGCAACAAACAATAACCACTTTTTCACCTTTTATTCAATAAAATCAGCATATTAAATATTCAGACTGAGTGTCTCCATTAAGCAATTCACTTATACCTCTCCTCCTTCCTCCCTCCCCACCTCTTCTTGTTTTGTTTTCATCAAGTCAGGGCGAAAAAAAATAAAACCAAATCCATAATGTGATTTTTAATGAGGCTGCTGCTTAGAGGTTCTGCTACGTTAAGGAGTCTCCTCTCCAGGCCACAGGGGTTCAGGAATCAGGGCGGTGGTGGGAGGTAGTTTGGGAAGGACCCCAGACAGCAGGCAGACAACCATTTTCAATCAAAGATATTGAGTTGGCAGGGGAGGGGATGTAGAGAATATGAGTGAAGAGAACGGCTTCTCCTACACCACACACCAATAAGAAAAGGCACATGGCCTGAAAATGTTTAACCAGATGCTAGGAGTTGTGAACTGTGCCTAATGAAACAGCTGACAACACAACACACAGTAAAGGAGCCAGGCCAAGGACAGAAAGGTTAAAAGGCTGGGGAACTAGATTAGAATAATTTGGAGAAACTGGCATACCTGGTGAACACAACTGACTAATCTCTAAAAGACATTGAGAGAGGATTCAAGTACTTTCTTACACAACCAAATTAATGTGCGCTCCCCCTTTTTTTTTCTCCCATTTGGAAAAAGGTTTGAGCCTCTCTATTTTAATCTGCCTCAAGAGGGAGAAGGGAATCTGAAAATGTCACTTTCTCTAGAGTGAAGGGAAAAAAATGATCATACTTCTTGCTCAGCCCTGGTAGCAGCAACAAGCTCCAACTCCAACTCTATCTATGATGTTGACGGACAGAAAAGTGAAGGACATCTAGCAGACAATACCTTGGGAGGCCAATCTGCTCTAGTATAAGAGGTAGTGAGGTCAACGGTAATGAGCTACAGTGAGGCGGAATGCAAATTGCAGAAATTTATGAAGTTGTTTCTGCTCAGTGAGCAGATTCCAGATAAGTTGAGTGTTAATAAGGCAGGCAAGTTTTCAGCTGTGCCAGCTGTTGGGAAGATGTTGGCATGCTCTTAACCTGGTATTTATTAAATGCTACTCATTGTTGTGACAGCACACATAAGTACATAAGTATGTTTATTCACAACATGCATAATCACCCTGTCATAACACAGATGCAAATCAGCGGCCTGTCTCCAGAGCAGAAGGGTGTGTCTAAAAGCCAGGGCCCTTAAGAAAAACTTTCTGAAAAAACTCCCTTTCATTTAAAGTAATTGATCCTGGCAGGCTGCCCTGGCATAGACTTTAACTTCTGTGAGGAGGAAGACACACAGAGAGAACCTGGGTTCTGTTCTTATGCAGAGCAAAGCCTCATAAGAAATTCCTCTGAAACAAGCTGGGTAATTTGGTTGTAGTGTCCTGAAAATTTGGGAGGGTAAAACTGAATGGTTATTACATGTGCTTACAGGGTTTAAAGAACTGTAGTGGTCTCTGCGTGCCCTGTGCAAATTGGTAGCAATGGGGAAACCAAGAAGCTCTGTGACAAAGTGAGCTTCTTTGAATTCACTTGAATATGTATTTAAGCTACTGGAGTTTGTCATATGAAACATAATGGCCCTTTACACATACTTAAAGGACAACAGGAAAACTGGCCATGGAGGAGACTGAAAAAGCCACAAGAATTTTGAAATGGAAAAAAAAAAAACTGTATTCAGGACCACTTATGGACAACAGCATTTGGCACAAACTGGGTGCCGACTATATTATGCACACTCCCCCATGTAAACCACTGGCCACCCCACTTTACAGAGAAGGAAGCAAAGACTTGGAGAGGTTAAGGGGCATCAAAGCCCCAGCAATTAGGAAAGAGATAACACAGTCTCAGCCACAGCTGTGCTCCTCAGAGTGGTGGCTCCAAACTATCTCAGGTCAAGAAGGGATTTATTGAAGAGTCAGACTGGAATCCTGGACCTAAAGTGTGCTGGGTTGAGCAGCCAGAAATAAATTTAGACTGAACAAGTGTACTAGAGAGAGCTGCCTTGAAGTTGAATTCATGATATAAATTCCATGAGAGTTGACTAGAAGCTAAAGTCCAAAGATTGACTTCGTAAGTCCCACCTGATAGCTGTGGTCTCAATGTTTTATAGCCATATATCCGCCTAGTTGTGGTCACATTTTTTTATGAAAACAATATGACTTGAATATGAACCCCCACCTCAGCACCAGTTAAGGGGTCGTCCATTCTCTGGTGTCCTTCCCAAGCAGCAGCCCCTGCACTCAATTTCTCTTTTGTTTTTTCCACTCCCTCTTTGCCTTCGGACATTGTTTTATCCTGTTATTTTTAGGTTTCCAAAGGGTCACTTAATGTTTCATACTTTCCTGTACTATTTGACATAGGTGGTGACTGCTGGAATTTCAAAACCTGATCCCAAAGGAATGAATCTCTGTTAGTGAAACAAAGTATGGTGGGGTGCAAATCCATGCTGTGGAAAGATGGGTAGATATAAGTTCTAGCCTCTCCTGCTATTATACTGTGTGGCTTTGGGCAAGTCGCTTAATCTCTTTAGGCTTTCATCTCCTCACTCATAAAATAAAGAGACTGAACTATAACTGTGTAGTTTTTAACCATGTGTACTGTTCTCCGAGGGTGCATACAACATGTAAACTGAACAGTTGGCATTTTGGGTTGTCACAGCGACTAGAGGGCATCTATCCTGCCTTAAATGCTGGAGCTCCCTGTGAAGGAACACTGGTTTCAATCCCCTGTAGGGTCCTTCTCTGTTCTGACATTCTGTTGACATACTGTTGGACAGCAATGCCTTGGTCAGATTCCTCTCAAATCTCATGTAGCAATCCAAAGGCAAGGCTTTTATTGTCTGATATGGTCTAAAATCAGGATGAGATATTTTAAATCATACACTGGTCCATAGTACACCCAGGACACAATCAGCTGAGAAACCCAGAAGGCAACCCTTTTGCAAATCATTACTGCTGTTTATAAGAGATTAGTTTTTTTTCTCAATAATTACCTCTCTGACTCCCCAGTTTTCTGATGTCTTCTCGGTGCATCCTTTTGTGTTTATAAACTGCCTTCTTCAAATGTTTGGAATCATTTTAAATGGCAGGAAGGTCTTTTGGGTTTTTTCAGGAGAAAACAAGGCAGATGCTCAAATGTCGGTGCCCTGCACATTTTAGGACTTTCTGAGCTCACAGTTCCTGTCATGCCAAGTGCATTCTACAGAAAAGAGAGAGAGTGTGTGCTACAAAACAGGCTGAGCAGACACATACATTCCAGTCAACTCCAGGCACATTTATTCAGCAAACTTCCTCCTAGCTTCTTTACTTACTGCCACCAGTGACTCCAAATTAATGATCTAGCCAAATTTTACACTCTTGGAATCATAATTATGTTAATCTCTTTTCTCAGAGCCTTCTTTTGATTCTTTGAATTTACATAAATTTTCAACTTTTTTTTCCCTTCACTCAATCCCTTTCATTTCCCAGTCCTCTTGGTGTTGGCATTCTTACTCTTGTATATTTCTGCCCAGCTGGTTCCTCCTTTTTTCCTCTCTGGGTTTCTCCCTTCAACTATTATGTGTCCTAAATCGAGAATAATATTTCTGCAAAACTCCTATTATCTACCATTTTTAAGAGCCCCCAGGGAGTAAGCACTCACCTCAGGAGCCTACACTGCACTCATACCGGCATCCTGATTTATGTGGGCCTATCTGGAAGGCAGGGAAAGTAAACCTTCCTGGCAGAAGTCTACGGGAAAGAGTTTTCTAAAAGAAGAGGGAATGAAGGTCACAATTAGGGATGTGGTATCAATCCGCTCACACTGTCTTCTGGCCCTGCTTTTAATATAAATGCTTCTTGCCAGAGGTAAAAATAAATAATCAGTGGCTGTAAAATCTCTGTCTGAAATAAGTGTTCTAGGCATCAGCACCAATTTCCAGTGCATAAGAGAAACCAAACAGACCAAACAACAACTTGGACCAGCCTCCATCTGGCCCAGAGGAGAAAATAATAGAGGACGTGATCCAACAGTGCATCAGGGTATTTGGGAATACATGGGACTCTGGGCAACACTGGGAACCATACCAGATGAATAGCATCAGTGGAGGGTGACCCAACTGGGTCCTTTAGCTAAAATCCCAAATGGGGTAGCCTAGAGTAGGGGTCCCCAACCCCGAGGCTGTGGGCCATATTGGTCTGTGGCCTGTTAGAACTGGGAGGCACAGCAAGAGGTGAGCAGCAGAGAAGCTGAGCGAAACTTCATTTGTATTTGCAGCTATCTCTCAGTACTAGCATCACCACCTCGGCTCTACCTCAGATCCTCAGGCATTGGAGTCTCATAGGAGCACCAGTCCCTGGTGCCAAAATGGTTGAGGACCATTGGCCTAGAAGGCAAATACTTGTTATCCTCATACTAGACCTTTGAGGGTTAGAAGCCACTTAGGATCTGTCAGGCATCATCCCAGAAAAGAGTGAGTTTCCATCTCGGAGGACAACATCTAAACCCTACCCCACAATCTCTCTCTCTCTCTCTCTCTCTCTCTCTCTCTCTCTCTCTCTCTCTCTCTCTAAATGGCTTCAGAAAGTATTCCTCAACTTCCATTAAACACTCATTAAAGTGTTTTGAAAATCTATCAGAAAACTCTCCCTTTAACTCAAATACTATTGTTGCACTCCCAGTCCATTTATAAAGGGCCCTTTACTTGCTTAATAATAACTTTTGATAGTCTGCCTGATGCTATAACTTTCTCCTTTCTCTAAAGGGTCTTCCATTTATTATTTGTCTCTTATGCTTTCACATCCTTTGGTACAAAAGATAAAATGGTACCACTGGTATATACATTATCTACCTACAGGAAGGAATCACAGCACCCAAAAGGCAGTGTCACCTGAAGTAGAAGTAGGAATGGGGTGAGGTTGAAGTGCCATTATGAAAATTAAGTTTGAATTGGGTGTCGATGTTCCACTTTGGGTTAGTCAATTGAGGCTTATTTGTTTAGCTGAAGAATTTTAGAAAAATTAAACTGACTCACCATTACCTCCAGCAATGTGTTAACTGAGCAATCATAATTATAAACTCTAAAAATGACTCATTTAGTCATTTTTTTAAAATGAATTTGATTAAAATGATTATTCATTCACAGTCCTTGCTGACAGAGGAATCTAACTACATTCATAGGGGCCCTGCAAACAGCTTGAACATGCTCCGTGATCGGGCAACCAAATCCATCCCAGAATAAATCTAATGGTTAAAAAAAAAAGTCTCCCTGAATTCAAATATACTTTCTCAAAATTTCTACCACTGAACTTAGCTCCCCTGAAACAATATTAATACATACAGTAGTCCCCCATTATCTACAAGGGATACGTTCCAAGACCTCCAGTAGACCCCTGAAACCCCAGATATTACCAAACCCTATACATATTATGTCCTCCTATGCATGCATTCATTTTCCCTTAAAGGAAGCACATTAATGCTTCTCTTTGGCATATCCAAATTGCCAGCATCTTGTGCTTTGGAGCCATTAGTAAGTAAAATAAGGCTTACTTGAACACAAGCACTGTGATGTGACAACTAATTTGAGAACCAAGATGGCTGCAAAGTGACTAGGGAACAGTGAATGTACACAGCGTGGAGATTCTGGACAAAAAGGGATGACTCACATACCAGGTAAGATATCATGAGATTTGATCACACTATTCAAAACGGTACACAATTTAAAACTATGTATTATTTATTTCTAGAATTTTACACTTAATATTTGGGGCCAAGATTGACCACAAGTAACTGAAGCAACAGAAAGTAAAAACAACAGATAAAAAGTGGATTACGATATATATACTCTCTGCCTCTCAAAATGTGTGGATATTATTTATCAGCTAATCCAATCAAATATTGCATCATTTGTGATGCCATTCCCTAGTACTAGTACATATAAAGTTACCATAAAAACTTAAATATGAAAAAGTAATTTCCAAAATAAGAAACACAAATAACCAAGAATAATACAAAAAAAAGATGTTCAACTTCATGACTAAGAAAAATGCGAATTAAAATAAAATTGAAATATTATTTCACACTGGTCAGACTGGTAAATTTAAAAGTCTCATAATAGAAGTGTTGGCAAGGATGGAGAAATGGGATCTCGTACACTGCTAGTCGGAATATAAATGGGTTTAGCCATGTTGGAGAGAAATTGGGAAATATTTAGTAATATACCAGATACGCATACCCTACAACCCAGAATTTCCACTTCTATGAGGTTTATTATAGAAATCTGCACACAGGCTCACAGGAAGTTTTGTCTGTGAGTAATCAGAACATTATTTGTAATAGCAGCAATAAAGGCAGGAAGTGGGGAGAAACAAGTTCTTTCAAGAGAAGAATGGTTAAATTCATACAACTCGGCACGAGAATACTAGATAGCATTTAAATAAATATAAAATGAACAAATTTTTAAAATATAATATTAAATGAAAAAGTTGTAGAAGAATTTGTACATTATTTCTAATATATTGTTTATATATTTTTAAGTACAGAAAACAATGTTAAGCATTGCTTATAGACAAATATATCTAAATGTAGGTAAAAATGAGAAAAAAATCTAAAAATGTCTCTGAAATATTTTATATCCTTAAAAAAATACTAACACAAATATGACAAAATAGTAACTTCACTGAATTTAAAGGTAGTTATCTAATATATTTTTATACTCTGAGTACATTTGAAATATTTCCTATTTTCAACATAGATACTTTGATAAATACAAAAAGTATAGTCAATAAATAAATAAATCTATAATAGCATTATACAAAAGATAACACTGTTGATATTTTGTTTTACTTTCTCCCGAATTTTTTTACATTTTGTTTTAAACAATTTTAGGCTTTCAGAAGAGCCGTAAAACAGTATGAAGTATTCACATATACCTTAATGTTCACAATTTATATAATCTTAATGCAACTATCAAATCAGGAAATTAACACTGGCATAATATCATCAATGAAACTATAGACCTTACTTGAATTTCAACAGTTTAATCTCTATCACCCTTTCTCTATTCTAGGATCTAACACTGCATTTTCTTATAGTATTTCCTTAGTCTCCTACAATCTGTGACAGTTTCTCGGTCCTTACCTATGTTTCATGGCCTTCACACTTCTCATCAGAATGTCTCTCAACTTGGGTTTGCCTAGTGTTTCCTGATGATTAGACTGAGGTTATGCATTTTTATTTTTTTATTACAGAATGATGCTGTGTTTTTTGCAGTGCATCAATTTAGAGGGTGCATGATAGGTCTTATTACTCGTGATATTTATCTTGAGCACTTAGTTCAGGTTGTGTCTCCTGGATTGCTTCACTGTAAAATTACTATTTTCCACTTTGTAAAGGATATATTCGGTGAGATACTCTGAGATGGCTGATATCCTGTTTCCTCTCAAACTTTTGCCCAATGATACTAGCATCCATTAGTGGATTTTGCCTGCAACAGTTATAACTGTTATTTCTGCTTAATGGTCATTTCTCCCTCATTCCTTCCGTATTTGTTAATTAGAAGTCTTCTGTAAAAAAGAGCTATCACTTCTCCCACATTTATGTACATACTCAATTATAGATTTAGATGAACATGACTCAATGATATTTATCCTATGGGTTATACAATGTTAAAAAAATAAAATCAAACTGAGTAAATGTGAAGCTCTAATTGGCTTTATCAAATGATTCATGAATCAGGCAACATCTCATCGAGCAGCTGAAGGGGTTGTTTTCCCAAAATCCATATGCTAAAATCCTAACCTCCAAGGTGTTGCTACAATGGAGGCGGCACCTTTGGGAGGTAATTAGGTCATGAAGGCAGAGTCCTCATGATTAAGATTAGTACTCTCATAAAAGAGACCCCAGTGAGAAGAAAGCTATCAATCAGAAAGTGGGCTCTTACCAGACACCAAATCTGCCAGAACCTGATCCTGGACTTCCTAGCCTCCAGAACTGTGAGAAATAAATATGTGTTATTTATAAACTACCAAGTCTCATGTTTGTTCATAGTGGCCTAAACAGACTAAGACAACCATAGAACATGGAAGCAATATAATTTCTGCATACTTTGAGGAGTCGAAAGGATGGTACTGACTAGGCCAAAGTGAGCCCTCCAGGATCTAATCAGTGTCAACAGTGACAATACCCAGAAGGAAGTCCTCCCTGAGGACTTTTACAGCCCCGTGAGATGGGGTTCCTGACATTCTCAGAGCATTTCATACATTTGGTGGGACCCAATGTAGGTCCATACAGAAGATAAGACTAAAACATACTCTTATGATTAAATATAGAAAGAGCAGCTTTAAGTTTATATAGCTCACCATTATAGAAAAACCATAAGATACCGTGTAAGTCTGCTGCGAAGTACATTTACATAGTAAACTTCAAGAGCCTACCCCATCAGATCCCCAGTATGTGAATACATGGTGAAATTTATCCGCCAGGGTCAGGAAACAAGATGCATTTTATACTACATAACCTGTGCTTTAGAAAAAAGTAGATGTGCTCTGGAAATTTAAAAAGAAAAACTTGGAGTCCATAACCTTGTGATTTCTTTACAGATTCTAAATAAGTCCTCTCTTAAAGCATATGTGTTTTGAACTTTTTTTTTTAAGAAACAGAAAAAAAAAAGAACAGTTCAAAACATATCCTTCAAGAAAGGACTTATTTAATACAAGTAGATGTGCTAAGGTAGAGAAATTCAGTATTGGTGTAGCTGTTTCCCCTTATGCATGGTTTCACTTTCCATGGTTTCAGTTACCCGTGATCAATTGAGGGCTGAAAATATTAAATGGAAAATTATAAAAATAAACAATTCCTATATTTTAAATTACATGCTATTCTGAATAGTGTGATGAAATCTCACATCATCCAGTTCTATCTGTCCTGGGACATGAATCTTCCCTTTGTCCAGTGTCTCCAGGCTGTACACACTACCCACCCATTAATTACTTAGTAGCCATCTCAGTTATCAAATCAACTATCAAGGTATCTCATTATTTGTGTTCAAGTAGCCCATATTAACTTAATAATGGCTGCAAAGAACAAGAGTAATGATGCTGGCAATAAGGATATGCCAAAGAGAAACCAAAAAATGCTTCTTGTAAGAGAAAGGGTAACTACAGCATAATAAGATATTTTGAGAGACAGACTATATTCACACAACTTTCATTACTATATATTGTTATAATTATTCTATTTTATTATTAGTTATTGCTGTTAATCTATTACTATGTTTAATTTATAAATTAAACTTTATCACAGATATGTATTTGCAAGAAAAAACATAGCATGTATAGGGTTTAGTACTACCCAAAGTTTCAGGCATCTACTAGGGTACCTTGTAACTTATTCCCCACAGATGAAAGGGATCCACTGTAGTCACAGCTTTCCCCTTTGCCTACTTACTTAGCTTTTTCTCCCAGCACACTCTCTGTATAAAAAGAGCCAAAACTGCTTAGAATGGTTATCACAAGAAAAGCAATCAGGAAAATAATTATAATTACCAAGGCAGTTGTATGCACAAGAGAGAAGAGGGGATATGGAATAAAAGGGTAGATGGAGAATTTGGTGTTTAAAAAGTAAAAGACTCCATGTTTAGGGGATTAGAAAACAGAACAAAACATTAGAAAATGAAAATTGTCAAGAATTCTTAATTTTTAAGAAAGGTATTGAATAAATATCAAAATTTTGATTTTAAAAATGCAAAACTACCCTGGGACCAGAGATACACTACTGAGATCACCTAGTATTATTGAGATCACAACTATATAAATATTATATATTCATTAAACCAACCATGTCTCCTGAGGGTTTTTTTTGTTGTTGTTTTTTGTTTGTTTGCAGGTGGGGGAAGCGAGCTTGGGAGGGAGATGGGGAGATAGTAATTCTCTAAGAATACAGAGGATTAGAAAAATCTGCAAGCCATCCCCATTAAACCATTAACTTCCTGGCATCAGGGACTCTGCCTTTTTTTTTTTTTCAGCTTTATTGAGATATAACTGACATGTAACATTGTGTAAGTTTAAGGTGTAAAAAGTGAGGTTTGAATACACAAATACCAGGAACCTGTCGGATTGATATCTATATTTCCAGTCTCTTACACATAGTCTTATAGTCTTATTCCCTGCTACACAGTGGGTGTTTAACAAATGTTTGGTGAATGAATGACATATGAATTTTATATGCTTAGCTCCAAGCTAAATTTATCTGAATGGTTTCTGAAAGTCAGATCAGTTCATTCTTTCTGGATGATGAAATCAACTCTATGAGACTGTCTTTCTGGAAGAAACTGATTGCATGGGTGCTGCAAGGAATTCTGCAATTCAACCACTGCAGTTCAGACTAGATAGCAATCATGATCATCCCTGATTTCTAGAGAAGAAAAGAAAAGGAGTCTCTAGATAGGAGACAATTTAGAGATCTGAGAATAAAACAGGTTAAGACTTTCAAATAACAGATGTTTAATAATCCTAGGAAAACAGATTTCACAATTGTCTAAGAAACTTTGAAATGTCCAAAGATTTGATAGATGAAAGCCTGGCCCACAGGAGTAAACTGAATACAATCAAAAGATTTAAGGATAGATACAGGGTTATCTTACACAGTTTATGTTCCTATAAATGTGATTAATTTTATATATACCTACAAGGAGTTTGTGTGTATTGCCTCAAGATAATTCTCTAGTTCACTATAGATATAATAATTAATAAAGTACTATACTTAGCTAAGAGGAGTTAGAGAATTATTTATACATAATTCAATAAATAAAAAGTCTTCAAGAAAATTGGTATCAGGATAATTAAAGCCCACCACCCACATAAAAGATCTTTAATCTTCACACTTCTATCTAGGATGAAGCTTGTTTTGCTGAACCATTATACACTATCTAAGAAAAGAAGGGAGTAGTGAAAGGAAAGAGAAGGAAAGGGAAGAGAGGGGAGCAGGGGGAGAACAGAGGGGGAGGAAGGGGATTAAGGAGCAAAAAAGAGATGAAGACACCAATTTCTGGCATTATTGCAAATTAAATACTCTGAATAACTACTCTTGATAGAAGCAACTAAACATTGGATAAAAATATAGAGAGAAATGCATTTTTAAACATACAGAAGGGACATAAAGAGAAGCCACAGAGCCCCAAATTTTAAGTAAAGTCAAGAATCCTGAAAAACACGTAAGCACCAGAACTAGATTTTTCCTTGAAGCCTTCCCTCGGACCCCAAAGACTCTAAGCTTCTGCATCATCAGCTACATGAATAGTGGGTGTGGAAAATACGGGATAAAACCTCAAGCTCCCAAAAGTGCTCCATAAGAAAGAGAATGAACAAGAAACTGACCTTGCCACACAGAAGTGGACAACATGGGTTACCAACGCTCTCAATTCTGGCACTGGAGAGTGGCAAAGAAACATTACCTGATAATTTTGTTTAGCAATAAGCCGGCCCTCGGGGTGGGGGGTAGGGTTAATCTATATTCATCTTATCTGAAAAATCTTATTCAGAGAATTTGATTTAAAGCAATTCCAGGTTGGTAGAAATCCCAGGCCCTTGGGTGAACAAACTACAATCCTCTCTGGAAGAATACACTGTCAACCCAATCCTAAAAGGCTTCTTACAGAAAAGTTCCAAGACAAATAACAAGCTCACACTTAGATACACACACACACACACACACACACACACACACACACACACACACACACAAAACAAGTCTTCTTGAAGACCAGCAGAAACAAGAACGAATCTGTCCACAAACATACCAACAAATACCTCAGATATGATACAGAAAAAAAAACATAAAATACTTATATTTATTAAGTACTTAGAAATAAAAGAGAAGCTTGAAAACACAAGCAGGAAAACAACCAATAAGACTTGAAAAATCCACTAAGTAAGGACAAATTAAACAGATTAGAAACCAGCAAAGAGAGAACAATTTGATAACTCAAGGTAACGAAGACTTTCTCAAACAAGGCAATAAAAATACAAAACCAGAAAAAATATAATAATAAAATCCTGTTTTTCTATATGCATTCCTATATGCCAGGCACCACTATCAGCACTTTACATGTATTTTCTCATTTAATCCTCCCAGTAACCCACTGAAGTAGACATTATTATTATCCTCATTTCACAAATGAGGAAACGGAAGCACTAGGACATTAACTTGCCCAAAGTCATATGACCAGCAAGTGCCAGTGCAGAGATTTGAATCCAGGAAGGTTGGCTCCAGAGTCTATGTCCCTGAATACATACAAATTTGATTAACTAGAAATTTAAAACTTTAATAGGCAGAGCACAGAGGATTTTTTTAGGGCCATGAAACTATGCTATATGATACAACAGTGGTAGATACATGTCATTATACACTTGTCCAAACCCACAGAATATACAACACCAAGAGTGATCACTAATGTAAACTATGAACTCTGGGTGATAATAATGTGTCAGCATAGGTTCATCCATTTCCACAAATGTATCACTCAGGTGGGGAATGCTGATGGCGGGAGAGAGGCTGTTTGTATGTTGGGGGAAATAGCGGATATACAGCAACTCTCTGTACTTTCTACTCAATTTTTCTGTGAACCTAAAACTGTTTTTAAAATAATATAAAATATTTTTTTTGATCAGACATCATAAAGAAAACCAAAGGACAAACACAAACTGAAGGAAGATATTTCCAACATATTTAACCATTAACATATTAGCACCCAGATATTACATTAAACTTCTCAAGCCAAAGCTGGCATTGAACCATTTATGCATGTATGGTCATTTTCCAAACAACCTAACCACACTGACATCACTACAGATTAATTCACACACTCCCCTCATTCAGGTTTAATTCCCCTCAGAGTTCCCCTGAGATAGGGTTGTTGTATATTCTGGCCATAACCTTTTGTCTTCAAAAACCCTTGTCCTCAAATTTTCTTTAAAATGGATACAGTGAACAAATTTCTCAGAATCCAATACAGCTTGCTGGAGACATAAGTGGCACACAGTAATGTTGAAGGGACTGGGCTCTAGCTTCATCATTCACTTGCTCGGTGAATATAGGCAACTTACTTAACTGCTCTCTGCTTCAGCTTTCTCATATGTAAAATAAGACAATCAACAAGCAACTCATAGGAGCACTGTCAGAATAGAGTCAGATGATACAGTTAAATAGCATATCCTCGGAGATCCTCAAAAGTTTATATATATCAAGTTACCATGTGACTCAGTGATTCCATTCCTAAGTATCTACCCAAAAGAAACAAAAATGTATGTCCACACAAAATTTGTACACATTCATGGCAGCATTATACATAATAGCCAAAAAACGAAAAGAATCCAAATGTCCACCAACTAATGAAGAGATAAACAAAATGTGCTTTATCCATACAATGGAATATTATTCCACGGTAAAAATGAATGGAGTCAATGAAATACTGATTCAGGCTACAACATGGATGAATCATGCTAAGCGAAAAAAAAGTTCACAAAAGGCCACATTTGATACGTTTAAACAAAATGTTCAGAATAGACAAATCCAAGCTGACAGTAAATAGATTAGTGCTTGCCAGAGGCTTGGGGGAGGGAAGAATGAAAAGTAAACTGCTAAAGGACACAAGGTTTACTTTGAGGTGATGAAATTTTCTAAAATTAGATAGAGAGATGGTTGCACAAGTCTGTGAATTTACTAAAACTCCCTGAATTGCAACCCCAAAAAGTGAGACTTTTATGTTATGTAAATTATATTTCAATAAAGTGGTTATTTTTAAAAAGAACATATCTAACAAGGTACTACATACCTTGTTAAGTAGTACAGGTTTAGCAGCTATTGTTGCTTTGATTCTGTTCAGCAATCTATATGTCTTCTAGCATCCCTAAGTTGTTTTGATCAATTGAGATGTTTTTCCAATTAAAAAAAAAAAGTTCCCAAAACCCATATGCAAGAACAGCACAAAGTACTCAAGAGGACGACCCGAGAAGACCCTTGATGGGGGAAATGAAGAGACAACCATGCTCTGATACATGGGAATTTGAGAGGGCCCTGGAGTATGAAAAGCTCCAGAGCTATTTGAGAACTCTAAGGACTGCCTTGTCCATATGAACAGCACATTCAGCCTCCACAGTAATTGTAACAGCCATAAACTAAACTAGCTGGTATTTATTTCCCACCTAGGTGCCAATCACATTCCAAGCATTCTCTCATTTAATTCCACTACTCTCCTCTGAGTTTGGTTCTATTCTTATCCCTATTCTTCAGACAACAAAACTGAGGTAGAGAACAGTCATCTCTAGAATGAATATTCTTCAACATTGTCATGCTGCCTCCCACATAATCCCTGAAACCAAGAAATTCTTCCCATATTTACTTAATAATTATCATAATAATAGATAACATAAAAGCTTTCTATACCTGGGACAGTGTTCTAAGTGTCTTACATATATTCATTCATTAAATTATCACAACACTGAGATGTAGCTACCATTTTCAGATGACAAAATTAGGCACAGAGAGGTTAGGTGATATGCCCAAAGCCACACAGTGGGTATGTGGCAGAGTTGTGATTTGAATCCATGTAATTTGGCTGTGAGAATCTGCCCCCTTACTCATTCTGATGTATTGCTTTTCTAGCTAATACATATAGTACTGGCTTCACACCAAAAACTTGTTTAAATCCTCAACATACATTGTTTTAAATCTTTAGAACAACACTATAAAGTCGATATTACGAAAAAATGTATTCTAAGTAGAATAAAATAAATACAGAGTGACTATTCTGTCCAAGTTTATTCAATGAACAAGTTTCAAAGCCAAGGCAATCTGGTTTGTGCCAAGGTGATCTGGCCTGGGAGTCCAAACTCTTAAGTACAACTCCATACTTTCTGAGCAGTGAATGAAATTCTGGAACTAGAGATAATATTTATCACTATGCAGTTAGAAATAAAGCTAAAACTGAAATACTTAGAAAGTTTAAAATAAAATGAAATAATACAAATAAGCAAAAATAAAAACTACCTTTAACCTGCAGGAGTATGGGATCATTGGACAATATCAGAGGCTCCTAGAATGGGGTAGGGAGACTACTTAATTCTCTCGACATCATGCTTTGATTACATATTGAGATAGCTCCCTGAGATCCTCTGTAGAATATATTCCTTCTGTAGGCAACAAACTGATTAGTCAAGTTTGGGTTAACGAGGCCAGTTCTCTTCCACTACCCAGTAGCTTTCCATCCCATCTGCTCCAGAGTTAAATGACACTACTCATTTCTATCCTCACCAGCTGCTCAGCCTTACACTCTCTCTCTCCCACAGACTTGTACTACTTTGAAAATAGCCTCTGAAACCCCATCTCTGCTACTCATAGTAGGCAGGTGCATAAGCCCACTTTCTTACCTTGACAGAAGCAAACGTTGGTTCCTCTTTTGCAAACCTGGGGAAACAAGGCATTTAAAGGCATCACTCTGTTAGCCAACAGGCCTGCTTAAGGTGTACCCAGGCTTGGTCCTCACCTCTCTGCACTGCTGTCAATACTTGGGCTATTTGCTTGCAGCTGTTCCTAGAGATGAACATGATTAGAAGAAATATAGTAAAATACAGTGTATTGGGGTCCTTGTTAGCACTATAGTTACAAGTTTGATTAGGGAGAAGACTGACACTGTTGATTAAAATGGAATCTTTGTATTATCTATGAATATTATCCAGGGCTCTGAAGAACAGCCATTTTGTAACGTGGCAGTCTGCATCCATCTGAAATAAATTACAGATGGTAAATTTGTCCTCATGAATTATCAGTTATACTCAGGTACATTTATGTCCTAAAAATAAATATATATCCTCACAACCACACACTTCCCAACAAGTGACACAGATCTACACACCAACATTAGCAGCTTTGTAAGGAAGGCTTATCCTTCTCATCATTTTTTTCTTGGTGCCAACAGAGATTTGCAAGAAACAGTCAGCAGCAGTACTATCAAAATGTATTTTTAAGCTCATTGTACTGTTTTGACAAACTAAACGATTAATTAACAGTAATCTAGCAAACAAATCTCTACTTACAGTTTAGAGTGAGAGAAACACACAGATCGCCATAACCATCCTATAGTCACCATTACTGAGGAAGAATACTGCCTAATTAATTAAAATTGATCACAAAGATTAGATTCAAATGCTACTAGCAGGGTAGAAGCAGCCCAAACCAAGAAAATAAATCAGAAAACTATTCTCTGAATTCATAATGAATTAACAAGCTTTAGAGATAAACAGATTTGTTTTAATTGTAGTTTTTAAAAAATAATTTAAGAACATTTGGAGGTCTTTGCAGAGAGAATGCAGAGTGTGGGGAGGGGTAGAGTCAAAATTAGGGAAGCACTGATTCAAGCGAACACTGACTTTCTCATCTCTGAGTCTGTATAAAAAATCTGGAAGGTGTCCACCAAGGTGAGGTTAGGCACACGATGTGTGTACAACACACTGCAGAGGTAGCCTGACGATTACATTCTCCCTGACACAAAAACATGTCATTGCAAGCTGAAAGATTCCCTAGCAGCTTTCTCCTGTCAGCTCTCATAGTGAACATCTACTTTTTTCTTCCCAACATCCATTTTTTCTCTCCAACTTCAGAGGCCCCTTTTCTAACCACAGCATGTATAAAACAGTGGTCCCCACCCCAAATACCCACTCCTCAGCCCCACTACAGTGCTTGAGAGGTCTTGAGACACAAATCAGGCCCATTAAAGGCCTTCTAAAAGATTATAAAAACCAGAGCTTGGAGCGAAGTCCCATCTCATACTCAACCCCCTTTCTTCTTTGTTTGCCAGGTTTCAAAGGCATAAACATCATGACTGATGCAGACAGTAAAGCCTGGGAGTAGGGTCCCTAGTTCCAGTTGGTCAGTCCCCAGCACTGCCCTGGTACCTGAGTGAGCATTCAGTTTGTCTTTCCTGAGACTTATTTTAGCTTAGCTTGTTTAAGCTGAGTTCTAAGAGAGTCCCAACACTCTGTGAAGTAACCAAGTCCAAAAACTCAATTTAAGGGCTGTCCAGTTTAGAAATAGTCTGATACAGAATTGGAGCAATTCTGAACCAGACAGAAGCTTTTCACAAATTCTCAGTTTGGCTGCTGGAATTTCATCTCCTATAAGGGCCACAATAAAGCTGCAGTTCTTACAATCAGGATTGGGTGGTAGAGAGAACATAAACTTTATGATGAACCAGGCCTGGTTCTAAATTGTGATTCCTTAATTGTGACCAAGTGTCTTAACCTTTCTGAGCCATAGTTTCCCCATTCATAAAATTGGAATAATCCTCCATTGGGGTTTGTGAGGATTGAATAAGACAATGCTTGAAAGTAAATGAATAATAGTATCTGGAACGATATCTGTGGACTCCCAACTTCCAAGTGGCACCACAGTCTGCCACCACTGCTGCTTTCCTCCTCTCTGGACAACTGAGCACAACAATGACATAAAGCCTCTCTCTCCTGGTACAAGAGAATGTGGCAAATGAGTTATTAGGAGCTAAAATTCTATCTTACCTATAAAATATTAAAATCTGATTTCAGTTTAGAGCTTGTTGGATGTACGTGAAATGTTCATGCATTTATTAATGTAGTTGGTTATTTTAACGGTGACCTCACTAATTTAAAGTAACTTGGGAGAAGGCCCAGCACAAATTATGAGATACTTTTTAAAAGTATATTTTAATTAGTTTCAAACAGATTCAGTAGCTAAAAGAATTCTGAAAAGAATAGGCTGGGAGAATTGATGATATGATATACTGACAAAAAAGACATAATTGGTATTTCAAAAGTTGATACACAAAATAGCAGGTTAATTCTTCTTATTCTATGGTGGAAAATAAAGGACCTTACCTATTGTCATAAAAGTTGATTTCTCCACATTTTTAACTATAAAATAGGTATTAAAATTCCCAAGACATGGGATTAGTGTGAGGCTTAGAATTCAAACAAGTGAGAATAAAACAACAAATCCTGTGAGACAGTATATCCATCCAGCTCGTGATAGTATCGCAATATCAAGAACAGGGCCTGACACTTAGCAAGCTCTCAGTAAATACATGAATAGATGAATAAATGTGTAAGTTCATAACACAGAGCTGAGTGCATAAATTACCAGGCCTTGGCATTTCAGGAGGTATATCTGTGGCCTCCAGCCCTTGTCTGACCTTCCAAGTATTCATACAGAACTTCTGGGGTCTTGCTCTAGCTCACACTTCTACCTTAACTGGTGTTCACCCACCAGAACTGGTTTCCATTAGCCACTTTTGTACTCCACAAGCCTGTTGTTTTGGCCACAGTTTTTTGAACCAGAGACAGGCATTGCACCCAAAGAAGATTCAATCAGATATTCCCAATTCAGAATTTGAAATTAGGACTAAGAAAATCTAGCACTTTCCAGATCAGTTATTAGAAAAGTAACATGTAACCTGAGGAACTGTGATCAATCATATTCCACCATGTACATCAGAGAAGCAGGTTACAGAGGAAAAAACAAAGACTTTCAGAAAAAAACAAATATTCCTTTATTATTAGTTCAGGACTGCAGATAAAGTCTAATTGTCCCTGCCCTTGGGATCCATAAAATGCTCTCATAGCCTTGTAATAAGTTTTTTTGTGTGTTAGTTTGGAGTATAAGCAAAATAACTTTAATGCATCAGGAAAAGTATAAGCAGTAAGTTTTTTAAAAAAATTCTTACTACAAAATAAACAAATTGTAAGGAGTATACAGTCTTTACTCATGCTACATTGATGCCCTTGGCCTATGATGTTTATTGTATGTGTATGAACAGCTCAGACCGTTCTAGGACTGTGATATCACACACATTACTTTTTCTAACAACTATTTTTATTCCTGCTGTAAGAAGAGGTCAATGAGCCTCAGAGAGAACAAAGTGGCTTATCCAAAATTTCATGATCAGCAAAAAACAAGAAATACAACACAACCTCATCCTTTCTCTATAAGGGCTATCCTGTTCCCATACCAGCTCAAGGATGGAACAGAAACTACCCACATATTTTGTACTTAAGGGTAGTAGATCTCAATCATTTTAGTATAAGGAAATGTTTTTGAAGTCAAAGGTTTTAAAGTCCTGCTCTTTCAGAATAGGCATAATTTTTATATTCACTGACTGAAAAAAATCAATTGAGAAAAATTACAAAAAATGTTAATAATGCCTCATAATTTTTGGTTATTAATCAATACAGCAAATTTAAAATTTTGTGTTTATGTATGTTGGAGGTGTTAAAATAGAGAAAGAATATAATTGAGCAACTATCTTATTTTTAATTTATTCCAAATACAGTGGTTGGTGCACTTAAGGGTTCAGAACTCCTACCATTAAACCAAGTCCTCCCAGGGGACCTTGGCCCTCAAGAAAGAAACTAAACCTATTTCTAATTTTAGACATTTCTAAAGAGGTTAATTTTAGAATCTTCAAAAATGGTTTCATTTGATAAAACTGTTCAGAGAGAATTTTGCCTTGCCATCTCATCCTAGGTAGAAAACTTGGATTCAGGGTTCCCCCCAACCCCCACCCACCCTGTAGGGCGGGTGGGGGCTGGGAGTACAGGCGGACCTTGGGTTTAAGTAGAAAGAGTTTGGTTAGAAAAACAGAAGCCACTCAAGATATTATAAACAGGAACAGATTTCATAAGTGAATTAGAGGCATGCACAATTTTCATTAGGGCTGAGGGAGTAAAGGCCAAGGAGGCCACTGCTGTATTTTGAAAAATGAGAAGTGTGTAAATCAGAGGGAAGCTGTCGCCAATGAGCACAGCTACCGGAGCACACAGAGGGCAGTCCCCAGGAGGATGCACAGACCACGTGGGCTACAGCTCAGGTCGGCAATTCGTGTTTATAACCTGCTTCCAGTTGCAGCCAGAGAATAATGGCTTCTCCGCTTCTAATTCTGAATTCTATAGGAGTGCCTCTCATTGGCAGAATATAATCTGCAATAATTCTGGTAAGGAATGCTGAGAAATAAGGTTCTCAGTCTTTCCTATGATTATATAAGAGGAAAGTTGTTACTGATTTGATAACAGATAATCCAGCACAATTTGCCCCTTTTCTCAATTTAAATCCATAAAATCCTTTTGACCCATATTTATTTTCTAATCAACATTAGCAACATTTTCATGTGTCTACCTAAATTGCTGCATATACCTCTAAAACGAATGTAAATGTACTCATCCTCTCATGGAAAAGCAGAGACTCAAAGTTCCTACAGGAACTACATCCATTTCTGGGTAATGTTAATTCATCTTGTGGTTTAGTCACAATCTTTTTCTAGACAGTAAACTAAACATTAAAATTGGAGGTAATTACAACTAATACACCTTCTATAAAACTGTATAAAAAAGAGAGAATATACAAAGAAGAAACTGGTATATGATACATATGTATATCTCAAAGCAGACAAAATGCATAGCTAACATAATCTTCACTTTTACAAGCAGTCACAGACCATGGTTGAACTTCATTCTTCTACCACCCATTCCATACTCTCTTTATAAGCATGAGCACCTAAGCCAAACATACCTATTTATCTGCTGGGATCACTCACATCTTCATTTTTGAGGGTATCTATGTTGGGTTGTTGTAGACATCCATTAACTTCTACCATTGAATATGGAATGTACACCAGTAAATCCCCTAGGTTCCAGAGACACTCCACTTTACCTCCCTAATGTAATAGCAGCTTGATTTTTCTTCTGTCTTTTAGTTCAGTGGTACAATGAGCTTCTAAATGGTCAGATTGTTATGCCTGCTACCAGTAAGAACTAATGTTGTATCACCTGGTGAAAGATTCTTCATCTGGGTACTAAGACTTCTAAATCAGCAGAGTCCAAAGCTGTGGAGCTGGAAAGCAAAAATTTGTTTTTTAGACCTATATATTCTGGCAATGGGACAAATGGTATAATATGTGGGTTCCTAGTTTTGAGTTCCATCTTGTTTCTGAGAGAATGAGGAACACAGTAAGACAAGTGAATCCCATGAGTGTGAATCTTTCCTTCACTTTCTTTTTATTTATTATTTTGGCTACAAAATAAAATTCCTTGGTCAGAATAAAAATATTTTGTGTGATACCAAGACAGTGAATAATGCATTCAATAAGTCCACAGATGGTGGTGTTGGCAGAAACACCGCTGATGGGAAAGACAGACCCACATCCATATTATGCATCTATTCTAGGGAGAAAAAAAAATTGCTGCCCCCTCAACGATGGAAGAAGTCCAATGTAATCAACTTGCCACCAGGTGGCTGGCTGGTCCTCCTAGGGAATGCTGCCACATCGAGAGCTCAGCTTTGGTCTCTGTGGTTGACATGTTGACATGTTGGGCACTCAGCAGCAGCAGCCAGATCAGCCTTGGTGAGGGAAAATCCGTGTTGTCGAGCTCATAAACAACATCCATACCTGTTAACATGGTGCTTCATTGATAAGAAAGTTGTGAAGTAGCTGGAAAAAATAAGCTGACAGACATCACAGAACAGGCCACCTGTTCCCTGTGATTACTGAGTCTTCTTCTGCAGTAGATGCCCTTTGGTGAGCAGTGACATGGAAGCAATTACCCTCAACCCTATGCCCATTTGAAAAGGTTCATCCACATACCTCTTTCTCAGTGCCCTCTACCCCCAAGCCTCTAATCTTGATCTTACCCAATTCCTGATCCTCCAGGCCAAGTTTTTGTCACTGCCCAGTATAGATTCATACTTCTAGTTATCAAAGTTCTCCACATAGGTAGGTTTTCCTCTCCCTACTGTCCTCTAGGGCTACTCCTGCAATGCAGCAGCAATCTTTTTGAAGAATCCATCATGAAGAATAATCTATAAAGCAGGGATCCCAGTTTTTCCCTTCTCTAGTCAAATGATCATAAGCGGCTTCTCATGAGGGGAATGCAGCACTGTGAAAGTAGAGTGCATGGGAGTTTAAATAACTTGCTCCAGTAACTAAGTCTTTGGGACTTATTCAATCTAATGTTTTATATACTATTTCCACTTGTGGAATGCTGCTGTACATGCCCAACTTAATAGCTTGGTTAATCACATAACATTCAGTAGATGATGTATAGTTCAGGTTGCACTATCATGTACTGTCCAATAGCAAGCATGGGTTTGTTTTCAACAGAGCATGGCTTTACTTCATAATCATAGAGATCTGCACTATGATCTCTAATCAGAATTTTCCTGGGATTCCAGAAAACATTTCCAACTAGACATTTCACTAGATCTGATTTCATAAGACTCAAGTCACAGAGCACCTTGTACTACAGCCTGTACGTGCAGCACAGCTTTCTCTTGCTGAGCTTCACTCAAAATTGGCAGTCATATGGATTATTTGGTAAATGAGTCAAAGCATCATTGAAATGTGGTATTCAGAGAAAGTGACTAATGTTACACCTCTTTGTTAGTGATTGAAGATCTAAAATGTAGCCAATTGTCTAATACATTAGGGGGAACATCTCAATACCCCAGATCACTGAACTCCTATAAACTGCTCTAAGAGATGAGCCCTGTCTCTTCACAAGAGATATTTCCAATCCTTTGTACGCATGTGTTGATGAGGACATATAGTATATTTGTGACTCACTAGGGTCAATTGGTAGGATGCCACCAATGTGGAAGAGCAGCATGATGGCCTATAGGTTACTGAGATGATTACAGTTCCTACAGGCTCAAAAGGACAGAGTCTGTGAACTCACAAAGATGAAAGGTAAATGGAAGAAGGCATACAACTGTCAGGTAAAGGACACAGCCTTTGGTGGTTTTTGCTAATCCCCTTAGAGAAAAGCAGTTGAGAGATCAATGACTGAAAATGAGGTGCTAGAGACTAGGTGGATATCAATACCAAAAGAACAGCAGGACCAAAAACATAAATAGAATGTTTTAACACGGAGGTATCTACTCTTAGAAAGAGAGTGATGCTGGAATTATTATTTGATTAGGTTCAAAAGACTACATTGTCCTTCTTCAAGATCAGTTGTGTTCTGAGTGAAATAAATATACATGTTAGATAGTGATGACATAAGAATCACACTTTCATATCTTTCAATGTTTTTATGGTAGCACTAATTTTATAATTTCCCAAGGGAATACAGGTTTTGGTCTACCTTTTGGGTGAGTGAGACAGTTCCATGGACTCTGTTTGGCTCTTTCTATGATAATTGCTTTAAGTCTATATCTTAGGTATCCAAAGCAGGGACTTTCCAGTCACCAAGTATGTCTTTTCCAACTATGCATTCAGGAACTAGAGAAATTAACCAGAGTGGGGTTGTGGATGTATTGCATTCACAATGAGACTGATTAAAGTAAAAATCCATATATCATCTGACTTTAAAAATCCTTACTCTGAATGGTGGACCATAGTAATATACTAGATCCCCAGAGGTAGCATAAATTCAAAACTAAACTCCAGGAATCACCAAAAAATGTGTTTGTCTCACTTTCCAAAGACATAGAAGCTTTGGAAATGGTTGCATGAACTTTTGGGGATGGCTAGGAGGACAACTTACAATGTATGGACTTGTGGTAGTACTACAGTGTTCCTCAAGGGGAGACATGCTCCTTCATTCAAGTATCTTTAGGTCTATAGCTAGTTCCAGCCTTTAAATTGTGTGAGAAGAATTTAATCACCATCTCGGGTACACAAGTTAGGGTTCTCTGTTCACTAGACATATAGATTTTCAGTTATTCATATCAAATAAGACTCTAGTAGACTTCTCATCTATTTCAGTCCTAAAGATACCAAAATCAACTACCTATTCCTCCAAATTTCTGTGTGTGAAATCATTATAATTATTGTTCTAACCCTGCTGCTTATACTGTAACCGCATGTCCTTTGTCTGTGGTTAAGCATTATAATTTGTCTTCTGTCTTCCCAAGTCCTCATTTACTTAAGGGAGCACATTTCAATCATGGCATTTCCCACCACTATTCACTGCCTGTGAAGAACAAAAATTAAAGAGTTCTTCAAAGATACTGGTGTTACCCCTCATTAATGCCCTTCTCCATGCCTCAGCGAAGAGAATGTTTTCGAGGCTCCCCCAAGGAAAGTGAGTAAAGGAAGTCATGTGTGATAAACTTAGCCCAACATTTCTGTCTTGCTAAGCCTTTAGCTTCATTCCTGTACATTTCTATTTTACCAGAAACGTCTAGCATCTCAACTTCATTTACAAGCCACAACTGAGTCCACATTTATGTCCACCCAGTGAGCATTTGTTAAAGTCACTTGGTTGTTGGAGAGAAAACTTCAAATCTATTTTGAAAATTCAGTTCAATCTAATGCTACATTATTTCCTCCTTGGTATAAACTTTAAGAATCTATTGGTAAAATCTTCTTTTGGTGAATACACTATCTCCTCCAAGTTTAGATTGTGTCCTCTTAATCCTGGAGGCTGATGAGATCTAATATTAGTTTGGGGCTGTAAGAATGGGAGATCATGGGGGTAAATAAGGATAATCAGCTTCTCCTAACTGCCTTGGGTCATTTAATTTCAGATTCTTTAAGAATGAGGGGATAACCATCTGATAGATGACAGGAGAGACTGCTTCTTCTGACAATGGAGTTCAGGATGTTTGAAGTTCAAGGTCCAAATATATAATGGAATTTATTCAGATGTCCCATTCTAGGGATCCCATGTCTTCCTTAAGTTTAAGTGCTTAATGAAGGACCATCTAACCCACAGTCCTACAACCAATTATTTCCTTCATAACATTCTATTACAATAGCCACTTTGTCTCCAAAAACATTATATTTAATAGACAACTATGGGCAAAAATAAATGAAAATAAAATTAAGTTTTTACCACCACATTCCATGGACTACCAGTATTCCATTTTTTCCAGGTTACTTCTCATTTTAAATTTAACTAAATCAGATAACCATATGACATTTGATGTTCTATTTCCTGAATCCTAATGCTTTATAAAACATGCTTTTGTCAGTGTAATAGTTCATTTTATGAGTTAAATTGAGAGTGCTTTGGGATAAGATTAAAATTTAGATTGGTTAATGTTAAGTAAGCAGATTGCCCTCCATAATGTGGGTGGGCCTCAAACAATTAGCCTGAATAATACAAAAAGACCAGCCTCCCCAAGCAAGAATCAATTCTCCAGTAGGTTACCTTCAGACTTTGTCTGCACCATCGCCCCTTCTGGGTCTTTGGGTAGCTAGCCTTTGGACTGAAACTGCAACACTAGCTCCACTGGTCTACGGCCTACAAGCCCACACTGCAGATTTTGCATTCACCAGCCTCCACAATTGCATGACTCAATTTCTTATAAAAAAAATCTTTCTCTTTACACAAACACACACACACACACACACACACACACACATTCAAATACACACCCTATAGTTTCTGTTTCTGTGGAGAACCTCAACTAATATAGTCAGAAGATAAGAAGCTATTCAAGCAGGAAGAGATTTAATATTGAGAATTAGAGGTTTACACAACTGCTATATAGGGTTTACACAACTGCTATATAAGGTTGCAGGGCTAAAAGGTCAAGGAGACTGCTGCTGGCTTTCAGAACATCTAGAAGTGCAAGAAGCACAGGGAGTCACTGCTAATGACCTCGGCTGCCTGCAGCACCAAAGAAAGTGATTCTCAGGAGAACTCCACAAAACCAGTAATATAGTCCACAGCTACTTCAGTAAGTCGTAGCTTTTCTTTCCCTTTGGCTTTCATATCTTATAAAAGCACCTCTCATTAGCCAAATCCAGAACAGAACCTGATGAGAAGGGCATCTTGGAATTGTAGTGCCAAAGAATCAGAATCATGGCATCATGGTGGGGAAGCAGAGGCTGGTGGCAGTGGTTTGTTCAGAGAGCCTGGGGTGTGCTTAGTGAAGACACAGGATCCCCACCACAAAGCACAGCCCAGAAAAATTCCCAGAGAGGTGAAAGGAGCATAGAAAATGAAAGCTAAAGAAAGCTTAGCAGTCATGTGGCCAGTTCTTCATTGGCAGACAAGCCACTCATGCCCAGAGAGATATAACTCTAACAGGTCCTTGTGACTTATTGGAATAGTCAAAATTTGAACCCATAAGCCATTTAAGATTCTCTCTGCCTCTTGATGGTTGCATTTTGAATTATTTTCTGGTTTCACTAAGGGCATAAGCTGTTCTTTCCCAAACACCATGCTCCTGGGATCACTCTCCATCCCAGCAAACTATACCACTGCTCTGGATAACACTCTGTGTATATAAACAAACAACACCCTAAAGATTAAAGCACCCAAAGCACTTTACTTTTAGTAGGAGGGGATTTTGGTTTGTAAAAGTTTCAGACACCCAAACAGATACCCTCTTCTGGTTTTCCTTCCTTGTCTCTTCTTTCTTTTATCTAGCCTTTACTTTAAGACCCAGGTGCTTTGGTCACCAGAAAAGAACACTCTTTTTTCTAAGAAAATAAAACCTGCCTTCCATTCATCTACACAAACAAATCACGACTGAATAGCTGCCCTGGTCTTTGCACATAAAATTTTCCTAAACTACGCTTTTCTTCCTCTAAGTCTAAGACCACTCCTGTAAACACCAAAAGCCTTCCTTAGAGTCCCAAATCCTTTTTTTGTTCCCCTCACAAATCTGTTCCCACAGCTTCACAATCCTGGCTTATTATCTCTGCCCAGATAAACATTAGCATAGCATATTATCATATCTAAAACCCAATCATGCTTCAATGTCTCTGGTTTCAGATTAGAATAACTTAATCCTTTTGGAGACAGGAAATTTGGCCTCATTTCTGTCCTTTGGTGATAACAGTAGAATTGTGATTTTGCCAGGCCTACAGGATGAACAAGAGGGCTATGTTAAATCCTACTTTGTCAGGCACCTGTACCCACCAGCTCTTGGGAGGGTTCAGAGAAGCCTAAGGAACTGCAGACAGATGGGAAGCATAGTAATGGCAGGGGCTTAATGTTGCAACTCATTCTCTGGAAAAAGCAGGGCTGGACCTTAAGGGTCAAATGAAGTCTCTTACTTTGAACATATACCTAAAAGCTAATACTATATTCTTCCTGAAAACATGAATGATCTTGTCTCAATGACACATGTTCAGAGATGGAGAGATGGATGCCCCAGGAAAGGTTCAAACTCAACTTAGCAATCAGTGTCATAGTAGGAGGGTAACAGAAGAGAGAAGACAGTGCATGGCTGCATGATTGGAACCCAAGTACTGCTAAAGGTAGCTTAAAATCTGACCAGCCCAATTAGCTGTTCCTCATCCATAGAGCAAATGTGGCAGTACCAGGAAGAACTTTCACATATGAAGCAAAGGTCAGGATTCAGGACGAACTGGGTGCCCTGAGCTTGGTCTTTGCTAGACACATCTTCCTTCTCCTTACTATATAAACTATGTCTTCTTAATGCCAGGCAGTTGCTGGATTAAGGTGACTTGGCTGAACTCAGAATGAGTATAGAGTGCCTGCCAACTCTTGTTCCTGATACCTCTCCAGAACTTGTCCATTTCCCAATAGAACAAACACTGAAATAGATAAAATTTCACAAGTCTCTGACAGGATGAAAAAAAAGTCCCTGTTCAGCTTAAAATGGTTTTGCAATAAGAGGCTCCAGAGAATTCTTGAGGAGATTGGCATTGGCCATGCATAGGCCAGAATGTATGCTTTCCAATTATCTGACGTCCTCTTCCAACACATCCAGGGCACTCTTTGCATCTCATTTGCATCAAATTCATTTTAGCACATTTTTGATTACTATTTTATTATTCCCTTTTCATTCCCAAACTTTCAATAGCAGAGGTTTATTATCTTAACTAATTCCTAGGTTCATAAGCAACCTTTAATCCCCACTACCTCCTCCACCCCTATCTGCACAAACCACCCTCTCTCCCCCACCACTGCACGCACATAAGTATTCCTCATTACTATCCCTACAGCTGGTGTGATGTATTTCAATAAAACCATCAAAATTTGGACAGAAGTTGTCAGTCATAGAAAGGTGATCCTCAGATTTGCTTATAAATGATTCTTTTCACACTCCCCATTCCTGATGTCAAGAGAATCAGCTCTTTTATATAAACCTCAATAAAACAGTTCATGGATTCATGTACTGGTGATCACAACCAAACAGTGAAAAGTTAAAAGGCAGGAAAAAAAGATGAGAGCAGTAGAGAGAATTGGATAGGGCAGGAGAGTAGAGCAAAAATATGGAACAAGACCAAGAAAAAGAACTGGAAGGGCCACATGATCCCTTATCAGTGACCCCAAAGGTTAGTGTTCCAGAGTCAGCATGTCTACCTGTCTTCCAGGGGGCTTACACAGAGAAAGAAAGTGGCGGGTAGTATGTTCCTAGAGCTCACAGTATTCACTATAGAAAAAGAGACCAAGTGACCCAGATGTAGTAAAGCTGACCCACATCATAAATGGCTATGACCATTCAGTTTCTGAAACCTCACCAGCTACCCATGGCCCTGTGTTGTTCCCATCTCCAGCCCATATCTAGAATGTTGAGGCTTTTTAATAACCTAACTTCCCTGTGCCTGTTGACCCATAAGGACTTAACTACCATGAAAGGAAAACTCACCTCCAAGAAAAAATTATCAAGTCACACATAGAGGTTAACAACCACAGGGAAAAGCTAATGGTTCCTGCTGCATCTTTCATGCCCACACTCTAGAACTGAGACTAAAGAAGTGAACACATCTTAGGCTACGCCAGACAGGTGAAAAATGAGCTTTGATCTCTCCCCTGCTGAGGTAGGCGAGGCCTCTGGTTAAAGCATAACAGCACAGTTGTTGTGGTCTCAGGAGGAAGCTTGCCCCACTGATCCCTTGGGAAAAAAACTGTCTGTGTATAACTTCTCCACCTCATTAGAGCTTCAGCTCATCTATTAAATATTGAGCACATCAGATGATTCTCTTTGGTGTGGAGATGCAGAGTCCTTGTTCTTAGAGGGGGATGCTGTGTATCCTCCTGAGAAAGCCCAGTTGGCTGTGCTAATTGCTAACAGATTTCTCACACACTGTTATTTCTTCATCTGCCCAGGAAGTACATGCTGCACCACAGGAGATGTGGGACAGAACTTTGTTGCTAGGAGTCTAAATGATAGTGGCAATTAATTATTCACACCAGTAAAAGAGAGAAACTTAATGAGCAGCCCAACAATGGATCTATTCCAGAAATTTAAATAAGATGAGGAAGAAATATAGAAATCCCTGGTCACTTAGTTCATCAACTGATCTTTAGGTGGGACCATACTCTATGGCAGAACCAGAAAGGACCTAGTCTAAGGCCCTCATTTACAGATAATGGAACTGAGAACTAAAGGAAGTAACTTCCCCAAGACATAAAGAAAGTGAGTAGCCCTAAATTCTTACAATGTGATATGTTCTAAGCATTTTACATCTATGTACTCATTTAATTTTAATAATTATATAAGTAGGTACCTTCCAGTGAAGTATGGCTGATTACCAGTGACATCAATGGGGCCGGTAACATCCTACTCATCTGGAAACTCACCTAAGAAAACCTTCCTCTGCTTCAATTTCTACATTCTATTTGCCTTTTCCCTAGACACAGTTACCTAAACCAGCAGATGCCAGATTCAAGAGGAACCAACTCAGAGTGAGCCTACACACCTACAGGTTTTAAATATGTCTATGGAGTACTGAAACCATGAGACAGGAGACAGAAAGAATCCTATTATATGAGACACAAAGGAATAGCCCCATAAAATGATATGACATTCTATATTCAGTGTTACTGTGACTGCTATTTCCTACTATTCTTTTTTTCAATATTGTTCTCTTTATTTGTCTGTTTGCTTATTGAGGTAACATTTGTTAATAACATTATATAAATTTTTATACACAAATTATATACATTATAATTTGATATCTGCATATTCTATTGTGTGCTCACCATCAAAAGTCTAGTTTCCTTCCATTAATATATATTTGACCACCTTTACTCAATTTGCCCACCTCCATTCCTCTTCTGGTAACATTTCCATCACTTCATCCATGAGTTTGTTTTCATTTTGTTTTGTTAATTTAGCTTTTGTTTTATATTTCACATATGTATGAAATCACATGGTTTTTGTCTTTTTCCATCTGACTTATTTTACTTAGCATAAAACTATCAAGATTCAGTGTCCATGTTGTTACAAATGGCAATGTTTCCTCTTTTTTATGACTAAATAGTATTCCATTGTGTATATATACCACATCTTCTTTATCCATTCATTCACTGATTGACTTGTTTCCATATCTTGGCTATTGTAAATAATGCTACAATGAACATGGGGGTACATACGTATTTTCTAATTAGTGTTTTCATTTTGTTCAGATAAATATCCAGAAGAGGAATTGCTGGATCACATGATAGTTCTATTCTTAATTTTTTAAGAAACATCCATACTGTTTTCCAAAGTTCCTATACCAATCTATAATCTCACCAACAGTGTACAAGTGTTCCCTTTTATCCACATCCTCATCAACACTTATTTCTTGTCTTTTTGATAATAGCTATTCTAACTGGTGTGAAGTAATATCTCATTGTGGTTTTGATTTGCATTTCCTTAATAATTTTCATATGCCTGTTGGCTATCTGTATATCTTCCTTGAAAAAATGTCTATTCAGCTCCTCTGCTCATTTTTTAATGTTTCCTATTCTTGAATGCCTGCTATGATCAAACTCAAATAAATTTCCCTTTTCTTAGGCTAACTTGAGTAAGTTTCTGCTTCTTGCAGTCAAAATTTCCCTGTCAAAACTAGCATGGATATGCACATGTATACATGAGTATGTTCCTATGTATGTTTTTTTAAATATCTAAATGCTGAATTAAAGCATGTGAAGAAAAAAGACTTAGCCTAATATAACTAAGGACTTGGGAGGAAAAACATTCTCCCATTTGAAATCATAGAGTATCTTCTTCTCCTGAACCAATAATAATAATAATAATGATAATGATAATAATAATAATAGTAATAATAATAAGTAATGCCAATTAATGCTAAACTGACACCTGAGTTCTTCCTATGTGCTAGCTTCTAACCATTTTATATGCATGTACTCATTTCATCCTAACAACTTTGTAGCATAGGTATTATTGTTATCCCCATTTTATAAAAGAAACTAAGTGAGAGGTTAAACAACTAGTTCAATGACTTCCAGAGAGTAAGTGGCAAAGCCAGGATTTGAACTCAGAGAGTACAGCTCCTCAACCTTTGCTCTAAGTGGTGGATTGGCAATATAGTCTAGGTTCCTGGTGGGCATCAGAAAACAGATCAGTCTCCTAAGTACTAGGCAAATAGAGGCTTAAGGATAAAAATTTTACAAAAATAATTATTGCTTCAATTTGTCAGCCTGTGTGATTTAAACCACCGCCTCAGCCGTCAAGCAACTCTAATTGCATTTTGATTTTCACCTCAGTGTTAAGACCCATAGATCAGCAATGTTCCCTTTCTTAACATTCCATTTGGCTACATCAGCATGAGTGACAGGCTATATAGTAAGTCTTTATGGAGCCAGTGAGTGAGTACTGGTTGCTTGGGAGTTACCGGATATTAGCAATATTTTATAACACCAGGATGACCAAATATTTAACCCTATAAAAAAACTAGATTAAAAATAAAGTTTGCAACTTAAAAAATCCATTATGTTGTTTTAATTGTAAAAATTGTTTTGTTTGTTTTCCCAGTCAAGGCTCCAAAATCAGCCTGCAAACTCATCCTACAAATCAAACCAATTCACTGCTTAGAGCCACCCTATGAGCCACCCATTTTACTTTCTCCTAACTCTTGAACAGAGAAGATGTAACTCTTTCCCTTCTCACTGGCATAAAGAACTGATCTGGATGAGAGCAGAAGGATGGTTGAAAGGAGTGATGACACCAGATACAAAATGAAAGAAGCTCTGTAAGTTATTGAGAAAAGTATCATGGATAATCTTAAAAATATAAACTTCCTAAAGAGAAGAGATATTGCTTCAAGTGAATCATCCCAACTTTTGTCTTATGTCTGAAGACAGAAAAGAAAATATATCCAATTTATATGAGTTCAGGGTCTGAAGTAGTTGGACCATAGGCTTGTTTTCTATGAAACTGGTTCCAAGGAATAACCTGATTTCCTATTAACAGGGATACCCAACCAGATAATTCAGTTTTAGCCCCCTGAATATCTAGTAATAGTTTATAATCCAGAGAATATAAAAGAGAATTCGTACCGGGAAAGTGGGGTACAAGAAGGAACAAAAGCCTCTTTTTGAAAATAACAAAGGACACATTATCAGCATTTTCAACTTCAACAAGAAATAAAACAGAATAAAGAATTTAGACACCTAAGGACTAGAAATCTTTTTGCATTTCCTACCTGCCCACCGATCCCAAGGTGCTATGAAAAAACAGGGCAATTACTAAAGATTGTCTAGACTCCTAATGTTTGCTCAAAGTCTACTCTCATGAGGAAAAAAAATCAGGGCAGGGGAAAGAAAAGACAGAACATGCATAGAGATTCTGGAAAGAAAAGCAAGTCAAAGTTCAGGAAGATCAGCCATGTGACATAAATACAGCATTATCCTTTACAAGTTTTTAGTGACTCCCAGGGACCTCATCTAAAAATATTTATTTATCATGTCATATTCCTCTATGTTTACTCTAATCCATGTAACAAAGACACTTTATATTTTTACAGTACTTTATGATTTACAAAGTGCTTTCCCATTCCTTAAGTCCCTTGAGTCTCCAAGCAAAACTACTGGTAGGCACCATTACAGATGGGTACACTGAGTCTCACAAATACTGAGACCTTTGTCCAAGATGTGAGAAGGATCTTTTTGGCTATATCTGTCATACATCAACTCCTTCCCTTCTCTCTGCTGATTTAGCTCCCCAAATCTATCTATATCCTTTTAAATAATCAAACACAATTTTTCAACTAGGCAAGTAGTCCCTCTTTTTCTCTCAATCCTTGTGTTCTAAATACAATTGATTCCATCTCAAGTGTTTTAACCCAGAGATGGACTATTACGTGTTACATGCCCTTGGGATGGGTGAATAACCCAATTTGGACTAATGATATACAATTATATGTAGTTAGGCCTGCTGAAACAAAGGTGATTTCTTTTCCACTAGTCTTGAGTCTCACAAGATAGAGATCTGGTGCATCTAACAGTTACCATTCAGAACCCAACATTAGAATCAACAATGAAGGAGTGAAGAACTGAGGGATGGGGGACAACCATACCTGAAGAGCATTTTATGAGCCCCTGGATCAAAAAATATATTTCTTTTTTTTGTCTTAAGCTAGTTTGAGTTTTCTCTCACTTGTCTTAACTGATACATTTCCCAATGCCTTGGGTACATCCCTCCCCAAAATAATCAAGACAGAGGATGATCTTCCTAGAGAGAAGATTAGCACAGAAAAGGTCACAAGGGCAGAACTCCAACCTACAGCCTACATATTCTTTCAGCAGGTGTGGATCTCTTTTTCTCTGACATCATAGTGCATACCTCCTTGCCATCATGAATGCTATTCCTGGGCCTGTGTAACCTTACTTTTCCTTTCCTGAGTAAATTCACTCATGCCTTACTGACAAACCTAGGTTCACATATTTCCCCTCTCTAAATACCCATGGCTAATCTTCATACTTAATTACATAGACTTTTTGTATTGTTCTTGTTTATAGTTTTGGATACCTTACCTTTCCAAATAGACTCTAAGATATCTAAGTATGAAAACATGTTCTTATATTATCTATATGCCTCACAATACTCTAACAATATGTACTTCGTACACATTATAAATACTGAACTGGCAAGAGGAAGTGCAAAGCAAGTAGGAGGTAACACAGCAGCCAGATGAGTAAATGATAATTAAAAAAAAAATGGAGCGATCATAGAGTTAATTCCTGTAGTGTCTTTAATATTGGCTTTTTGACTCAGTGTAAATTTTAGGATTTTTTTTTTCAAGAAAAACAGCACATATTTTAAAGGCAGCAATGTCTCCCATAATGAGAAGCAAAAAATCTACACAATATAACAGAGTCCTAATCCCACAGTAGGCCTTCAACAAATTTTTATAAAATATAATCAAGAGTTGGGCATCATCCAAACTATTACTCCATGAAAGATTCTCAGAAGTGCTTTCTTAATGATAATAAATAATTTAAAACATTTTTAAGGTTTATTTTTCCCTGTTTTACTTACATGTTAACAAATAATAAAAATAGTAACTATTTTGTCAAATATCTACTATGTGCAAGACATTGCCAGACAGAGATATTTTGCATGTACTATATTCAATGCTTAAAATAAAGTTACAAAGCATATAGTATCTTTACTGACTTTTTAAAAATAAAATGAGTACCTTAAAGAAGTTAAGTGGGAACTCTGTTTGGAAAACCAGAAATTCAAATAAATCTTCCTACCAAACATCACATAAAAATATACACTAAACTAATATAAACATCTGTTAAAGAACTGAGCATGTGACCAGCCGAGAGACAATGCCAAGGACCAAAAATAAAGAGGGATCAGAATCCACATGAGTGAGTGTGTGAGTTGTGGCTGCAACAGTCTAGGAGGAGGCCTGGTTTCTGTAACCCACATCCCTGGGGTTTTATGTTCAGACAGGGCCAGGGGATAAAGTAAGGCACAGAGTTGAAATTAAGTCACTTCACATAAAACCTCAATGGGAACCTCAATAGGCTATAAATTCAGTGAAAGGTGGAACTAAAAATCCTACCTCCTAGCACAGAGAAATAATAGGAAAGCTTTTTTCACCAGTCTGGGCACTGGTAGAAATAAATTAAAGTTTACCCTAAGAATTTGTAACCAGGAAAGTGTCTCTGTGTGTTGAGTATTAATTTACCATTTTCAAGCTCTAGGAACCATAAAAATGGTTTCTGGCCTGTTAATGCCCCCAGAACAGCTGGAAGAAAAAACAACAAAACTTTAAAAATAAAAGGATATGCCCTCACTCGGCCCACCCAAGATTCAAATGAAAAAAAAACACTGTTGAGTTAGTGTATAATTCAAAATTGTAAAACAAGAGTTAGCATATAAAACATACAGCAAGATTAGAATCAAGATCTTCAAATGATGGGACTATAAGGGAAACTGCAAAAAGAAGTATTTTAAATAGTTAATTTTAGAAGGTTTTTAAAAGTACATTTGGAAAAGGAATAAGACATTATAAATGAATAACAGAAACATTTGAAAAATTAATTAGAGCATTTATAAACAAAACAGTGATTTAAATGAAAAAAATAAAATATATAAAGTTTTTAAAAATTTTGAAGCTTGATGGTGAGTTCCCAAGCATTCATTACAGTATTCTCTATATCTTCCATGTGTCTAAACAAAATAGTTAACTGAAAAAGTTAAAAATTAAATAAACACAGTGGACAGGCTAAACAGATTAGATATAACTGAAGAAAGAATAACGAACATGGAAGTATTACTGAGAGAATTATCCAGAATTAAGTTCAGAAAATTAAGGAGATAAAAAATATAAAAGAGTATTGAAGAGTATGGATGACAGAATAAGAAGTCTCGACATATGTTGAATAGGAGTTACAAAAAGATAAAATAGAAATAGGCAATATAGTTGCTAAAAAGATAACAATAGAGGGTTTCCAAGTATTAAAGAAAGACATAACTCAGGATGTACAATTATTTATGAGCAGAAAAAGTAAAAATAATTTCACACCCAGTTACCTATTGTGAAATTCCACAACACCAAAGAGAAGATCTTAAGAACACAATGAGAGAAAACCCAGGTCATTTACAAAGAAACAATAATTAGACTAACAACAGATTTCTTAACAGCAACAATAGAAACAAGAAGACAAAGGAATAATATTTTTTAAGTATTGAAAGAAAATAATGTCAACCATGAATTCTTTAGCAATCTAGACTACCAGTTGTGATTCAAAATGAAACACAGACCATTTTGGGAACACTAAGTTAGAGAGCTCTCAATTAATAGATACTTGTTCAAAGAACTGATAATGTACTTTAGGATTTTTAACCCCAACAAAAGGGCTGAAAAACATGAAAGAGTGATGATCAAATAAAATTGTTAAAAATGTGGTGAATCTATATAAACATTAATTATAAATCAATAATAATGATAATTGGTGAGTATAAAACCAGACATAGCTTAAATATTGAACATAAAATGTAAAAAGAAAGAGAACAAATAAATTCTAAGATTCTTATGTTGTTCAGGAAAAGAACAGAGATTTTGTTAAGCCAAACATTCATGTTAAAATGTTAAGATTGACCTTTAAAAATAAAAGCAGAAGGCATGAACTTCAAATAGTAGAAGAGGGTAAATAAATAAAAATAACAATCAATTTAAGTTTTTAAAAAGAGGAAAAAGCAAAACAAACAGTAAAAAAGAAAAGCACAAAATAAAATGGCAAAAATAAATTAATTATGTTATTACTCACAAAACTATATGTTATATATACTAGTTAAAAGAAAGATGACAGGTTACAATTAAAAATATCCAGTAATATGCTGTTTATATGAACAGATAATTCATAGAAATCCATTAACATAAAACATTAATATAAAAATAGATATTCAACCTTATTAGTACCTTAGGAAATGAAAGTTAAGAGGACATTGATGTCGCATTTACAGCTATTTCATTGGCAAAACCTTAAAAGTATGGTGATTACCAACTGTTGTGAAACAGTGGCAACTTTCTTACATAATTGGTAAAAGTATAAATTGGTATAATCATTTTGGAAAGGTATTTGGCAAAATATAATAAAGTTAAAAATATGCATACCTTCAATTTTGCAATACTACTCCTGGATAAATGTCCTAGAGAAACTGTTATAAAAGTATATATAAATTTATATTCAGAAATACTTATTATGGCCCAAATTTTAATGAAAAAAAAGAAAATTATAAGTACCAAATGACATCATAGAAGCATCACCTTAAATTCCAAATAAAGGGAAATGAAATATTATGCAACCTATTACATGAAAGAATGAATGAATGAATGACAACTATATGCATAAAGACTAATTTCAGAAACAATGTTAAACAACAAAGGTATGTTTCATCAGGATATTACAGTATGACGTTATTTATATAAAGCTTAAAAACCATATATTTTTATAGATTCATGGATATGAAGTATAAAAATGATAAATGCAAAGTTCAGAAAAGGAGGGAGGTAATGGGATCAGGGAAGAGTACATACTGAACTAAAACTGAATATATTATCTAATATATGAAGCAAAAATATAAATGTTAAAATTAGACAAAGTAGGTATCATGATAATAGATTTCATTATATCAATCATTGTACTTTTATTTACAGTTGAAACAGCTCCTAATTTAAAAAATACATACAACATAAATATATATGATTGTTTTTTTAATTTAAAAAATTTTAAACAGTAATATTTGAGCAGTGTTAAACTAGTGTTTCTTAAACTCTAATGGTATATGAATCACCTAAAGATCTTGTTAAAAGGCAGATTCTAATTAGTAGATTTGGGGTAAGGGCTAAGAGTATGCATTTTGTATAAGCTTCTGGGTGATGTTAATCAACTGATTTATAGCCTACACTTTGAAAAGCAAGTTGGGAGATTATATTATTCTCCAAAATGTGTTGCTCATCTCTGGAATGGATTATACTTTCCCAACCCCAATGATGTCAGGCTTAGTCATGTATGTCGCTTTGGCCATGAAATGGACAGAAGCAATGAAGTGAGCACGCCTTGATTCTTCACCAATCTCCTTTCTTTCTACCCAGTTTCACTCATTCTTTACCCTTCTTCACCCCAGAAGTTAGAAGCAGGTGCCATGGCTTTGACAAAGAGTCAGAATGAACAACACTATGAATTTTAATGGACAAAGACAGTTGGGACCATCCTTGTAAGTGCCACCTTCTCACAGTTTGCATCTGAAAATGTGCCCTGTCTTCACTGAGGAAATCATCTAATCATACTTTCAGCTTGCCACTCAAAAAATTAATAAGCATATGCAAAGTGCTTTCTCAGAGCCTAGGATTGTGCTCAAAGTTTAATGATTTCAGAATAGAAAGAAATTAGCTAGCATTTTAGTATAGAAATTAGCTGATAATATTGGATGGAAAAACATTGCATATGATGAAAACTTAGAAATGGAAAACAAAACCCTAAGGCTTTAAATATATAAAGAAGAGACTGAACTTAAAAAATGCAAACTACTTTATATAAACTAAGATATATTCATCTTAGGAAAAATTATTCCAAAGCACAAATATTCACTGGGAATGAAAAACAGATAAACTGAAAGAGACTAGGGAGTGATAGGTAAGAATGAATGTTGGTGATAAATATGGATAAGATATAAAATTTTAATGTACTATTCCAACAAAAAGGGCCATTGCTTTTTTCTTTTTTCTTTTTGATTACATAAGAAAAAGGACTACATCCTAGAAAACACAAACAATCATTTATCTTTTAAAAAATGATTAAACTGGACTGAGAATGCTACACACTGTATTTGTAGCAGCTTGAAAACTATTAGTAAGTAAAAGAATGAAAGTTGTTCTGAATATGATGATCCAAATAGGTGAGCAACTCAGTCAACTAACATTTATCCAGTGTCCACTATGGGCCCAGCTCAGTCTTGGGTCAAAGGTATAAAGAGTTTCCAATCTAATTTGGTTTTAATCCTGACTGGAAGCAAAGGAAAGAGCATACATTACTATTTTTACCTCCTGACAGGAGTGAAAAGCTTCCCAAGAAACACAAATCACAAACATGTTTTTCTAATTTACTTTTAATCTCAGGAGTTGGCTAATTCCAGCATGCAAGCCACATCTGTAATAGCGGCCTTCATCTCCACTGCCTTTGTCAAGAGGGCTCAGAAATATAAACTGAGTGATTAGAAAGAGAGCCCCTTTACTGTTAGAATCAACAGTATGGTGTGTTTGGAAGGCTGCCTAACAGCTCTTCCCCCAGTCTCTCTGCTGTTGTTAGAATTTGCTCTTTCAAATCAAAATGCTCCACCACCAAGGCCCTGCTTCTTTTCCCTGAATGCTACAGGGAATGGTAAAAAGTTTCATTATGCCTCTAACCAATAGCACTGTGCCATTTATAGTGGAAATTTTCCTCTCAGCCTCTAACCAAAGTGCAACATGGGATATCAGCCATTACCATTCTCAATCTAAGACAATGAAGGGAGGTACTCGTCAGAGCCTAATGAAGTCTCCATACAAATAAGGGCATAGTGGTACATCTGGGAATGAAAAGAAAAAATCTGAACAGATAGAAGGTGGAGAAGAGCTTCTGTGTAGGAATGCATAGGAGAGACACTCTAGTATTCAGCATACTAGATCATAATTTGACCAAGAATTCACCACGAGGCATTAGAGTTTAAACAGCTAGAGAGTACTGGGTCAGTTCTAAGCACAACAATAAAGAAGAGTTAATATAGTTCATACTTCCTATACGCCAGGCACTGTACTAAATGCATTGTAGACATTAATTCACTTAGTCTTTTGACCACAACCTAATTATCATCCTTCTCATTTTAGAGATGAGGAAATACAGCAGAGATAAACAAAATAGTGGAAAGTCACAGGGCTAGTACTTTTGCGGAAGGGAGATTTGAAACTAGACAGTCTAATCAAGAAAGTAGTCATGTACAATTATACTAGGGGCCTACTGCAGAAAGGCGGGGCCAAAAAAAAAAAAGAGCCAGAAAGATGGTGAAAGAAGTTTTTTAAATAAGAGTTATAAAGTTAATTTTGAGAAAATCAGTTTATTTATTCTGGGGAAAAAAAAATTGAAGGAGTCCCTATAGGTGAAAGAGAAGAAGAAATGAGGTGCATTTTTATTCTCTTGAAAAATTTGCATTCAGCAGTTTGTTTGAACCAGCCATAAGGATTTTGACACAATTGCCTGGGTAGTTTAAATAAGTTGTCTCCACTGAAGGATTAAGACAAGTCAAGACAGATTTGTGCTTATTTGCATACATTTAGTGATTGTGAAGAAAAATAATAAATAAATCCATTTTCCTACACTGTTTGATTATTTATAGGCAAAAGCAAGTTTGTTTGTTGAGAGAAGAAAACATTATGTTGCAAAAATGAATAATGCCAAGGGGGAAAAAAAGGGGAATCCAAAACAGAAGCAATTCTTACTTTCATATGAGTATCTTTTCTTTTTCTGAATGTCTATCTACTTCCCCAACCTGGATGGGGACCTCAACAGACATCTAAGAAGAACCATGCATCAAGTGCTACGTAAGGTGCTGGAGACACATGGATCTTCCCCAAATAGGCCACAATTTCACAGTACAGAAAAGACGAATGTAGAAATAAGAGAAAGATAAAGTAGAAATCATACATTTCAAAAAGTGGGAGAGGAAGAATTGGCTATATAAAGGACAGAAAGATTAAATCTGTTTGAAAGGTTATGAAGAGTTTTAAAGGGAAAACTGAGATTGGATTGAACCATAGAGAGGATTTCGACAGGAAAAAAGGCATTCCAAGAAAGAGGTTCAGCATGAATAAAGGCATAGTAGTGGAAGAAGATAATGCATATACTTGAGAAACTCTGAGAGCCATAATTTGACCAGAATGTAAGATGCTTACATGGTAGATATAGTTGAAAAAGTTGAAGCCATATTGTAGAAGGTCTTAATATTTTAAGTTTGTCTGATAAAGATAACTATTAATGTTCCCATGCAGAAGAGCAGCAAGGTCAAAGACGGTATGTTGTAGAAAAATTACTCTGCTAGTAGTGGTATGAAGAGTGGATTGGGTAAGAAATCTGAAGTAGAGACTGAAAAATCGTCACACCTAAACTATGAACTACACCCTCAGCCATAGACAACCACCATTTCAGAGGGCTGCCTTTGCCCATGGAAGGGATAAGAAAAAAGAACATCAATGAATCCATGTGTTTCATAACTGCAGGAAAAACACCAAATCCTTATGAAGTAACACATGAAGATGGCTGCCACATTGCCAGCCTGTGGGCTAGTCTCTGCCATCTGTCCTTAAAATTAAAAGCTCTTTCCTCATTCTGCAGTTATGTTCGGGACACAGTTAATCCCTTCAGATTATGCTTCTGATCCTCTATCTCTGATTTCTTCCCAGTTGCCCTCTGCTTAGTTTCTATCTCTGCCCATTGGTACTTTTTTTGGTTGCAAACTGGTCCTTTGTTAACCAGACTCCCAGACTCTTCACTCTAATGTTGCCCTGGTATGATACTTTCAGATCCATCTAGGTCCCAGATTCTGCATTCAAGAGCCACTGCAGCCCTATCCTTATCCAGTCCAGGATCTGAAACCTCTCACTTCTGGAACTCTAAGACCCCACTTATCAGAAAAGGTTAACAGACACTGCTACCTCAGTGGAGAAGTACTTTCTAAGTGTCTCCACCTCCTAGGCTTTATAGAAAGAATTTAAATCATCCCAATGATAGTAGCCAGAGTCATGAGCTCATAAAATTCCAGAACAGAAAGGCTCTTTGGAGGTCATCTAGCCCTATCTTCCTCATTTCTATATTCAGAAAAAAAATGTTAAATAGCATATTCGTAGTCACACAAAGTGGCAACCAAAACTAACATCCCCTTACTCAATCCAATAATGTTGGTTAGCAGATATAATATATATTAGGTTTTATCAACTTAATTTACAGATGCAATCAAGACCACAGTGACTGCATAATTTTTTATCTACAGCCTATAGCATTTTATTATATAACCCTGCATTGCTCATTAATTGTTTCATTCAATCATCTTTGCTTCACAAATGGATTGAAATTCTTGGACAGCAGGTACTAGATTGTCTTTTTTCATCTCTAGCTGCCTGGCATGGTGCTAGACACAAGGCAGACTCCCAGCAATTACCTAGTGTGTTCGTTGCTTGCAAAGAGGTAAATTTTTTCACCTTTTGCATTTAAATATATGATGTAGTATATCATCAGTATTCTATTAGGAGGGCAAAATTATGAGGTTTTCTTTTTTCAATGTTGGTAATTTAGATATATTAACATTATCCTCTTCATGAAGTAAATGAGAACTAATATCCTCAGCTACCACCAGCAGTTAAGGAAACCTGGGGTGATTCCTATATCTGCAAATGAGAAAACCAGCTGTTGAATTGTTTCTCAGTGACAATACCTAATCCTTTATTAATACACATTTTCTTTGCTGAATTAGCAAGGTGTCTCCCCTGCCTCTTTTTCTAATTCTCATTCTTTACCTGTATCAAAACTGCAAGTATAAAGAGACTTCTTAATCTAGAATCTGGGATTTGAACAAAGTGGAAGTTGTTTCCCCATTAATACCCACAGAAGAGTGACCTCAGTTTCCCAAAGTTAGGGAGAACTAATGGAAGAATTATTCAATTTTGTAAAACACTGATAGGTCTGAACTTTTGCTATTCTGAACCAATGTATGCTTGAAAAATCCTATAGCTGAATATAGTAATTTTTACAGACATTTTGGAATGGATTATTAATAAATATTAGCACTAATTATCACATTTACTATTATTACAATTACATTTCATTTTCTACAAATTGCTTTGGACACCTTCATGGTTAAATATAAAAAACAAATAAATGAACAAAAACATCCTAGCACCTCCAGCATTTGAAAGTAGAATTTGCTGGGCTGTAAAACCAGTGAATTTTTTGTCATGCAGCTTAATTCTGTCATAAAATGCTAATCAGCCTTTCTGTCACTTCGCTCTTGCCCCATAACTTTTTACGAGAACATTAACAGGGTTATTACAGAGCAGAGACTTGTATGGCTGCAAACATACTTACCATTTATGTATATTTTGGTCCAAAAAAAAAATGTTGCCACCAAGAGCTCCAGATTCCTAGTTAACCATAATCCTAGTTTCTGGCATGGAGGGTTTGAGTCTGCTATGCCATCTGGATGGTGGCATCAGGTAGCCAGGGCTGGGATCAGCTTTCTTTTGCTCAGACCATTGTGTAGGGCTCAAGCTGTAAGTTCTTCTTCTCTTCTTAGCACAGAGCAACTGGTGCTTCCTTTGAAGAATTGGTAAAACACAGACTACATTTTAGGTGACTCCATTTTAACAATGCCTGCAGTGGGAACATAGACCCTAGAAGATAATTTCCCAGAAGCCTTCAGAATTAGAATCTCTTCCCAGAAACTGAAGCAGTAAGGACACCAGAAAATCTCCTCTTACATATATGCAATCAACATTCCAAAGCAACTCAATAATAAATGGCTATAGGACTGGGTCATTTTTTCCCACACTGGGCCTTTAGTAGGGTTATCAGGCATCTTATATCTTGGCAACTTGTCCTGTGGCCCAGAAAAAAGCCACTGTCCTGCAAAAACATGTTTTATACCACAAAGAATGGGCTTTGAACTCAGACAGTTCTAAATAAGAATGCCGGCTCCATCACTTACTCTGTCTGTAGCTCTTGTCAAATCACTTATCTTTTCTGAGCATCTGGGTTATTGTTTTCTGTGAAGTTGTGAAAATTTGAATCATGTCTGAAAACTACTTGGAACAAAACAGTGGTAACCATTATTATTATCCTTACTATTACTATTATAATTGACCTTTCAGTCAGAACCAAGGCTAGCGTTCAATCACTTTAACTATATTCTTGTACAATTCTTTCTGTCCTCCATCTAGATTTCTTAGTTCTCCTTGTTTATCTACAATTTAACTCTCCTAGTTGCATGTTTTAAGTTAGGCTTTCTCAGGTCCATTTTGAATTAGAGTAGACATTATAATTAAATGTTTTTATTTTCTCCTCCAAAAAAAAACATAAAGCAAAGAGGGTCTCTAGTGTTCCTGATGTTTCAATTCCTGCTTTTCTGATTCTAACCAGGGAGTGTCATGGAAATAAGTATTTTGAAGCACTGTTCCCTTCTCTCCTGTAAATTATGAGCCCAGAAATCTGTATATAAGCTCTACTTTGCATAACATTCAGACTTCTGAATCAGTCATTCTCATGTTTATTTATTAAATGTGGTTATCTCTTAAGCTAGATGAAAATGGGCAGAATGAAGCATGATTCATCAGTCATTTTTATATTTAGTGACTTGCAGGCAAACTCTTCAGAGAATTAAAAATATTTTCACTTGCCATGTGTATATCCTTGGGACTGTGCACGTTCACCCTAAATGATGATAATGATAACCTGATATAGACATGTCAGGAATTATAGGAATTGCCAAGTTAATCAGAGCAAAAGTCCACAACAGACAGTCTTGTCTTTTTGTCACACATCTCTTTTGCTAAAACCTGGTCCCTCTTTTGCTAAACCTGGGAGCAGTTTAAGGGCACTCTGGCAGAAAAAGCCTAAAAAGAAGCTGGAGAAACTCTGAGCTCCCCGTTTGCAGGTGAGCACTCTGAATGCTCCCTGTCTTTCCTGTTCATGGCTGTGAGATGGCCAGCCTATCAGAAGTCGATTATCATCAAGAAGAAAATTCCTGTCAAGGATCACTTAAATTATGTCACTGAGGAGGAAAAATCAATACCAACAATCTCACAGACATTACTGATTTGGGAGAGTCTCCTCGTCCCCTCCTACTCACACTAAGTCGCTATGTTACTGCACTTAGATAGGTAGTTTTTTAAAAAATGGAAAATGCAGTCCCACTCCCGAGTAAGCAACACATCACCCCAAAGCCTGCTGACTCATCACTCAATCTTTGAAATGCTCTCTAGTCAGAAAGAGCAGCAAATAAATGTTTCAGCATATAAGTCTAAACGGATTTTATAATTAATTTTTTTGTAAGTGAATTCTCTTTTATCTTCTACCACTGTTCGAATGCAAATTGAGGTCACCTTCTTTGCTCCACTTTCATTTCATAAACACTCATTAAGGGCTCACAAAAAGTGATGCCTTGCAGATTGGAGCTGGTATTCTTCCCGATTCTGACCCATGTTCAGGAGGGAGTGATTAGTATCAGTAATAACAATAGAATGAGGATGCAAGCTGCTTTGCTCAAACAGTCTGGTAAATGTCCAAGTAAGCAGACCTGATCTGGGAAAAGGAGCTGTTATGTGTTGCTGCATATTCTGTTCTCATAAAGAACTACTTCCGTTGCAGGTCAATGTCTTGCAGAATTTGCCTCCTCCAAGAATTCTCAAACTTTTCATGGGTATGGGAGAGAAGGTTGATTTTTTTTGTTTTCTGGGTTTTTTTGTTTCTTTTTTTTCACTTTTTGGTAGCAAATCTACAATCTGTGGACTATTCTGAGAAAGCCTCAAATATATAATACATTTAATGCCTTCCTTTAGATATGGCAGAAACACAATCTGGAATGGATGGTCATTCTGATCAATCACAGTAACTCTAAACTCAGATGAAAATGTGCAGAATAAAGTAGGATTCAATGATAGAAAATAATAATACATTTTTCTGGTTTGTAAATGAAGCACTTGGAGTTTAGCTCAGTTCCTACTGAATTTGTTGTCAATCAGTACAAAAAAACAAATAAAAAGTATTTCATACAAATGTTCAAGGAAAAAAATCATTGATGAAATTTTTAGAACCAATTTTAGTAAAGTCTTCAAAGAAATCCGAAGTCACTGTGTCCTCTGCCTGACTACTGATACTACCCTAGGGTAGAATAGAGTCCAGGCAACCAAATGACTGATAACTGTCGAAGTTATAGTGAGTAGGACACTGAGCATCAAAAGGTAGTGAATCCAAAACCATCTCCTTTAGAGATTTTCAAAATTATCAAATTCATTCTCCTTTGTTTTGCAGAAGAGGAAACTGGAGTTCTAATTGTTTGAGACTCTGACCTGAGAGTACCCAAAGTAGTAGCAGAAATGTAACTAGAACTCAGGTAGCACGATCCCCAATTTCAGGTCTCTCATTATGTCACACCCACATCAGGTATCAGGGAAGTGCAAAAGGCAAAACGGAGAGTATACGTGGTCCTTGAAGCCTCTAGGGACTGAGACCCACAATCCAATCCCCATGCTACAAGGGTAGCCCCTGTCATCTTTCAGAAGGGGAAAGAAATGGGGCTGACTAGGGCATGCCTATCCAGAAAGAGGCTGCCAGAAGCTTCAAGTCAGAACAAGAAACCACATCAAGGGACATCTCGACAAATAGATCCTAGGAACCAAGCCTGCAGCACCATTCCTTGTGAGACTTTCTTTAGCATTTAAAGAAATGCTGGCAAATATTTTCTTTATTATATATATTTATTAGGCTAGTTGAGTATTTATTTTAATGTTTATAATATAGTTCTTGAATTTATTATTAGTTCCATCATTTTTCTGTTTTGACTTCATTAATTTCTGAATTTATTTCTATTAATTCCTTCTTTCTATTTTAGGAGTTTATAACTTTGTTCTTTTTCTGCTTTCCTGGATGACTAATATATGTCCTTTTGTTCTTTCTTCTTTATTAACAAATTTAAGACCATGTCTTCCTTTTGGGTGAGCTTAGTTTAAGGTATGTCTCTCATATTCTGATATGTACTATCTTCATGAATTTAATTTTTTAGATATTCTCCAATTCCAGTTTTGATTTCACTTTTAACCTAAAAACAGTTTAAGAAAGGTTTCAGTGTACAGGTGGTTAGAATCCTTTGTTTTCTAGTTTGGTAATTAATCTTTAACATTACTATGTTGGATCCTGTGGTTGTTGTCTATGATTCTGACACTTTTATATATGTTCTACAGCACTTGTTAAGGTGTTTTCTGTATTTTGAGAGTACAGTACACTACAGACCTCTGATGCAGCCATATCAGTTAGGTCTACCTTGAAAATTGTGCTTTCTAAGTCTTCTACATCTTTACTTACTCATTTGTCAACTTAATTTCTCAATGTGCTGAGGTAAAATTATTAAAGTCAACTTGTACTAATGTATTTTATTTGATAGTTTTTGCACTAATTATTTTGATGCTATATTTTTGCTCTATTTATTTTGATGCTATGTTATTTGATTGAATGACTATTAAATCTTTATTAAAAATAGGGCCTTCATGATTTTAACACCAGCCAGAGGAGTTCAAGGTTGCTTACATAGACGTAAGAGAAAGACAATTGTTGGAAAATTGAATTACATTAAATAGAGAACTGAGCCTGATTTAGTGCTGCCTGTTTTATAAAGCCATCCACTGCCTGGTCAAAGTGACCTTCCTTTCCCCTGAAACTGTAAAGCATTTGGATTGCACCTCTCTTGTGGCTCTTAAAATTCCCTGCCTTATGATAGTTTAAGAGCAAGTTTAAGAACTTACCATAAGACTGGAAACATCTTTATCTTTATAGTCCTCACAGCACTTAGTACATTTCATTGCTTTGAATTTAACAGATGTTTGATAAATAGCTGATGAAATGAATTAATTTATCAAAATAATAGTTTCTTTAGCCTCTGAATCATGCTCCCTGACTATAGGGTTTTCCAGAAAAATAGAACCAATAAGATATAGATGTGGATAGATATAGAGATAAAGAGAGAGATACTAGTATACAGTTTACAACTCCAAGGGAAGATTTATTATAAGGAACTAGCTCACACAATTATGGAAGCTGAGACTCAGGAGAGCTGATGGTATAGTTCTAGTCTGAGTCTGAAGGTGAAGACAATAGGAGACCAATGTCCTAGCTGAAAGACAGTCAGACAGAAAAAGCAAATTCTTCCTTACTAGCCTTTTGTTCTATTCAGACCTTCAAAAGAGGTCCACTAGCCTTGGGAAGAGCAGCTGCTTTATACAGTCTACCAAATTAAATGTTAATCTCATCCAGAAACACCTTTGCAGACAAACCCAGAATAATGTATAACCAAATATCTGGGCACTCTTGGCCCAATCAAGTTGACACATAAAATTAACCATCACACTTCCCAATGATACAGATGAAAACCTAAGTTGATAGTTTGTCTATATAATTTCAGATGTTGGGTCTACTTCCCTAACATCTCTCTTAATATTTCATTCGCAAACAAAAGAGAGGAGGGAAACTCAACCACATGGGCCTAGATTTAGCTTTTGATTTGGAATGCCAAAGGTTTGGAGAATTTATTTATGTGGAATGCATGTACCATAAAGACCCTGATTCTTTCTGGAAATATTAATAACCTGAGCTTTTGAAACTAATTATGAATAGACTTCTCCTTCTAGTGTCAGGTTCATAAAAGCACTTTTCTTAGATTTGGTCCTGATATCTTTTTAGTTCCTTTCTCAGTTTTAGAGAGAACTTTGGGTCTTTTAAAGTATTTGAAAATATATTTACACTTGAACCAGTAAACTGAGTAATTGTCAGCCAAGGAGCACACAGGAACTCTACGCTGAGGTCAGAGAACATGTTGGATTCTATTCCTCAGATAAGTGATGAAGGCAGCACTGTCCCTGCTCTCAAAGAGCTTATAATTTTGTGGGGACCATCTCACAAATTACTAACTGGAAAATATGACAGAATGAAACCATGGCTAGCCTGAGGTACAATGAATATCTACAGAGGCCCTAGGAAGGGATTGAAGATGGACTGGTGTTGGAATGCTGAAAGGGAAGGATAAGGGAAAAGATGCTCTAGGCTGAGGAATAAACATGAGCAAGGCCTCAAATGTGACAGCGGAAGGCATATGTAGAATCATGCCTGTGACACAGGACAAGGAGGGATTTGGTGGGAAACAAAAGAGCAAAGCCCATTTGGGATGAAAACAAGGAGGGTGGAGCACGGTCCCTAAAGAGTCTGGAATTTCTTCTATAGAAAGTGAGGAGCTAAAAAAATATTTTGAGATAGGAAACAATATGAAGTTGGCCATTGAAGTCTCTATATGTGTAGGAAGGCAACTCTAGGCACCTAAAACTGTTTTGAATGGATAGGAAAGAAAAGGGAAACCAGAGAAAAAGATATCAGAAACATCAACTGAAATGTGTATTTCTTTTCTACCACCATGGAACAAATTACCGCCACGTAATAACTTACACGGACACATATTTATTATGTCAGTTTTGGTGGGTCAGAAGTCCAGGCTCAAATGGGTCTTCAACTTGGGGTTTCACTAGCCTGTAATCAAGGTGTCACTGGATAAATGGTATTACCTGAAGCAGAATTGGTGAAGAATCTGTCTCCATGCTCACTCAGGCTGCTGGCAGAATTCAATTCCTTTGGGATGTAGGACCAATGACCTTAGTTTCTTGATGGCTGTTGCATGCATGCTATTCTCAGCTCTTGAGGCTCAGAGAACTCTGACACCTGTGGTTTCACAATATGGCCGCTTATCTCCTCAAAGCCAGAAGAAAATCTTTTATGTACATCCCATCATTTTTGCTGTATTCTGTTGGTTAAAAGCAAGTCCCATGTCTTGCACACAAAGTATATACTAAGAAGCGGGGATCATGAGTACCACCCTAGAAATCTGTCTGCCACATTAGCTACTGTAAGATTATGACCAAGAAATGGTAAGTCTTGAAACTGGGCAGAGACAATGGAAATTAATGGCTGATAAGACACATGACTACTGAGTATATAGGCAGAGTCTGACACACTGGTCTACCACACAGAAATTATCAAATGTGGACATACTGAGGAGATGCAAGTCAGTAGTTTGTTGAACTTAAGAATCCCTGAGAATCTAATTTAAGATGAAGATTCTCAGTAATCCTCCTAAATTTCGATTATGTGAAGACCAAGGAAACTATACTTAAATAAGCATTTTCATTGACCCTGCACTGAAAAACGCCAGTATGCAAAAAAAAAAAAAAAAAAAAATGGGAAAAGAGAGTTTATTTGAATTCAGCTCAACAAATATGCATTGAGCATGTGATATAATACTGTGGCATCGAAAAGACAAGTCTGCTTTGAATGATCTCAAACTCTGATGGGAGAAACAGTCACATGGGCAGAACATTAAAAGGAAGCACAGGGTAATATAGTAGTGCAACAAGGTTTTAGAAGAGAGAAAGTACTGGAAAGTCCACTCACAGAAAGTGTAAAAAAAAAAAGTAAAAATCACTAATATTGGGTCTTTAATATCTTAGTTTAAAAGAACTATTTCACTTAATGTATATCATAACCCTCATTAGGTAGGTGTTATTATTTTTCTATTTTACAGATAAGTAAACCGAGACTAAGGGAAGCTTAGTAATCTGTGAAAGTCACTCAGCCAGTAAATGTGAGAACAAGATAAATGTAGGCCCTTACATTATACAACCTAAGGAGAGTTTCAAAGGATCAGTAGAAACTTCAAAGGTAAATATGATAATAGGTAGAGGCGGAAGAAAAACAGATACAGTAAGTGAGATATAAGGAAGTTACTCTGTAAATCAATTTCAAACAACAGTTTGACTCTACTCAAAATGTGTTTAAGTTATCCCATTGGGAAAATGTTTGATTTTACATAAGAAAATAATTTTTTCAGCTATAGTTATAAACTTAAGGAATACTATCATTGGAGAAAGAAGGGAAAGACCTTTGATATGAATGCTCAGTCTAAATCAAATAAAGTTTTGTTTCAACTACAGGCATATTGTTATGGTTTGTTTCTCTTCAGTGAATGAAGAACCAAGTAGATAAAAAATTGCTCTTTAAAATAAATTACTCTTAAGAGAACATCTTATCCCCTTGCTTTGATAAAGAAAAAACAACTAGAGAACAGCCTCTGGCATGAAATGCTTACTTTGTTAACTCCAAAGGTAACCCTAACTACCAAGAAGGCAGCCAGGAAAGGCCTCTCACTTTATAGCGAAGACAGTGTTGACACAATTCAAGGTCACAATTAACCTTGAAGCTAGAGAGAATGTGCTGACCTATGTCTAAGATCTACAGCTTCTTCAAAACATACTTTACATTATAGTTTTATCAAGTGGAGAAATAGGGAATCCATATCTATCTGCATTCAGACAGTCTTTTAATACAGCATCATGTTTTGGTATATAAAACAATGTCAAATATCAAGTGAATTATAAGCTTTAATCATTCTTAACCAGCTGGGCTGGAACTTCTTGGTGTCTAGGTCATGACTACAAGCTCTTGCATGACATGGGGGCAACTGCTGAAATGCCAGGTATACCTTCTATATTTTGCAATGTCTCTAAAGAAGGCAAATCAGTTTAGACCTTTATATAATTCTTTTACTTTATAGGCCTTGTAAAACTACTTGATTAGGGATAGAATGGCAGGTTCCCTGATTTAAAAGGGTTGAGTTTGTATTAATACTGATGTGAAGACTAGAGTCACAGTGTCATTAACTGATTTTTCTTATTTAACTAGAATTCCTAGTCTGTACCTTTCCCTAACTTCTCAGATTTGTAATTCTTCTTTTGGAGCCTAAGCTAGTGCTTTTAGAGGAGCAGATAAACATGTTCCTAGCCAGCCCCCTGCATTTGGGGACTGCATCTTATATTTGTGTTGTTCTGTCCTGAGAAATGGAACCATTTAAAAATAAAATGAAAGAAACCAAAAAAAAAAAATAGAGACATTGAAAAATAGTTTTCAGAACAGTATTTCTCAATAAATCTGTGGTTATTGGACAGTCTTTTTGCTATTGTTTAATGTTCAGCCCACTGCAGACCAGTATGTAGTAGTACTACTACACATGATTGACGTGTATCTTGCATTAAATTCTACTTCACTTGGACACAGCGTGACACCTGAACTGGTCCTATTCAACAAGATGAGGTCATTGATCATCTGCTTGGATTCTATGATAATGTCTAATTGCTATAAAATGTGAAAATGCTCTCGATTTTTCTACTTTTCTCATGAGAGACTGGGAACAGTTCACATACTGGCACTGGTCAGCAGATGTCATTTTGGGAAGCACAGTACAAAACATATACCTTGACCATCCAAATCATATTCAGTGGCCACGAATACGCCATGAGGTGAGACTGAAGAAGAGGAGGAAACCAACCAGTGAAGTCAAAGCCCAGGCCTTCTATGAGAGAGGAAATGATGGCTGGATCAGTCCTTTCTGTCAGCACAGCCAAGCAGAATGCCAGCTCTGTGGGAGGAGGGCCTCTCTCCCAGGTCTCCCTTAAGCAAATGCCAGCTCCAGCCTGCAACAAACACACTCCAAGTGTCTGCAAACATAGGGTCCCATGACCAAATCCATGAGGAACTCAAACATGTGAAGTGATTTTAGGCTCAGTGCCTTTGTCCCCAAGCTGGCCTGGTCTGCATCCAGAATGGAATCAGAAACCACTCAACTATTGTGATGAGTTTGAAACACCTCAGGGGAACTCCAATCCACCCACAAAAGCTCTTATAGGCTTCAGGAGAACCTCTAACTTTACCTAATCCTTAAGACAGTTTTTCCTATATTTTATCATTCCTGAAATTGGTAACTATGTTATAACCAATGTGTAGACTTAGTATGGCAGTTTTGTTTTGTTGCCCCAACTGTGTTTAAACTAATATTTTACAGTTGATGGAATTATAGAAATGGAGGAAATTAGTTATATAATTTTATTATAAATCAAAAGCATATAATATTTTATTTCTCTTAGGTAGCCTTGTTTTTGGGAAACGTATATCCCAGAAATGAAGGCACTTGTCAGCCTATTCCAAAGAGTTCAATAATATTAATAAAAATATATATTTATTGAAATCCTGCTGTGTGCCAGATATGTAAGAGCCTCACCTCTATTAACTCATGTAAACCTTATAATGAACCTCTGTATTAGTGTTCACTTTACAAACGAGGAAAGTGAGGCACAGACAAGTGAAGAAAAATTTCCCAAGATCATACAGCGAGGAAGAGTTGGAGCCAGCCAAGGTTCAAACCGATGTTGATTTCTGACTGCATGATAAAAGCACCTGATAAAGCAAAGTTGAAGTTCATCACCTATTACAGTAAGAAAGAACAGACCCTTGAAAGAGTCTTAGTTTCTAGGAGGGATATTTATAAGGTTTGGGGATCTAGTTTAAGGTAAGTATTCCAATGCCAGGGCCTAATTTAGATTGGGCCAAATTCCTGACAAAATAGTTGAAATTGGCTGACAGCAAGGAAAGGGTTCCAAAAGAGTCTTAAAGAGTAAACAGTGGCTTGATTAATCTGATAAAGTGATTTATTGCCCTAAAATGCAGGTTATTTATTCTGATGATGGATAGTCAAATCAACTTTTATTCAGATAAATGAATTTTCAGTAAGTTCCTTAACCAAATAATAATTATTTGTGATATCATATTACTGGGCAAGAGTGTTCTGGAATAAAGCCATGTTAACACAGACAGTGAATGACATAGCTAGATGGCTTGTATTCTCACCAGGTGGGTGCCATCTAATATAGACTGAATTGTGTGCCCCCCCCCCAAAAAAAATATGTTGAAGCCCTAATCCCACAATGTGACAGTAATCAAAGATAGGGCCTTTAGGAGGTAATTAAGGTTAAATGAGGTCATATGAATGGGGTCCTGATCAGATAAAATTGGTGGCCTTATAAGAAGAGAAAGAGTCTACAGCCATTCTGCCCTGAACATGCCCAATCTCATCTGATCACAGAAGTTAAGCAGGGTTGGGCCTGGCTACTACTTGGATGGGAGACCAGCTAGGAAGACTGAGTACTATAGGTATCAAAAAAAAAAGAGAGAAAGAGATCTTTTTTTCTCTCTTTCCTTCCTCTTCCTTCTCTTCCCTCCCCTCACTTTTTGTTTCTCTCTCTCTTTCTCTCCCTGCCCCCCTTATCACCCCTCTATATCTATCCCCATGCCTCTCTCCTTTCACACTGAGGAAAATCCATGTGAGCACACAGAGAAAAGGTGGCCATCTGCAAGCTAGGAGGAGAGAACTAATCCAATTATGCTGGCAGCCTGATTGATCTCTGACTTCCAGCCTCTGGAACTATGAGAAAATAAATTTCTGTTGTTTAAGCCATACAGTCCATGATAGTTTGTTATGGTTGATCAAGCTAACTAATCCACCATCCATACTCACAAATATTCACTTATACAGGTTTGGCTACCCTTAGTGTGAGTGCCTGCAAGAATTCAATGAAATTGTGTGTATCAAAATGCCTTGTAAGCTATAGAGCACTGTATGAATATTAACTGATAGCATTGTTAATAATAGTGGTCCCTGCAGTTGCTGACTTCTTGAAGGCTCAATACTTAGGCCAGAACTTAATGACATGGTTGAGTAAAGCAACTTGAACCTAGCAGTTCTCCGATGCAAGACTCACCTCGAGTTAATCAGAAAGGAAGCTTGGCAAAAGAATCGAAGAATAATTTGGCACCAGGAAAACCCACATTCTCTGTATTCCTGAGAAAGTGAACACCCAGCTGTGAATTTATTGACTTTCCCTTAAGAAGTTCTAATGGAATAAATTTTATCTTCTTGGTGCCTGCTAATTAGACAATTATTTAACTGTTTCTTTTTTTAATGACTGTCTGCTGTTGTTTGAAGACTTCTGTCTATTATTTGTAATAAAAACCTCTGTCATATTTTTGCCTCATTATCCTTAACAAATAGTGCATTCCCCAGCCCCAGTCCCTAGTTCCCTTAGTTCTCCCTCCCCCAGCACCTCCCCAGTCTAGAGCTCCCAGAGTTTCAAAGACCAGCTGTTATCATTTTGTTGACTGAGAGATTTTTAGAAACTTCTATCACAGGCACAAGGCTCCATGGGGGGCTGTTGAATTAAATATCAGCTCTTCAAACAGGAATTAGCTCAGAGAACAAAAGCAGCAGGAAGACAAGGGACAAATACAGGCAAGTGCTGCAGTCCTCCCACTCAGTGATTGAGAAACGGGCCCTCTCTCTCTTCACTGGAACCTGAGACTGGAATTTCACCATTGGCCATGGTGAGTCACATATCTCTTTCTAGAACTGGAGATCAAGTCCAGCACAACCCAGGGTCACTCATTCTTTCATCTGAAGATGAGTATATTCAAAGGAAATGATCCTATTCACTATCTCCTATAGTTACTCAGCCTATTTTGAGCAACTGAAAGGTTTTCCTACTGAGTACCTCTTCAGAAGGGAGAAGTAGGAAAACAACAAAGAATTAACATTTGCTGGGCCTAACTACATTCCAGTAGCTGCCTGCCAAACTATTTGCCTATCTTCATGTTATAGTAATATATAAAGCCCAGAAGTATAAAGACTAGATCCTACTACTCAAAGCATGGCCAGTGTTGGCTTCATGAGTATGAGACCTTTGCAGTCACATAGGACCTTTTGTTCAGGATGGCCGCACTTGGTCTAATGCTCTGCTGCCTTGAATTCTTAATAATTTTATCTTTCACCTTGTATTTTGCAAATGAAATCCAGTGAGTCATGGAGCATTCACACAAGCAGAGAAAATACAGGCAACATAAATATTTACCAATCATTGATGCCTCGTTGCATATGGCATCTGCAATGCCCTTAAGCACAGAATTCTGGTGGACCCATGATATGTGGGAGTTCAACACTCAAAGCAAGTACAAGGTAAGCATGTTAAGTCCATGACTAAATAAGCAAGAGTGCTGGCAGCCCCTAAAAGCACAATTTTCTTTCCCACCAGAATTTGCTTCGAACACAGAGAGAAGAAAATGTCATTCTAATACACAAAAACCACCAAGCAACCTTTTTACATCTTTTTTTACTCATATCAAATCCCTGTGTTAGCCAGCCACTTATGTTAAAAATGATAACAGAAGAAAAAGAAAAAATACACTTGATCTTAGCCAAAAGGCCAAGGAATGATGGAAGGGGAAAAACAGAAGATAGGGAACTCATAGTTTATTTTCCTCCCAGTCTTTCCTTCCTTATCAGTAACTGGAAGGTAGAGAATGTTGTAGACTGTGAGTGTAACAAGAAGTGAAATAACAGTTGAGTTGAGTTTGTGCAATGATACCACTATTCTAGTAAGAACAAAATACATATGGATGCATGAGCAATGAAATGTAAATTGTGTAACCAGTGAATGCATGAATGAGTTAAAGGCTCTTCATTTGCATTTTAAAAGTGACATTGTACAATTTAAAGATAAATGACAAATTTCACGCTTGTAACTTAACAGCTTAGTTTTTCTCTATTTAGTACTACATTGTTGTTTTGGTTTTCTTTGGATAAATACCCAGAAATGCAATTTCTGGGTCAAAAGGTATATCCATTATTTATTTTTTGAGAAACCTCCAGACTGTAACAAAACACATCAAAACAAATAAGAGTAACATGCACGGAAGAAAGCAAAAAAATTATATTTTAGTACCTTTAATAACACTTTCTTCCCACTTTTTTAAACAAAGGGCCCCACATTTTTATTTTGCACTGAGCCCTGCACCGCCCACCCTGTTTGCAGCATCAGTAAGACCTAGTAGCTGGTTATAAATGCAGAATCCCAGGCCCCTTCTTAGATTTGCATTTGACACGAACTCCAGGTGATTCATGTACAATGTACACATTAAGGTTTGAGAAGCCCAAAATTAGAGAATCTTCTCAGTGATTCACAGATATCCAGTGGAGGAGCTGGGACCCAAACTCTCGCAGCTTGCCTCCAGAATCAGGTGAAGGACCCCTACACTCTACTGCAGGGCTGTGAAGTCAGTGCATATTTACCCAAATTACAGATACAGAAACAGCTTATAGAGGGTAAGGGAGTTGCCCAAAGCAGTAAGCTGCCAGTTAATAAGTGATTAAATAAGGACTTAGAAGCAAATCTTTCTCATTCCAAGTCTAAACTGTTCTTATTTACACCAGTAGTTTTCAAATAAGAGTGAGCATCAGAAATAACTGGGGAATTTTTAAAATACTCCACCCCAGAAACATCAAATCAAAATCTCTTGATTGAGGTTTGAAAATCTATATGTTTAAAAACAGTGATTCTTCAAGACAAGGATGTCCTCTTTCACCACTTTTTTTCAACATAGTATTGAAAGTCCCAGGAACAGCAATCAGACAAGAAAAAGAAAATATATCTAACTGAAAAGGAAGAAGTAAAACTGTCCCTATTTGCAGATGACATGACACTATACAGAGAACCCTAAAGAGTCCACCAAAAAATTACTAGAACTAATAAATGAATTTGGTCAAGTAACAGGATACAAAATTAATGTTCAGAAAACAGTTGCATTTTTATATATCAATAACGAACTATTAAAAAGAGAAATTAAGAAAACAATTCCATTTACAATTGCATCAAATAAATAAATACCTAGAAATAAATTTCACCAAGGAGGTAAAAGACCTGCACTTAGAAAACTATAAGACACTGAAGAAAAAAAATTTAAAAAGATACAAATAATGGAAGTATATACTGTGGTCATAGATAAGAAGAACTAACATTGTTAAAATGTCCATACAACCCAAAGCAATATATAGAGTCAATGCAATACCTATTTAAATACTAATAGCATTTTTCACATAACAAAAATAATAAACCTAAAATTTATATGGAACCACAAAAGATTCCAAATAGCCAAAGCAATCCTGAAAAAGAACAAAGTTGGAGGTGTTACACTATGTCAAACTATAATACAAAGCTACAGTAATCAAAACAGCATGGTACTGGCATGAAAACAGTATAAATCAATGGAACTGAACAGAGAGCCCTGAAATAAACCCTCATCTATATGGTCAATTAATCTATGACAAAAGAGGCAGGAATATATAATGGGATAAAGATAGTCTACTGAATGAATGGTGTTGGGAAAACTGGACAGATACATGCAAAAAAAATGAAACTAGGACATTTTCTTATATCATATACAAGAATAAACTCAAAATTGAGTAAAGACTTAAATGTAAAACCTGAAACCATAAAACTAGAAGAAAACATAGGCAGGAAACTCTTTGACATTGCTCTTAGTAATATTTTTGAGGATATAGCTCGCCTGGCAAGAGAAACAAAAGAAAAACAAATGGGATTACTCAAACTTAAAAAGTTTTGCGCAGCAAGGAAACCATCAACAAAACAAAAAGACAACCTACAGAATAGGAAAAGATATTTGCCAATGATAAATCTGATATAAAGAACTCATGTAACACCAAATTAAAAAATCTAATTAAAAATGGGTAGAGAACCTGAATAAACACTTCTCCAAAGAGGACATTCAGAAGGCCAATAGACATATAAAAAGACATTGAATGTATTGATAATCATCAGAGAAATGTAAATTAAAACCACAATGAGCTATCACCTCACACCTGTCAGAATGGTTATCATCAATAAATCAACAAACAAGTGTCAGTAAAGAGAACCTTTGTGCACTGTTGGTGGTATTCAAATTGGTACAGTCAATATGGAGTTTCCTCAAAAAATTAAAAATAAAACTATCTTATGATGCAGCTATTTCACTTTAAGTACTTATCTGAAAAAATTTAAAACCCTAATTCAAAGAGATATATGCATCCCCATGTTCACTGCAACATTATTTACAATAGCCAAGATATGGAAGCTATCTAAGTGTCCATCAATAGATGATTGGATACAGAAGTGGTACATATATACAATGGAATATTATTTGACCATAAAAAAAATGAAATCTTACTATTGGCAACCACACAAATGAACCCAGACGGTATTATGCTAAGTGAAATAAGTCAGACAGAGAAAGACAAATACCATATGATTTTACTTATATGTGGAATCTAAAAATAAATGAACACATAAAACAGAACTGGGCTCATAGATACAGAGAATAAACTGATAGTTGCCAGATGGGTAGAGTTTTGGGGGTGTGGGTGAAAAAGGTAAAGGGATTAAGAAGTACAAATTGGCAGTTACAAAATAGTCATGGGGATATAAAGTACAACATAGGAAATAAAGTCAATAATATTGTAATACCTATATATGGTACCAGGCGGGTACTCCACTTATCGGGGGGTGGGGGGGATGACCTTATAAGTTATACAAATGTCTAAACACTACGCTGTACACTTAAAAGTAATATAATATTAAACATCAACTGTAATTGAAGAGTAAATAGTGGTTCTTAAATTTAGTGGCACAGAAGTACTTTTAAAATCATAATGACCAGGCCACATCTAAGATCAATTAAATCAGAGCCTCTGAGGGTGGGTCTCAGTCATCAAAATTTAAAACAAGTTGAAAACTACTGTTTTAAAATACTCTCAGGAGTTCCTGATGCTCAGCCAGTTTGGGAAGCCTGCTTCACACCTGAACTCGCTTCTGTTCACAGGGCTTCCCGCTTGGGTCTTGGGCACAAAGGTTAGGAAAATGCAGCTAATGAGAAAACAAACAAAAATATGGGATTTCAAGAAACTAATTTTATTTCTAGAGCCAACCTAATCAACCAGCTCTGTATGTGAAAAAATGCAATTAATATTCAGGATTACTGATGCATGTTTCGTTAATAAAACTCTAAAAACTTATCAAAGACTCATTAGCAGCCAAAAGCAGGAACTCTGTACTAAATATTTACATGTTTCTAAATCAACATTTTTATCGTCAGGAATAATTACATTCACTAGGCATTATTTTAGAATCTCTGTCAAGTGCCCACGTTAAGAGAGAGTGGTTCTCTCTGTAACAGCAAGGAAAGCTGGGGAGCCAGGGACCCTCCAGAGACTGTGGGGAGAAAGGGGGGAGCCAATGCTTTTATATGAGCTGTTGGCAAAGAATCTCATGAGCTCAGGGTTAAAAGGTCCCCAGAGGTCAAGAATGCAAACCCTCTTTCAAAACTCAACCCTCCCTACAGCATCTGGCCTTGACATAAAGTTTCTCAAAGTTTATCTGGAGACCACCACCTGCATATGAATCACATGGGTCCTCCCTTCCACTGCAGCAATTCCTAAGCCAGCCCAGCATCAGATAATAATCTCACCTAACAGATCAGCATCACCTGGGAATGGTGCTTTTTAAAAACAAAGGGATTCATGTGTGTGTTAAAGTTTGAAAACAGCTGTTCTGGTAGTTCCACTAGACAGTTTTATCCCAGTGTTTGCGTCAAATCCACCAAGCTAGGACCACACTGGGGATGTTTTGGTGGTCAATTAACTACCTTTTCCCTGTTGAACAACACATATCTTCATACCACTATCTTTCCTATCTTCTCTAGAGTTAACTGGAGGTTGTTCTACATATGAATTAGTATGTAGAAAATTAGCCAAGAAAGGGCCTTAGATATTATATCATCACATATGCCGACACAGGGTCACATAAGCCAAGACTAGTTCCCTTTAGCTATCCTAACTAGATCCAGCTGGCCTACTTTATAAGGTTTCACTGGCACACAAAAGGTTCTTGATATTGAACCAAAACATGCTCCCCAAACTACAGAATAAATGGTCCCATATCTGCCCTTAAGGACTCCCTAGAACCAATCTCTCCTCCATAGGACAGTCTTTAATACCTAAAAATATGTATTACATCCCTCTCAAATCTTTTGTTCTTAAAGCTCAATAATCTCATGTCCTTTCGATTTTTCTTTTTATTCTCTTAAAATTATGTTTATATGTGGCCTTACATAATATATATTTTTAGTTCATGGGAATGGAATTATATAATATCTCATTCTGTTCCTTATTTTCTCATCAAACCCGAGGCTTTTAAGAGCTATGTGTGTTGTTATATACAATTTAGTTTTTTCTCCAGTGCCACAGCTTCTCCCCACCTCTCCTCCACCCCCAAGTCTTTTTGATATCTGTGCACTCCTCTTTTTCTTTGTGAATTCCTCTTTATCTATGTGCCCTTTAAACCGAGACACCCATAACTAAACATCATCGCACCCATTATAAACACACAGTATACTGGAGATACATTTTAGGGGAAATATAACCCTAGATTCTTGCAAAGGTTATCCATCAGTAGGGTCTTTACTTGTAATGATGATACCTCATTTAAATAATTCACCATTGATGGACATTTCCCTCCTTCTGAGGCAGAAAAAACCTATAATATAAAAAAATACTGTTTCTTAAATTGACTAACACTTCATCCTATTTCCATGTGTTCTTTTTGCTTACAGAAATGCTTATTGTGTTGTTAAAGGTAATATTAAGAGAGACTCAGAATATTCAAAATAAACCTTAGAGATCATCAAGCATGAAGTTGTCTCAGGAGGTGTAATAAACTAAACATTTTATGAAGGAGGAAACTGAGGTCCTGAGGAATTCAGCAATTTGCCCAGGGGCACAAGCCAATTACAGTCTCAGAGCTGAGTCAGAAACCCCAGGTGTCCCGACTCCCAAGCCAGCTTTTACTAGCATCCGTGTGGGCCATGTTCCTCACAGCACAGGAGGGCTGTGAATTGGCTCCTACAGCTGCCTTTCCCTCCCCCACCCCTCGATTCTCTGAAAGCAGAGCACACAGACCCAGTCTGTTTTGGAGCTTCAGAGCTACAAAGCCTGCATTATTTAACACTGGCTTTAGCTATCTGGGATGGAGAATAAATAGCACTATAATAAAATCCATAAAATATGTCAAATTGGATTTTTTGCAGGAGTGGCTCCAAGAACAAGTTGATAATCAAAAGGTTTTCTGAAAGACTGGAAATAGTGTTTGCTGCATTGAAATTTCCCTGAATCTTAAGAATATCCCTTTTCCCCATCATCCACTAGCCGAACACTTCAGGTAGAGAGATATGTGTTATTCTACATTATGAAGGAGGACATTTTCAAAAGGCCTGATAAAGAAGGCTTTCTCCTTGGGTTTAGAGCCATTTCTACCTAGGACATTAAGGTCTTTAGCCCTCCTGGTCTCTTAACAGTCCCCAGGCAGTAGCAATCAAGGTGGTAGAAGTGATGGCTGCACTTATCAGCAAGGTGCAGAAGACATCTGCTACCCTTTTATAGGTATTTGGGTTTTCAGGGCCACTAATAATGAAGTTTCCCAGTTCTTCATAAGCGCTCGACCACAATTCGAATATGTCACCAAGTGATGCCTCTCTTTAAGCTTAGAAGTTGGAGAATTCTTTTTTCTAATCAGTGTAGTCAAGTGAAAGGCAGCAATTAGCACATGCCCTCCTCGTTGTGATTTTCCTATTAAAATAGTACTTTTAAAAGAAAACTTCCAGTTCAAGAAGGTTTCATGAGCATACCCAATTATTTCTCTTCAAACCCAAGCTCCCAGTGAAATAACTAAAATTATATTATTAAAGAATAAAATGCTGATGGTAATAGTATATAAGAAAGAAAACCATGAGTGCATCAGAAAATTTGAGGAAATCTTGGAAGACAAAAGGTGGGATGGGAGGTATACCACCACACAAAACACCAGAAATAAGAGATATTGCTCCTTGGAGAAGCTGGAGACGATGAAACTCAGGAATAGGCTTTGAGGCAATCAGATGAGTTAACTCTTTTTAGATCAACATAGCCAATGTGCTGACTCCCCTCCCAGGTATATAGAACAAAAATGGCAGAAGCCTTGTCTGCTAGGATGAAGCTTTCCAACTATTCCCTAACAAAAACAGGCAATTATCTGGATGAAATTGATGTGTGGGTGTTTGGGACAGAGAAAGATGACAAAGTTTCATGCATTTCTGTACTTCACATCAGATCCTAAAGGAAGGAAGGAAGGAAGGAAGGAAGGAAGGAAGGAAGGAAGGAAGGAAGGAAGATGATTACAAGGAAGAATGAGAAAAGGAGGCTTGGAGGAGGAGGAGGAAGAGGAGGAGGAGGAGGAGGAGGAAGAGGAAGAGGAGGAGGAGGAGGAGGAGAGGGCTCTCCTTCAGAATGCCCTCCGCCAGAGCAACTTCAGCTGCTGTGGCAGCTGCAGACTGAGTGCCTGCTTCCCATTCACACACTCCCCTCCCATGACAGAGAGTCCTGTTGACAGACATCACAACCACAGATGAAACCATATCAGGAATATATACTAGTAAACCTAGCCTTTTATTCATGTGCCCTCACCAATAATCAGGACTCACTAGATATTTGAGTGAAATCTAAAAGAAGCTTTATCAAGGTGACTAAACCAAATAACCAACTCAGTAAGAAACAGGTATTACAGTGAGTACATATGAACTCTAAAAAATCTAATGAGTTTGCTCTATCAGAAAAGGTTTCATTTCTATAAACAATATAGGTATGGATCCAAAAGATGAAGCAAAGGGACCAAGAAATAGAAAACATGAAAGGAAGAGTTAAGTGACATAAAGGATAGTCAAGAGGTCTACCATTCATTAACAGAGACAATGGATGTGGATAAATAATATATAATGAAATAAAATTTCCCAAAGATTTAGACACACAAGAATATTCCAACTAAAAGTTTCCACAAAGTGCCAAGTAGGATTAGCAATACTGCTTAATAAAATTTCAGAATTCCAAGGATAAAGAAAAAAAATCCTAAAAGTTTTCAGAGAAAAAATAATCACATAAAAGAAAGATTAGAAAGCATTTTCAGTGTTTTATTTATCAACCACTTATATAGCACTTATAATATGTCAAGCCTTTTTATAGGCACTTTTAAAAAGAATAATTCATTTAGTGATTTGAAGTATCACAGTCTGGGAGATCTTTGGAAACATGGTGGAGTAAGAGACATCCCCAGATCTCTCCCCTTGAAACAACAATAAGCTGAACATCTAAAATTCAAAAAACACCCAAACTGCACACTAGCATGTCTGACACTGGGATCTGTGCATAAGAGCTACCACAGGTCAGAACCCCAGGTGTTGGGCAGTGGACCGGGAGAAATAAATAAGCTGCCTCTCGCAGCCACCAGGGCTCCTCATAGGAGGAAGGGGAGGGGAGAAGAAGTAAGTTCGAGCAGCAAGTTCCCTGAACAGCCCTGTCTGGAAAATTGTGAGCTCCCTGTGGCCTGCTAGCAGCAGGGCCCAATCATCAAGGCAGAAATCAGAGAAGCAGCCAGCAGAGAAACAACAGTTGATTTTTACCGACCACAGTTGCAAAGTGGAGGCTAAGTCCCAGCCCCTAAGCCCCAACCCAGAGGACCCCTCCCCTCATACCCTCTGAGACCAATGACCACGGAGCCTCAGGGGAATCTGAACAAACATTACCAAAACTGTTGCTAGCACTGACAGGGACTGAAACTGAGCATGATTAAATATCAGGGGGGCGGGGGGAGAAAGGCATTCTTAAAGCTTTATATAAAGCAGATCCAAGAGGCTTAGGCACCACCTACTGGAAACCAAAAGAAGAGTGATTTCTTTGCAACAAGAGAGACCTTTATATAATAAATCTTCTTTCTGGAAAAACAGCAGAATATACTTCCATTAATGCCCATGCAGAGAAATATGCCATTAAACAATCAAGGTGACAAGACATCTCAGAAAGAAAGAGAACAATCTCCAGAAAATAAGCTTACAGACATAGAAAAATGCAATGACAGAGAATTCAGGATGGTACTTCTGAAAAAACTCAGTGAGCTCCAAAATGAGTCATATCAACAATTTCAGGACTTGAAAAAACAACTAGGTGAGTGGTAAATGAAGGAAACTGGATTTAGGGTGGTAAACACACAATAGAATATATAGATGTCAAATGATAATGTACACCTGAAAATTATGTAATTGTATTAACCAATGTTACCCTGATAAACTTAATTAAATAAAAAAATAATAAATAAATAAATAAATAAATAAATAAATAAATAAATAAGTATCACAGTCCTCATCAACAAGCTTGAATACTAGGACATAATCAAATATCTTCAAAATTTATAAGAAAAATTATTTTTAAGCTCATAATCCCATACATATTCAAACCACCAGTCATATGCGTGGGTAAAATAAAGACATTTCTTGAGAGTTAGGGTTCAGAAAATTTATATGCCCCATGTGAAAAAAAAAACCACTAGAAGTTATACAAACAAAATTAAAAAGAAATTTTAAAAAAGGTAATATCCAATAAAAGAAGCTGTAGTTGCTGAATATGACCTAGAAGAAATAAAGAGAACTGAAAACAAACTAAACAATGATCTGGTGGACCTTGATGCCAGAAATATTCTTTTTTGAGCACGGATCATTTAGTGACTTATGCTGATACTGCCTTCTTTATTTCCAGGCACTAAACTTGATGTGGCAACGGATATTCTATGCATAATCATAACAGTGCATATGCCGTGTGAGGAATTAATTTTTCTAATAAACCTGTAGTCAAAGCAAAAAAAAAATATCATTACAGAAAATATAAACGCAAATGAAAAAATATTAATGTAACAAAATGAGGAGAGAAAAAGAGAAAGAAAGTCTGGGAGAAAATATAAGTAAAGTAAATACTTCATTCTTCATGTCAGGAAATTGACAAATACAATCTAGCATTGATAAATTAAGAAAATATTGGTGATAATTTGAAGTTATGATAATGAGCATCAGAACTAAAATGCAGAACCTTTAAAAAGTAGTTATTGGGAGTATATGGGGACTCAATTTTTCTGTAAACTCTGAAAGAGTCTATTAAGAAAAGAAAAGTAGCTATCTGTATGGAGTAGGTGGGTGACCATTCTGTGTGGTTTAAACATTTTCATTATGATTACTTTAATAATACGTTAAAGTTTAACCTTAGGATAAGTATTAAATAGTATATTGAAACAGCATGAATTCTTGTCAAGTATATTTGATCCTGTTATCATGATTTATCTTACACCCATAAACTCTTTCAAAGCTTATGTGTATTTCCTACAGTGATAAACACAGAACTTTGTCTTATGTTCAATTTAAAATGTTATTTATAAAATTTGAATAAAAATAAAAAGGCAATTTTATGTTTCTTATTAATTTTCACCTTCAATCAATTACTTCATGTGTGTGACACTATCTAGTTAGGAGAGATACTGGCCTCCAACCAAGGTCGTCTTGGTGCCATCTGCTGCCTGTCGAGCTCTACTTTGCCTATGGCTCCCTGGCTCTTGAGTGCTTGCCTAAACTTTCAGCCCTTCGCTGAGCCCTGCCTGGCAATATCTGTGCCCTTCTGCAGTGTGATGGCTTTGTGTTGTCTGACCTTTGAATATCCCTTTTTGCTGAAGACAGACCAACCTTCCTACACTCCTTACCCTCACAAACCTCAGCATACTTCTGCCTTTCTTGGTACCGAAGTTCTGCTCTGCAACTGCCTTTCACTGATGCTGGGCCCACTTCTAAATGTGAGATTAAAAAATAATAATAACTTAAAATAAAAAAGCAGAGTTAGAAATTAGGAGAGTATTTTTTAAGAGTAGTTTGATCAAGACTATCTACCTCAGGTGGAGTGATGCCACCTCCTTCAGTCAACCCAAGAAAAAGGAGCTTAAGCAGAACCCCTCAGGGAATTTAGCATGCTCTCTCTGCAGTTTGGTGAGCACAGTGGTGGTGAATTCATGCCTGTGAAATCTGAAAGGTAAGAGGAGTTATGACTGGCCTCTCATAACATGGGAAGAGGATTATTCTCATACTGAGGCAACCAGCACTCCTAGTATTTGTAAAGAAAAAATAAGTGAGTATTCCTGGTCAGCCAAGTGTGGATTGCCCCTGAGCCAGCATGGAATTCTCACAGATCCTAAACAAGACCCCGCTACAGGGGCAAGGGACTGCCACTGAGAAGCTGGACAGGTGGCTAGCTATAGGCCAGGGGATTGGGCAGCATCATAAGCTACGGCTGAAATACAAGTGCATTCAGATATGTCAAGGAAACCTCAGGTATAAGAACCCTTATGATGGTGGAGCAGGAAAGGGAACTAGGATATTTCCAGAAAAACCTATGAGAATGCCTAATGAGAGAATAAGCTGCAAACACTTATCAAGCCCAAAAAGCACTGAAGCCAGCTCAAAGCAATATTTGTCAAGTAAAAAATTTACCCCCCACCTGTGGTAAACATATTGCTAAGCTGGCCTCCATAACCCCTGTCCCCCATAGTCATGCCTTTGTGTGACCCATCTCTCCTTGAGTATGGGCAAAACCTGTGACTTGCTTCTAACTGACAAAAGAGGGCAAAGATGAAGGGATTTTGTTAATATGATTAAAGTCCCTAATTACCTGAACTTTAATCAAAAAGGAAACTATCCTGAGTTAGCCTGACTTAATCAGGTAGCCCTTTAAAAGAGCATCTAGAAGTCAGAGATGTTCTCTCCAGCTGGCCTAGAAGAAACAAACCACAGTGAGTTCTGCAGGAGCAAGGAAATGAATTCTGACCACAGCCACGTGAGCTTGGAGGAGGATCCCAAGCTTCAGATGCGATCACAGCCTGGCAGGCAGCTAGTCTGCAGCTTCATGAGATCATGAGCAAAGGGCCCAGCTGTGCCTCCACTCCTGACCCACAGAAACTGTGAGCTCATGAATGGGTGTAACTTTAAGCCACGAAATTTGTAATAATTTGTTTTACAGCAATAAACTAACATACCAACACAAACCACAACTCCATGGGGATGGAAACCAAGGTTAACAAGATGAGGGAGGGTGGCTTTACTATATGGGAAAAAGGGAAAAAGCTGACCACCCTTTGTCCCCTTGGGCAAGAGGTCAGCCTGCAGCAAGACCAAACTGGGGAAGGAGAAAAACTATAACTTTACATAAGGATTAGAGTTTTTATTATTACCTGGAATTGCATTTGCGTGCATGTGTGTGTGTGTGTGTGTACATTGTCCTGCTGCCCTGGTTACCAAGAAAGAAGGGAAGGTAGCAACTATCCCTGCACTGTGGGAATTAATGGGCAGTGCAAGAAGCAAAGCTGCTTTCAGATTACACCCCATGAGTTCCCTTATTCAGCATAATAGTAATTTTTATGTCACTTCATTATACTAACATCTCCATAAACCAAATTGGAATTGTTTGTGCCTGATGCTAGGTCTTTCATTTTAGAAGACTGTCCAGTGACCCACACTGCCAGCATCTATTAAGAAACTCCAAGCTTCCTAATCACTTCGAAAGAGTTCCCTCATCCTCATTTTGTTCCATCTTTAGCCTGTCCCTCCATTTTCTCAGCTCCTGACTTCATTTCCTTTTTCTAGCCCTAAAATCTTTCTTTAGACTTAATAGATCTATTCTTTCTAGTTAGTTTTGGTCCCTTTTCTGCAATTAAGGCTCTCTCTGGGTCCATCTACTTATCTTACACTGGGTAATTCCCATGCCTGACCGAGCCCTGGCCCTTATGAACCAGCCTCAGCACTGGTCCACTTGACTGGTATCCCTATCAAGGTCATCACAACCTCCCTTGATGAGGGATTCAACAACAGTTGGATGTTCTCAGCAGACTGTGGGGAAAGAAAGCACAGTAAGAGTGGCCAATAAATGACACTGCCTCAAGGGCACAATCTGCATGCATACCTGCATGAGACTTTTCATTTGATGATTGCTGTTGGTTCATTTTTTCTTCTGGGGCCACTGTGAAGCTGCAACTAAATGGCCCAGCCCAAGAGAAGAGAGTCGTGGATACTGAGCATTTCGAAGGCCTTGAGGATAACTCCAGGACAGACCTACAGTATGAGAGATGCTCCATGACAAAGCACTCTACCGCAAGTGCAGACCCAAACTCTACCATGGTAGCTGTAGAATCAGAGGACCTAGAAGACAATCCCATCGCCAAATCTAAACTTTAACTTGGCAAAGACAGGGCCCTTATTCTTCTGTTAACCACAGTATTCCCACACCTAGAACAATGCCCACCATTTCATTAATGTTCCATAAAGTGGATAAATGACTGAAGGAATTAATTGCATCAGCCCCATATTACTTCCAAGATGACCCTGCAAGTATAGGGTTTTGCCCAAGTGGACACACACTTTACCCCACAATATCTTCCTCTTTTGCCTCTCTCTCTCTGCCTTTTTTAGTCTTGCATCATTTTTTCTACTTCTGTGTCAATGCCCCCAACTATCTCTGACCTTAATCTTTCTTGCTGACCTTTTGAGACTTCTCTACTCCTACTCTCTGCATTTTTTCTCTCTCTCTTATGCCTTGTGACCCCTTTTCTTCATCTTTCCTTTCTCCCTTTGTACCTCTTCCTCCTACTCCCTCACTGCACAGGCCCATCCATTTTCATCTGTCCCTCTTCCTATAACTTACCTGGCCATAATATTAACTTGAAGAACATTTTATTTGTTATTTCTATTGATTAAAGTTTTATATTCCCTGTTCTTAATTAATTTATCATTCATTTGGCTCCCATATATTGCTGTTGCATATTTCAAACAATAGATATATGCTGGTAAAGCTATTTGTAAATCAATGTTCTGTAAACTGAATCATATTTCAAATGTACTAGAAGAATCTGCCAGATAAAGAAACCTGGATGAAAAATTAAACAATTGTCAATAATGCATATTTTTGTAAATCTAAAGTTTCAGAAAATGGCCATGTAAAATAAAACTAATTCATTTTAATATCGCCACAATCATTCTACCCCAGTTTTAGCTGATCTCCTCAAGATAGATATTAGATCCTTTAAAAAGTCTGTAAAAGGGACTAAATAATTCTCCTGGGAGGCTCTTCTTTATAAAAATGGAAGTGTTGGAAGATGAAAGATGAATGAGAACAAGTTCGAAGTCTGCAAGTTTTTAAAAGGTAAAAATACGAAAAGCATTCATTCATTATACATATGCCTATTCAGTTACTATTATATTCCAGACACTGGTAGGTACTGAGGATAAAAACTTGATTAAGACATAGTACTTGTCCTCAAGGACTCACAGTCTAACAGGGGACAGAAATACATAAATAATTTCAAAACAATGTGTATTTTAAAATAATAGTAGCATGCATTTTTTAAGACGGCTCAGCAGTGGCACCAAGTGGGGAAAGTTTCTCAAGAGCAGAAACTGGGTGTGTTTTGATTGCTGTTTTATCATCAGTGCCTAGCATGGGGCCCCCTGATATTAGACACACAATGGTTACTTGTTATTAAATTACTGAATGAGCTATTCTTCTGTGGTGGGAGTTGGAGGGAGCAAATCGATAAAGGCTTTAATGAGGAGGAGATACGTTAACTGGGCCTTCAAGGAGAATAGATGTTCTGTAGTAAAATAAGGATGGAATCAGCTTCCTGCATAGAAGCCACAAGTTTAAGGCACAGAGATGAGAAACTAATTTCAAGCAAGCACATGACATTCACAAAAGCCCTATCTCATATTATCAGGAGGAAAGAGAACTTAATTCCTTTTATAGTTTTTCTCTTTGGCTTTGTTTTTACCGTTGAGTTGCTCCCTGTCCCCCTTATGCCTCTTTGCCCTAATTGGTCCTTAAAGGGTCTTTTAATTCTTCTAACTGACAGCTCTCTCCTTTAGAGACTCCTAAGTTACTGTTCTACTACAATTGTTTGAGGTAGTTCGCTATCATGTGCATGCTAGGGCAAAAATGGGCTACCCATTCCAATACATCCCTAGTTGCCCCATGGGACCTGTTAGTTATAGTTTTCTGTAGGCAGCACAAACTACATCCAAAATTTTTCAGGACAATTTTTATTTCAAACACTTCTGTTGTTCCCTAAATCTTCAAAGCCCTTGAGGTTTGAGTATTTCATCTGTTATCTATGGCTCCCAATCTGATCTCACAGCATGAAGCAGCTCAAAATTCTTTTGTTAGACCTGTGTCACATGCAATTTTTGTTTCAGAAAATTTGAAGACAAGATTCCTTGGTCTTGTCTCATTTGACAATCTGTAAGTCCTAATTTTGCTGCAATAACTTCCTTGCTCCAAGGCTGCTCTAGGAACAGGAGCTGTGTGTTTTTGTAAGGGTGGTAATGGCTGAAAACTAGACACCATCAGCATTGCCCTTAGGAAGGCAAGACATCCAGCATATGGGCTTTGCAGCCAGACAGGCCTAAATTCAAATCTCATCTCTACCACTTACTAGCCAAATAACTGCCTTCCATTGTAGTAGATCTCAGCCCATCTAAGTGCTCTCTTCCTCCTCCACCTGAGGGTGAAAGAGACAGGTCACCTCCTAGAAGCTGGAGTTTGTCACACGATGATACCTAATGCAGTAATGAAATAGGTGCCTTTGACCTTCCCCACCCCAAAGCTTCCTTTTGTCAATAGCCACACATGCTCCTATACCACCTCATTTGGAGTCATGGCCCATACTCTAATCCTCATCTCTTCTGTTTAGTCTCCCATTGACTCTTCCTATTCTAGGGTCTCTAAATAATAACACCCACAGTGTTCCTGGGACCATGTAGCCCCTGCAGCATGGTCAGGGTTCCCTATGTGGGGGTCATGAGCTGGGGAGCAGCTTTTTGCAAACCTTAGATTTGCATCCTGGCCTCCCATTTCTCATGTCTATCACCCCTCAGGGATGCTGCATAACATTATGTAAGCTGTCCTGCACAGATGTGCCCAGTGAAGGAAGGCATTTCTCTGCAGCCACATAACTGCAAGGGGTTGTCTTTTCCTAAATCATACAGACCTTAGATGTGCCAGCAGCGGCCCTTCTTCTGACCAAATAAATACCCTCCAGGCAGCTACTTACACACTGCGCAGCTCAACACACCCTCTCCCCAGCTCCTAAGCCCTCCTCTCCTTCCCTTGCTTGCTCACTCCCCATCAGCCCCACTGTCTGCTTGCACATCTTTCTCTTCTACGTATTATTCTCTCTGCTTTCCTTTTAACTTTTCCACATGCTTTGGTCATTTTCTGGAAATATAAAGGCTGCACATTTCATCTGAGTTACACCGGAACCTCTTAACTCTGACTCCTAGTGACTCCAACACAGCCGTCTGAAGCTAAAGCATAGGAAGGACTGCACAGGAACGTGTGGGCAGTTATTTTCTAAGAGCTAAAATACGCACCCAATTTACATGACTATTTGCATTTGTGTATAAATTATACATCAATATGTATCCTCCCAAGACAGTGAGTTACTAAAATAATTTGCTACTTTCAAACTTGTCATTGCTCAATTTTTCCTCTCTTCCACTTTCAAAAACACCCATGCATATCCTTTCATTCCTCAGGAGAAAGAGAGTGAGGAAAAAAAAAGGGAAGAAAGAAAAAATAGGATAGACTGAAGTAGAGGAGAAAATGGAACAAAAGAGGGGATAAAAATGAGAAAAGAAAAATTTCAATAAAATAATAAATATTTTAGAGTAATTAAATAAACACCACTGTAATGAGTATATGATGATGATTAAATACAATCTAATCCATACCTAAAGAAAGTAAAATAAATATAAAATCAAAAATATAAAACCTCTCTATAATTTCCTGCCTATTTCATGTAAAAATTATTAGGTATAATTCCTACAGAAAGTTTCTTTATCGGTCACTTTGGTGTCATATATAGATTCAGCCTCTTCACAGTAAGCGAATGTCATAAAATACTTCACTACAACTGTTTTGTGCCCACTGGCTTTCTATGTGACACTGTAAAAGGATCAAATAAGATAAAATGTTAATAGACAATGTTTGTCTGATAAACCCACCTCACTGAGAACTTTTCTTCCCATTTCCATCCCATCCAATTCCATCCCACCCCATTCAAGTCTCTAGGCAGTCATGTATTCACTATAGAACTCCTGCATCCTCGATCAAGCACATTCTTTTTCCTAGGAACTTGACTGGGGGGTTCTGAGATGCTGGGTAGTTTGAGCTCTTCACTTGAACTCAGGAGGTGACTTTGCCCTTCAGAGACAGCCAACTTCACCTGGACAGAAAAAAGCACAAATAACAAATGCAAGGAGAGATAAAGCTTGAGATTGAAAACGTGTCTGTGCCTATGTTCTGATGGGTTCCTAGCACCAGATAACAATCCTGTTTTCTGCCCTTGGGAACTCAGACACCCATGTGGACTTATAATAAACTCCTTCTTTCTGCTCCAGCCAATTTGGGTATCTTTCTGTTATTTACACCTTAGTCAAAGAACCTTGACTAAGACTATTTAATCCAATTAATCCAGAAGCATATCCAATTTAATTTTATGTTTCTAATAATTTTTTAATATATTTGAAGTGTTTTGTGGCTGATAGAAATTTTTTCATTTTCTAGTAAATAAAGTTGAACTCTTCAGGATATAGCTAAGGAACTTTCCTTAACAGTGTTATATTTTCAGTCATTAAAATATCAGAAATTGTAGAGACACATTATACTTTGTGTTGCACAATAGATTATGACTTTGTGAGTCACACATCTTGGAAAATAAAATACACTGAAGTTCAATAAAATTTTCACCTGTGGGTCTCATTTCTTCATTTCAGCCATCAAAATACCAATACCTCATTAAATGTGAACAAACATTGGAAATGTGCTAATTCAGTTAATAAATGCATAGAAGGAGCAAAAACGCAAACAATGAAAAAAGCAGCAAGAAGGAGACAATAATAATAAAAAGGAATAAATTTGAGTTTTGCAGGGCATGCTGCAGGCTTGATAATTTATTACAGAAGAAAAGACAGGAGAACATGGTAGAGGAACAACAGAACCTACAAGAGGAATCTGGGCCTGTTCTCTCAGACACACTTGTGTAGAACACTCACACTTTAGTATCAGAACTGCACTGAGTATTCTTTTTAGTTGGTTGTATAATCATGGGCCAAAGCCAATGTATGATAAAATGCATGTCCTTCAATTCACATTGCACTATATAGAATAAGTAATTCTTAACTAATTATTTTATGTTCAACAAAGAAATACGTTGCAAGCTCATACTAGTAACTTATATGATAATTCACACAATGTTTATCTCTATGATAGGCACAAACTGGGAACCATACATATGAATAAGAGACACAAGCCTACTCTGCCTTTAGTAGGTACAGATTTTAGTTCAGTCATAAGTTCATGCTCTACTTTCTCCACTCACTTATGCTGATCTAATGATAAAGTTGGATTGAAAAAACTAAAACCATAACTATCATTATTAATATTCAGTATCAATTCTATACCAGAAACTATATTAGGTGTTTTCTGTATACATTACATAAAATTCTCTTTATAACCCTACAAGGTAGGTATTATTTTACCTATTTTACAGATAGGCAAATTGAGATTCAAAGAAATTAACTAATTTGTCCAAGTCACACAGTAAGTAAATAAGAGAGCCAGCAAAGAACCTGTCTCCCTTAATCCAGAGTCTATTTTTATTTCATCTGAACTCAACATAAATTACATTAAACCATTTCTGCAAAAAGAAAAGATGTTCACTCAATCACTCAGTTGCTTATTCATTAATTTTTATTTATTTTTTTATTGAGTATTTACTACCATATTGCACTGCTCAGGGAGTACCACTCATAATGTACCAGACATTAATCTCTTCCCCAGCACAACAATGTGACTGGTGCCCTGGAACTTCCCAACTTACAAACTCTGCTAATGTTAGACGAGGCGTTCTGAATGGTACAAAAGGAAGGAAGACAGTCTTCCATAAGAAAGGAGCTTACTGAGAACCATATGATGACACTCATATGTGAGGTATAAACTGAAAGCAACAAACAAGACAAACAAAAAATTCATAGATACACACAATTGTATACTGGTTACCAGTGGGAAGGGAATGGGGGGAGGTAGAATAGGGTAAAGGGGGTCATATATATAGTTATGTAAGGAAATTTGCCTTTGGGTAGTGAACACACAATGCAATGTACAGGTGATATATTATTAAATTGTACACTTGAAACCTACATAATTTTATTAATCAATGTCACCCCAATAAATTTAATTTACAAAAATGAATTCACAAAAAGAAAGAATTTATTATCAATTTTGGGGATAAAGAAAATCTTCCTTAGCAAAAGAAAATATAATAATGCTTCAAGTAAAATAAAAATACAGTGAACATTCCAAAGCAAGCATCCAGTTTCCCAAAGGGCTACTTGAGGAGATTAATAAAGGAACCCTTTAAATATCATGAGCAATTTGCTCCCTGCACAGGTGGCCTGACATGGCCCACTACTGCCAAACACATTCAAAGACATGACAAGGAAGCGAGGCGAATGGGAAAAGCTTTTTACATTTTTTAATCTGTGTTGATTTATCTTCCTCTGTGCTATGAGTGGAAGTCATTCTCCCACCTCCACTCAGTCTCACCTCCTACACACACAGACACACACACACACAACAATTTAAATATATAATTCATCTGTGTTCTTCTTCATTCGGGTGTCAGTGATTCAATTTTAGAGAATGCAAATACGTGTTCTGTTGCTACCTGCCCGAGCTCAATAATCACTTGTCAGTATACTGACTATATTTGAAATTAAAGGACATTTGAAAAGACCTTTAATTCTAAGAATAAACATTAGAGAATTTTGAAAAGCAATAAATCCATATTTGGACACCAAGTAAACCTCCCTTTGTGTTATTTCTTTGGCTCATGGATATCTGATAATGTACTTACCCTAGAAAGTTAAGTATAATAGGTCAGGGATCCAATTTTGATATTTTTTCCACATATCTAACATGATCTATTACTACGGTTCCATAAAAATTTGAAATTGATGCTAATCACATATACAAGTGACTACATACACATTTGCACATGCAAGCCCCCCACCCAGAGATAAACTGCATCTATTCATTTCCCTCCTTTCACTGGTATCAAAGTTTTACTGTTAGGGAAGAAGGAAGATATTAATTTTTTGCTCTAGTAGTCAGAAGATTAGAAGCATTAAAACAGATGCACCATGGTCATGTTTATTTGAGGGTTTTTTTTTTTATCTAAAGACCAAAAGGAAGCAAATCAAATTGATAGATACATGAAACAGGTTGCACTCTCAAACAGATTATTTTTTTGCTGCCGACTTTTCTCTCTTGCTCTATGCAACACCTCATCTTTGCAAACATAGGGTTTGCTTTATAATGAATTTTAGGAAATCTTCCCTGTCACTCAGCCATCCAGGGAGCAGGCCTCTATGGCATGGCACGTCCCTTCACAGGTGGCTACGCCTGCCAAGAAGACATCAGAGATTCCCCAGTGGGAAGAAAAAAAACCCACAAAACAGAAAGCTAAAATCAAATAAAGATTTAAGTGAGAAAAGTTGTTTTAGTTTAGGGGAAGAAGGACTTTGGGAAGACAGCACAGAGAAGACAGAGTCCAGACCTAAAAATTACAGTTGCTCTCTTTAGGACAAAGAGAGGTGCATAGCATGGTGCCTTAGAGCAAACAAAATCTGCCTGATTCTTAGAAACCTGAGCTTCATAAAATATAGATTCCTTGGTCCCGCCCCAAAATTGCTGAATCAAAACCACTGGGTATTGAAGAGAGGAACCTGTACATGTTCAAAGTGCACCTGATGATGGAGCTTATCAGTGTTTGAAACCATAGCCCTATAAGACACACAAATTCATACTGTTCTGTCCTAGTAGAAGCCAGTTTCTACATTGCTGATGTAGATCCTGTGGTGGGGAGAAGTCCCTGGGTCCTCTGAGACCTTGTTTAAGGTGGAAAACTGAGGGATAGAGGAATAGCAGCTCTCAGTGAGCAAACTCTAACAGAAGATGGCTATAATTCAGACATGGGTTTATAGTTCTAGAATTAAGTGATGAGAATAGGAATGGAGAGGAAAATATAGATGTGAAAGATGTTATATAAGAAAGTGTAATGGAATGTGTCGGTTGGTTGAATATGAAGTATGTTCAGACATAATGATTCTGAGGTTTGGACTTGTGTCTCAGAGCCAGCATTTTCTCTCCATCTCCATAACCACCACCCTTGTCCTTAAAAGCACTATTGCAATAGCCTCCAGAACAGTATCCCTATGTCCAGTTCTGCCCATTCCTTGACAATCCATTCTCTTCCCCACAGACCATGTTCATCTAAAAGTGCAAATCTGATTGTGTTATTCTCTTACCTAGTATACTGAAATAGTTCTTAGGGTAAAGATCAAAGACCTTAATGTGACATCAAGACCCTTCATGATCTGACACAACTCAATTTCTTGCCACTTTCTCTTTCAGGTCACTTTTCTACTTACAATGTTTTCTTTGTTGCTTTGAATTGCACAGTTTCCTCCCTCTGCCTCCTCCAAACCCAAGACTGTCAGGAATGTTGTTTTTTTATGCCTGAGATGACTCTCTCCAGCCCTGACTCATCATTCAGATCTCAGGTCAAACATCAATTTTGCAGAGAAGACTTCCTTCACCTCTCAATAAAAGTCAGATCCCTTATCATACATCCTCATTTTCTCTGGACTTTCCCTTGTTTTTCTTTTCATATATGCATTGAAGTATATTTTTATGGTTATATGATTAATGTCTAACTCTCCCACTGGGATGCAAACTCCATTAACATTAGATCCTATCTTTTAATCCATGATCTACACAGCACCTAAGAACAACAGTGTCTGAAATACAGTAGATACTTACATGTGCTGGAGGAATAAAAGATAGCCAATATACTTAAATAGCTGGAAGAATAAGAACACCACAGGGGGGAAAAAAAACAGGTAAAACAGAAAAGAAAAAAAAAAGATGAAGTGTTTGATATTAAGTATTAACAATAGTTGACAATAGCACATGCAGGTAGATTTATGTAAAGATAATAAAAATTACAATGACATTTGACTTTACCAGATAATTGATAATGTATGTTATAATCTATGGCTAAAAATAAAAATGAAACATATCATTATTTTTTAATTAATTTATTTTTTTATGGTGACATTGGTTAATGAAATCCAATAAGTTTCAGCTGTATACTTTAACAGTAAGGCATATATAGATTTATACTGTGTTAACCTCCCATAGTTAGATTTCTTTCTGTCATCACATATTTGACCCCCTTTACCCCATATACCTCCCCAATCCTCCCCAATCTCCTACCCTCTGGTAACCACTAGTCTATAGTCCATGTCCATGAGTCTCTGTTTGTTTGTCCTGTTCATTTGTTGCTTTTAGATTTATATCCCACATATAAGTGATATCATGTGATTTTCAACTTTTTCTTTCTGGCTTACATTGCTTAGCATGATACCTCGAGGTCCATCCATGTTGTCTCAAATGGCAATATTTCATCTCTTCTTATGGCTGAGTAATATTTCATTGTATATATGTAAATGGCTTCTTTATCCAATCATCTATCATAGGAGGAACATATGATCATTTAAGTGGTAGTTAAATTCTGAGAAATCCAAATGGAAAAGTACATATAAACAACATCAGAGAACCAAATAGTTAATCTTGAGGAATGCCCATGGTTAGTGGGTGGGAGGGCTAAATGAGAAAAGGATGGATAAGAAGGACATAACCAACCCGATGGCATAGTAAAATAGCACCAGAGAGGGATTTTTCAGATTTGAATTGCCAATGAAGTCAAATGCTGCAAAGAAGACAGGATGGCGACTGTCAAACGGGCCTCTGTTATTGGCCCAAGTGACTCCATCAAGAGCTAAAGAAGGTACCAACAATGAAAGATTCTTACCTAAATCTTCCCCAGATTAGAATCCAAATTGGTTCTAATCTGAACAATTATGTCACATATCCCCAATGAATGTTTACTAATCCTGATGGTGACCTTATAGATTTTGATCTATCTTCATTGTACCCATTTTTATTTCAAAAGAACAGAATTTGTTGTGTTTTAAATATTTGGGAAACATTTCACTGAATGTGAATGCAAAAATCCAAATATACAGCAGCATTCCTTGAGATGTTAATTGGCAAATGTGGAGCAAGAATAGTCTGGGACAAACACTGAAAAGGTCAGTTGATGAGAGTTTCTACTTAGGCAGATGAAAATCTGGTCACAGAAAGGAGTTGTACCAAACTGTTACCCCTGAGCCACCACCATCTCCCTTTTAGGTCCAGTGCACTTGGTAAACATGCCCACCTCTGGACAAGCCCATCCAGGGCTCATTAGGACCAGTGACATAAATAATGAGTTATCAAAATGTTCACATGTGACCTTAGGTACCCTTGAGTAAGCCAAGGGTGAAGGTAGACAAGAGAGAAGAAAGTTAAACTCCAGTCCTTTGCTTTGATATCATCTGCCTTGCTTTCTCTACCCTCCTACCCACCCAAAGGAGAGATGCGCTCTTTATAAGTAGCCTTAGACATATGAAGAAGTCCTCATGGGTTTAACTGTCTGCAATTTCATAATGAGCCAGCAATATATCACCTAGAAGTAGAAAGAAGTAGATGGCAGTCCTTCTCTCTCCTCGGTACATTCAAACCACGAATCTGATGTCTGCAATCTACCTTAGGAGCCATATTTCACTAGAGATATAGACAACCTAAAGTTAAGTTTAAGCCTCAGTAAACAGAAGGCCTCAAAACAACATCATATGAAGACAGGCTGAAGTAACTGAGGATATTCTGCCTAGAGAAGGGTAAGATGGTATGGGATGCAGGCAGGGAGATAGCTGTACCAATGTCACTGGTTTTTCCATCTTCCCCAACAGACTGTAAGCATCATGATGTAATGACCATATTTTCTTTGTTGGGGACTCAGGGCAGGTCTAAGCCTATAATAAATACTCAACAAATATTTGGTTAAAACACAAATCACTAATAATTCCCTTCCAATTTTCAAAGAACTGCCATTTAGAAAGATGAGATTTATTCTTTGTGGTCCTAAATAATCAAATCAAGAACAACTAGTAAAAGGTATAAGGAGAGAGCTTCTGTGTTAATATAAGAACTTCCTATAGAGCTCTTCCTTAGAGAGGGAGCACTTCTTCCTTGGAGGTTTCACAGAGACCAGCCAAGTTTTAGGCAGTGATAACAATGCAGAGGAGATTTAAGTATCAAGTAGGTTTACCCTCGTCACAGCTCTCAATCATGGCTGCATATTAAAATCACTTAGAGTTTTGCTTTCATTTTAATACAGATACCTAGGCAGAATCCCTAGAAATCTGGTTTCAAGTGATATAAGGCAGCAGAATTTTAAAACACTCTCCAGCTGATTCTAATGTGCACGTGCGGTTGAGAATCACTAGTCCAGATTAAATTTAAGATTACTTCAAACTTAGACTCCATCATTCTCATTCTACATCTGAAAAAATGAGTGCTTCCATTCAAAACACTCCAAGTCTGACTGACTGCCTAATTCATTAGATGTTCTCTAACATTAGTTAAACTAATGAGGCATCTAAGGCAATATTCCAAACAGAAGGATAGAAAATTGAAAGCACACACACACACACACACACACACACACACACACACACACACACACACAAGGGGAGAGAGAGAGAATGAGGAGAGAACAAAGAGTGCTGGTTGTATTAAAGCATATATCTTAATTTGTGGTTTGCAAAATCTAAATAATTAAATTTGCACTTTATAAAAATTTCAGAAAGTGTTGGCTGTCCAATTATGCAAAGTTCTTCTCCTGAAGTTTCCTGATATGGAATCATCAGCAGTTGGATCACCAGTAGGTGTGGATGTAATCAAAGGCCTCAGAATTCTCAAATCTCAAAATGCTGTTTGAGACCTTTCAGCCCGAGGACCGAAAATATCGAATGTGAATGGGAGAATACATATGGTTGTTAGAATGCAAGTAGGTGACAATTAGATAATTTCATATGCTGCTTTTTATCCTGAACTATTTTTGTAAAAGTCTGCTCTTTAGTAAATGAATAATTCACTTATATTTCAAATGTACTTTAAATATGCCACATTTGAAAGCGGGGTAAGATATATTTAAAGAATATGTTATCACTTTTTAATAGGTTGAAAACTGGTTTGGGGTGTTGGTTTAGATAGAAGCCAGTCATCTGCACATCTATAAAAACAGGGGAGAAATGGGTACTGAACCCTTTTTTTCTTCAATCTAATAACTAGCTTTCCATTTGAAAGCCTCTATAGTTCTAGGTTTCCATTAACTTGCCTTCTAAGATCTTGATTTTGCCACCTAAGGCTACTCAGTACATAGTTGCCACTACCCCTGGCTTCCAATGATTGAGAATTCATTTACATTTACATCCTCAGAAGAGACAATAATTCTAGAATAAATTTATGTCACTAAAATATAAAGTTCTTAAAAACACGATGAGACAAATATAATTTATTTCCAACAAAGAAAGATGGAGGTGGGAAGGCATAATGGCATGTCCACAGCAAATATTCAAAAATAAAAAGTCAGTTCAAGCAGAGACAGGTATGCGATTTCTAGCATTCAAACAACAGATACTCATCTTTTAAACAGTATATTCAAACAGAATTATTAGGAGTGATTACTGTATTCCTGGTAAATAGTTTTAGAAACTGAAAACATTACCTTCAAGAATAAAAATCCTACCGGGTACTTTTAAAATAAAACTCACAGCCAAAATATTTTATTTTTAAGACCATTGTCTTTTCTTACTGTTTTATTTACAGTAAGTTCTATAATATAGCAGGAATGTGGGATAGGAAGCTCTGGGGTGAGTGGGATTTTCAATTTTAAATAGGATAATCATGGAAAGCCTCATTTAGAAGGTAACATCTGAGCAAAGATATTAAAGAGTGAGGGAACTAGCCATGCACATATGTGGAGAAAGTATCAGGCAAAGAGAAGTACAAGTCAAAATCCCCTGTGACTGGAGTAGTAGAAGCCAGTGTGGGCACTGACAACACAGTGGGAGAGAAGGAAACTAATAAGACATTAGCTGAGAAACAGTTGTAATGAGACTTGTAGGCCCTTGTAAGGACTCTGAGTGAACTGTGGATTTACCATTCTGGGTTTTGAGCAGATAAGTAACAATCAGACTTTGGTTTCTAAAGGATCACTCTGCTTTTGTTGAAACTCTGCTGTAGGGGCCAGAGCAGAAGCAGAGAGAGCATTCAGGAAGGATCTTACCATAAACTAGGTAGAAGAGAATGGTATCCGGGATCAGAAGGATAGTAAGAGAGGTGATAAGATGTGGCCAGTTTCTGGATATTCGGGTATTTTGAAGATATAACCAATAAACTACGCTGATGCACTGAAAGTAAGACATGAGATTAAAAAATAATAATGATGATTGAAAGGGTTTGGGCCCAAGCAACTGAAAGGAAGGGTTACCTTTTCTAGCAAGAAAAGACTAGGAGTATGTTTGGCGGGGAGAACAGAAGTTCAGTATAAGACATATTAATTTTTCAACATTCCTATTACAAATTCAAGTGGAGAATTAAGCATATGATTATGTGCATTTCAAGTCCATCAGGGAGTTTCAGGCCAGGGATATGAATTTTGGAGTCTTCAGCAGACAGAAGATATGAAAATCCATGAGTCTGGATGGGCATGAGCGCAGGCAGAATGGGGAAGACATCTGAGGACTGAACCCTAGAGAACCCAATATTTGGAGATCAAGGTGCACCCACCAAAGGGGTTGGACAGAGTGCTAATTGGGGTGTGAGTAAACCAGAGGGTATGCTATCCATCCTGGAGCCAAGAGCAGAAACTGTTTCAAGTAAAAAGAGTAGAACCCAACATGTTAAGTGCCATGACAGAGCAAGTAGAATCAGAGCTGAGACCTGACCTCTGCTTTTAGCAATGGGGAGGGCATTGGTGCCATGATAAGAGTAACTTGCTTGGAGTGGAGGAGGCAAAAAGCCTGAATAGAATAGATTCAAGACAAGAGTAGAAGAAGTAGAAAGAGCAGCAGGTATAGACAATCCAAGCTGCCACCACTGACTGCAGGAGACAATGGAATACTAAGCAAACATATTCCCCAATTTAAGCAGAACTTGGTACATGTAAACTGGGCTCATATTCCTATTCTCAGAGGAAGGAAAGAGCTGCTTATCTCTTTGTAATAAGGTGAGACATTTTTTTAACTGCTCATTTTGTTGGCCTGCCTGGCTTCTGAATCTAAAGTCACAGAATTCCTGTTCAATTTGATAAACTCAGTGGCAGGTTTGGATTTCAGCTCTAACCATGTTTTGAGGCCATCTTACAAATTCAGGCCCAAAATGCCTCAGGCCTCCACCTAATCAATAAATTGTAGTTAATATCCTTAGGGAAAATGGTCTTTGATGAGACTCAGTGTTAGCAGCCAATCCAAGCCCATCAACTTCCACATCTGGAAATAGGTGAGTAAAGAAAATGAGGCTGATGGTTTCAATTTAGTTCTCATTTATCAGCATCACAATAACCTGACTCAAGAACATATAATTCAGGGTGATTGGACGAATTCTCTGAGTAGAGGTCAAAGTCCTAAATAATAAGGAGGCTGAAAGTTAGGATCCAGGATTACTGGTAGTTATTTCAAAGGACCAGGTTTAAAGTTGGGGAACAAGAGAAGAGGGCACCCAGAGGCTCTAACCCAGAGAAGTTATCAGGCTGATGTAGCACAATATCATTCACCACTCCCCTGTGACTTGTGACTCTTAATTTTGTTAGAAAAACATATGTGATTATAATAAACCTTATATTTCTATAGTGTAATCCCCTGTAAAATGTTTATTGTTTATTTTCTTCATCTGAGTCCCTTCGCAGGTGACAGTATTCTCCATTTCATAGATGGGAAAACTGAGCTTGGAGAGGGTGAGGTACATAGAATGGTACATCACAATGGCCAATAAAGACCATACTTTCCTTCAGGGAGCAACACTCCCCACCAATGAGGGAAAGAGCTGGCTTTTGAGTTTAACCAATGTTAGAGAGTATATGTAGTAGAATGAAAAACGTTTTATCTGTTAACATCAGAATTCTTCTTAAGGAGAATATTGTCTGTAGTTAGGAAAATACCCTGATAAATAGCAGATCCTGGTTTACCCAGCACAATCCCAATTGTTGCCTTTTGTTCTGGAGAAAGTATTAATATCACCTACTTTTACTTTCAAGGGTTACAGTTGTAAGGATGTGGTTATCTTATTGAGATATACATACAACATACAAGCTACCTGAGAGGAGTCAGGTAGGGAGGGAGGTGAGACCCCATCCAAGAGCAAGGATTAGCAGGAAATGAGGCAGCCAAGTGTTGGTCATACTGTTCTGCATTTGACATGAACAGGAATGGAGAGAAAAGCCAATAGAGAGAGGAAAATGAATAGAGTTGCTAGAAACTAAACAAATGATGTATGTTCTGGGGCACTCTGTGGTGTTAATGCCCAAATCCCCAACCGCAAGGTAAATTTTAAGTACAAAAACATCTGATTTCCAATTTGAAATTCTTTTTATTCCTAAGATGTAAAAGCTTGTTCTTACGTTCTTTTCTCCCACTTCAGTCAAATCTACTGTACACGTAAATGTTTTATGTACGTTTTGAAAAAAAAATGTTTTGAAAAAAAAAAAATTAAGAAAACTTCAGTTTCACAGCCAGGGCTAAGATACACAGAACAAAGAGAACACACAAAGGACAAAAGATGCTGCAAGACCAAAATACAGAGAACCAGAAGTTTAGAGGCAGAGGTGACTGTGAACGTTTAACTTCTGCCCCAGCAATTCTCATAGGGCCAGGAACAGAGCTTTGGAACAACGTCCAGTAATTTTTATAGAGCAGGAACACCCAGTTCACACTTGGGTTGCATAAACAGTAAATGCAATAGGGATTGACAGTTGTTCACTTAATCAGGAAAGTCAGTTAAACTTCCTTAAACATTTTATTCATATTTAAACCTATAAATGTACATTTATTCACCAATGTATTAATGTGGAGCCAGGGTTGCTTCTTCTACCATGAGTCTGTTGATTGGCATTTTCTATTGTCTTTCTTACATAAGCCACATCCATAATACAGCATCTAATTTCTTTAGAGGAGATGAAACTCTCCTAGACATCTATGATTTTTTTAATAATCTTTTGCAGATGTTTTGCCTACCCTAATTTGATAACAATTCTTCTCAGCAACTTGTCTTATCAAATCTTTCCAAAGAAGCTTAGCTTTCAGAGAAACGCTTTTTTCTCATATTAATGTTCCATCTACTTATTTAATATTTAATGAAATTATGTAATTATGGTAATAAATACAACCGACATAAACAAGTTTGCAACAAATGCAGCCAATTCTCGAACGGTAGAGAAGTCATCCATGGGAATAGACGTGGTCGGTATATTAGAGCTCTTGGTTTACCATAACTCTGGGCAGCATTCGTGTTTTACAGAGGAAAGGGAGCTTAGTAAATGGAGGACAGTTTAAAAAGCTTCTTTTTGGTTTACACATAATTTTCCTGATGAGCTGAACAGCTTGTCAATGCAAAGCATTTTGGAACTATATCCATGCCCAGCTCCCTTAATCGGCTGCATCACTGTCAACCTCTGTGGGGTGTGACCTCAGTTCAGTGGAATGAGCCTGGCTCGGTGCCAGAGAACCACCTCTCCTCATAGGAAAAACAATCACTCCTATCTCTAACTGAATATCATATTGTGTGGCAGCTATGACAGAGGCTCAACTTTCAGTGAAGTCCCTTAAAAGAAGCCAAGCTGTACCAAAAGCCAGACAGAATAGCTCCAAAAGATTCTCAAAAAAGAAGTTGTAACATTTAAGGTGGTAATGACTAAACGCATGTATTTGGTGTAAATTAGGACTCTCTTCCGCTGGAAAGGGCAGAGATCTAAATCTAAGAAGCAGTCAGAGAAGCGCACCTTCTCCTCATCAGAAAAGCACAATCACGGTGAAGTGGAGCAGGTAAATGGAGCTAATGTGTATAATTAGGATCTTTTTTCTTCTCCAATCCACAAGAAAAGAAAGGTGGGCATCTGAGGAGACAGAAGTTAAAAAATTCTGGAAGATGATTTCCTTGGTTAACTGAGGAGACAGATTACACCTAGATGACTTGGTGAAGTCCTTCTTGGTGAAGAAAGACTAAGGATACCTGCAGCCCCAGGAAGTGCATGAGTTTAAAGGGACTACTGATGTCAGAAATTCTGAAGTGAGAGCACTCTTTCTTTAAAGTTATAGATCTTTTAAAGGACTGATATTAATCAATATAAGCAGTTAAGGAAGATTCCTAACTATAACTTTTGTGTTTAAATCTGCTTTTAATTTAAACTTTAATTTTTACTCTGTTTATATATACTTATATATTCTGCCTTTTTACTCTGCTTATATAGTCTTAAGTTCAATGTTTAATAAATACACGTGGTGGGGAATTAAGTACAAAATTTTGTTGTCTTTATAAAAGAGGCAAATAGAGTAAAAAAAGGATTATACCACAGTATCTGGGATTCAGCCCCACCAGTGGGTCATTTAGAAATGCACAGATGAGGCATTTTAATTTATGAGATATCTATAAATGCAGGGAAACCAAACAGCAAACTGAACACCTTCAAGTATTGGCAACCAGAAGGTAGCAGATATAAAAAGTAACAACTTGAGCTAAATATTTCATTTGTTTTTATATTTGTTTATTAAGTATTGATTTATTTTTATATTTCTATATTTAAAAGATCTAAAAAGAAGTAAAGAATTAAGTGAACCACTGGAACAAATATAGAAATTTCATTTTTGCCTGTCGCTAACTTTGCTAAAGAAGGGAGACTTGGGTTCCCAGCTAGTTTTTGTGTACTGAAATTGGGCAGCAGATATTAGTGGAGTCTACACACTTCCCTCCTCTCCCTAGTTCTCCTCTAGCTCAAATTCACTGCAAGGAAGCCCATGCTGAGGCCTCTGCAGGAAACCATCAACAGTAGCAACTAATGGGAAACCTCATGACCTTTTAATGGGACGAGTAAAGCTAAGAGAGTCATGCAGATAATATTTATAATAGAAGAAAAAGAAACTACACAGTAAGCTAAAAGAAGAGCTAGTCAGGCTAGGCACTATTAAGCCTAGTAAAGAAAAAGCCGCAGCGCCCCCCCACCAGAGAAACAATATTTATCATGCCTCCGAAGACTTCTACAGCATCCACGACAGCCACCAAACACTGCATATTTATAATGAGACAACATTCACTATGTACCATGATGCCTCATAGGACACCTGCAACAGCAGTGGACTGACAAGTTTCTTAAATTGCATTTATGAAATGCTTCAACCCACAGGAAATAGACTGGCTGAGTCTCCAAGATTTATGTTAAATCCAACTGAAACCAAACATGTTGTCAATCAAATTCAAATATGGGCACTGCAACAGAAGAGTGTGGTTTCACAAGTGTTTCCTATGTCCTGTCACATCACTTGGTTTATCAAACAAACACAAAGTCATCTGTTAGAGCGTGATGATCTCCATCCCAACCACTTTGGCAATTTTAACATACCTGAAAATTCCACAATGATGGTTATCGAAATGTGATCCCCAGACCAGTAGCATCATCATCACCAGGGAACTCGGTAGAAATGCAAATTCTCAAACCCCACCAGAAGCCTAGTTACTAAGGAAATCTGAGGGTGGAGCCCAGAACCCATGTTCTAACAAGTCCTCCAGGTGATTATAATAACACACTCAAGTTTGAGAACCCCTGGTCTATAACACCAAATCTCAAATGTGGCTGAGCACCGGACTTTCCCAGGAGATTTTAAATAGCAAAATGCTGATGCTTAGTTCCTATCTATCCCCCTACCCCCACCCCCAATTCTAGAGATTCTGATCTAGTTAGCATCAGGTACAGCTGAGACATTTGAATTTTTTTAAGCTCCCCAGGTGATTCTAGAGTGCAAAGAAGTTTGAAAAACACAAGAACATGTTCAGAAAATAAATGGAAACAGAAAACGTTTCACATATGGGGCAAAAGGCATATAGGCAGTCAACAGGTACTCAGAGCCATCAATTACAAGGAATAATAGGTAGTCTATAGAAATAGACTCAGCAAGTCTATCCTTGATAGTATTTCGATAAAAGAGAAAATAAAATTTCCCCATCCCCCAAAGTCTGAGGCTTGGTTGATTTAAATGTGTATTTGAGAGTTCCTGTTTTGTCTTGCTGCTAGGGAACTCAGAAGCTAATTTTGTCCTTAAGAATTTCATCTCCTTCTTTTAAAATAACTGACTTACTATTTTATACCTAGTTGAAAGTCTAGTTGCCATGCTTCTCTCACTGAAGTACATGTATCCCCAGACTATGCAGTAATGTGGCATGGGATTCAGGAAGCCACAGGACAAAAGTGGCTGATGTGTAGGGAGACCCCAATTTAATCAAAGTTAAATCATTTAAAACACCTTGATATTAGGACAAAATAGACTATGAATTAAAAGGTGAAATTTGATCATTCTGGGTTCTTCCCCCAGGCCTCCTAAGAATAGTGCCCACTTATTCTCCTTTGCCGTTAGAAGCACTTCACTAGAAAAGCTGGAAGCTCACTAACATTTTTACATATGAGCCTTACTGAAAACCACTGGAAATTATTTTGGAATAAAACATAATATAAACAAATAGATGAAGGAACTTTCCTCTTGAGATCTCTCCTATGCATTTATTCAAAACATTATTATTAATATCTCTTATCCTTCAAACACTGTTTATTCTTTGGATTCCAGTGAACACCAACATTCAATAAAGAAAAATAAGCTATTCCCATTTGAAGTCATTGATACATGAGATCCCACTACAGTAGATATTCAGAAGACCTTTGAAATAATAATAAAGTTAATTCCTTAACTTTTTCTTAATGAGAATGGATGCTGGGACTGGCATTCCAGGTGAGGACTTTTGTCTCCAGGAAGACTATAGTAGGAGCAGGTCAGGTCTTAGGGGTAATAAAACAAGGAAACCTGGCAAGAAGCAAAAAGGAGATAAGCTGTTGAAATTGGGATTCAAGGCAGAAACTTGTATAAACTTATAAGGCAAAAGCTTAACAAAATTGGGCATTCTCACCCTCTCCCAGAAGAATGAGAGAGTAGAAAGAAGAGAATAAATGACAAAAATCCAAATCAAGACTGCAACCTCAAGGAGAAATTGTCAGCATTTTATATAGAATTCTTGTGCCATATTTACACATTTATTACACCCACAGGGTTTATTGTTCAGTCTTTCTACTGTCCTCTAGGTGAAAAATAGAATTCTGCTCCTCAGAGCTTTTACAAAAATGGCAATAAAATTCCCCAGAGAGTTAGCCCTATCTCCCAGCTCTTCCTTCTTCCTAATCAAGTTGGAGCTTATAGAACTGGTGCTCTGGGGTATATTTCATGTAACTTTTGCTTTAGGCATCAGCACACCGCACTGCATTCTGGGGAATTCTCATTTCTGTGTTCTATCCAGTGCAGATAGCAGCATGGATAAATGCAGCATCCTTTGAGTTTGTGAATATTTTAGAGAAATGCAGTTTTTCATTTTTTTTCAGAAAAAAATAAAACAAAATATAAAAATCCTAACTGTCCTTAGCACTGCTGTTCTAAACAACAAATTTACCAGAAGGTTGAAGATGTGCTAAGCTGCTTACATTCCATGAACACCGGAGCCCTAGCATATTAGAACCATATTAGTGACGACTTAGGTTATACCTTCGTTCTCACACTGGTGCATCGAGGAAAGATGGCCTCTCAGAGCCACGCAACGATGAGAGTCCTAGTCACCTAGTTTAGTTCAGTTTTTCTCCCAACACACCTACCACGTCCCTGAATGCTACAGCATGGCTGAAAGCTACTGCTGCAACTAGCAAATGATAAAAGAAACAGAAAAAAACCTAACAGGATGGAAATAAAGACCTGACACTTGATGAGTGTGGAAAACTGAGGCACACACAGGAGGCAGCAAGCAGACTTACAAAAGATTATGGCTCACAGGGAAGCAACAGAGGCTGTCCACAACAGCACCACCGGAGAAGGCCAAGCAGGCCTGCACGGGGAGCTCCAGAAATGTCCTTAGGGCCTGGCCTAGGTCAAACACCCTCTCGTTTCTCTCCTGGTTTGATATTATTGGACGAGGACAAGATACAAAGTTCAGCTCCTGTATTCTCACACCTGGAGAGGTGCAAGAAAGTACCACAGATGGTCTAGAAAATTGCTTCTACCGTCCGTGTCCTTATCTGTAAAATGATGTGTAAACTTGTATGTAAATGATAAAGGAGACTCAGCTCATCCTATCACTCACATCATCACAGTCACTACCACCTCAGGGAAAAATACTGAGGCCTTTTGGGAATTTTTGATAGAGAGTCCCTAGGTTAAGGATGGAGAGTGTACACTGTGAAACAAGAACAAGCAAGCTTTGGAAACAAACAGAGCTGGGTTCCCACGGCAGCTGAGTGACCTCAGGCAAATCCCTTACCTTCTCCAAACCTCATTTTCCCAGCACTACTAAGAGATTAGTAAATCATAATACTGAATAACAATGAACTAAAAAATATATGTTAATAAAGCTCTTCCTGAGAGAGAGTCAATCTCAAGGCCAGTACCAAAGCTTTCCTCTAAATGTTTACTCACTCACTTTACCAATGGCAAATCCGATCCCAGTTTATCCTGAAAAATTCACCCTCTGATTGTCCCTTTCTGATTGTCCAGGAGTGGAAAGCCCAACTTCAAGTCAAAAGTAGAAATACAATTAGAACAATAGAAAAAATATATATTCTGTCAAAACCATTAGTTTTAAAATTAACTAGCCAAAGAAAAAATCAAATATTCATTACATAATTTTAGAAAATTCTTCATAACTTGACATGATTGCCTTTATTTGGCTTTCTATTATACATACAAGAAATTAAACCCTCCAGTAAGTGAAAGAAGATAGGTAGAAAACAACAAAAGTTATATTAGGTAGAAATGACAGAAACCACAGTTATCAGATCTGGATCAAAAATATTAAACAAAGAAAAACTACTCATTATTCTGTCAGCTTTAAGACGTTTTCAGTTTGCTCAAACTGGAACACGTCCCCCTGTGGTCTTGTAAAACTCACTGAATTGAAGTAAAGTGGTATAAGCAGCAGCTCATCTTCAAAGATGCCAATGTAAAATGTATATATTAACAAGCAGGGTTTTTCTCATGCTTATGCTTTTGCTCTGTTTCTCTGCTCAGTTCCAAGCATCGGCCACGTCTTAGTTGTGTAGCATCAGAGTTTACATTTTCTTGTACCTGCCACCACCTCCCAGCCTTAAGTCCTTGCCCCCCTACCGCCGCCAGGGGAGCCCTCCTGAGTTCTTCCAATAGGGACTGAGCTTCCTGAGCCAATAAATTTTGCATAAGAATTACATCTTTTTCCTCTAAGACAGTACCTGGTAAATAATGCCCAGGTTAAACTGCTTGTATTTGAAAAAGCAAATAAACCAAAAAGGCATGTTTGTGGGAGTATGTCTCAGTGCTGTACTCTGTAAATTCCTCCTGAATAACTGATCAGATCAGGGACAAGCTGAGTCTTAGATCTGAAATAAGATTATATCTGTGAATTCAGATTTACAGTTCCAAACACCTCTTCAAATTTTGGGAGTTCTGATACACCTTGCCATTTCCATTTTGCAGCACATTGGTAGGCTGCTGCAGACAAGATTAGGGATTTGTCTCCTCAGGACGTCACACCATCCTTTGCAATGAGAAGCTAGATAGAGCCACAGAGCAGGATGATTGTGAACTAAGAGATAGAGGACCTGATGATAATTTCATTGTCTTCTTCAGCTTTTAAAATATTAGCTTCCTTTTTCCTTCCCATCTATGGGAATAGAGATAAATCTCTCTAAAGGTACAGTAGCCACCCAGGAAAGTGTAACTCCGTGCTTAATCTTATAGGGAGCAACTGAGTAACCATTTTTGGAGAGCCTTCTATAGGCCTAGATTTATGCAAAACCCTGTATCGCCAGCACCAAGAATAGTGCCTCAGTGCATTGAAGATGCTTAGTAAATAAAGTGTGTTGAATTAATGACGACTTGGCTTAGACTGTAAAAAAGTTAATACTAGAATTTACATCAACAGATTTCAAGACTTAAGAAAAAGAAGATAGGTTTAGATCTTATTGCCAAAAAAAAATATAGCTTATCAGAAGTGGGAAATTAAAAAAAAAGTCTAATTTGACAAAAAATAACGCCTTATGGGAAATAAACAGGAGACACAATGAGAAGCAGGCTATCAACATATCAACAAACACCTATATGATGCTGCCTGTGTCAGGCACTGTTAGATCGTCACTCACTTAATCCTCTCACCAACCTTATGAAGTAGGCACCACTATTATGATCTCCACTTCACAGACAAGGAAGCCAAGGCACATAGTACTTAAATGCTTGTCCAAGGTCATGCACTTGGTAAGTGGCAGAGCAGCGATGTAAATCTGAGCAGCATGGCACCAGAGTCCATACTCTAAACACTCTACCAACGACTTTTCAGCGTCCCTGGCTGTGAGACTCTGAGAGAGGTAATCAAGGAGGTTCCTTCTAAGCAGAACCAACACAACCAATTACCTATGTGGAGATCCACACTTTGAAATGTACAGAATTAGAAAGCGGAGCACATAACCAAAGCCTCACACACAGGATGGCATGACCCTATAAGAATAATTCAGCAGGGCAAAAACCTCAAAGGGCCTTATGCTCGCTCATGCAGTGAATTAAAATTTACACACTAAGACTCAGATATGCAGAACTGGATTTAATCCCCATGCTCTTGAGCCCTCATTCCTCTTTGCCAGCCCCTAAAAGTCTTCCAAGCAATCACTTGTGGTTTAACACAATCTTCTTCGGGTAAATGCTCAGTGAGTTCAGGATTTATCCCTGTGGAGGCCACAGAGGATGGACTTACCAACTGTCCAGCTCTAAGAAAGGGACTTCTGGCTGAAGAGTCCCATCCCACCACCTCCTGGGCATGGGCCTCTATGGCATGTGGCTATTTCAAAAAAAATTAAGTAACACTAAATATTCAGTTCTTCATCCACACTTGCCATGTTTCAAGTGCTCCACATGTGGCTAATGGTGACTATACCTGGATAGTACAAATGACAGTATAAATACAGAACATTTCCATCGTCAGGGAATATTCTACTGGACAGCACTACACACACACACACACACACACACACACACACACACACACACACACACAGTGCTGTTCAACTGAATATTCTGTGATGATGAAAATGTTCTATATCTGTACTACATATATACATATGCTGCATATTCTTATTTGTCTATTTGTAGCTTACTTTCTTTCAAAAATAGCATACATACAATAAAACATATATAACAAGACATTAAAGAATAGAGTCAGAAGCCCCTTGCTTTGTAGAACCTAGCTCTGCAAACAGATGGCAGTGAAATCTTGAACAAGTTAATCTCCTGAGCCCCAGTTTTCTTGTCTTTAAAATGGAGATAACAATAACACCAGTCTTACCAACCCTCAGGTGATTATAATAATCACTTGAGATAATGCATGTGGAAATACTTTCAAATTTTTAAGACAACACCCGAATTTAGCCAATGTTATTCTTATAAAGAATCATGCTATGAGAGAATGTTTATGTCCCCCCAAAATTCATATGTTGAAACTTCACTTCTGATGTGATCGTATCTGAAGGTGAGACCTTTGGGAGGTGATCAGGTCACGAGGGTGGAGCCCTCATGTACCACATTAGTGGCCTTTTAAGACTCCGCAGAGCATCCTTCTGCCATGTGGGGACAGAAAGAGAAGACGGTTATCTATGAAAACAAGCAGTAGGTTCTCACCAGATGCCAAAACTGCCAGTGTTTTTATGGACTTTCCAAACTTCAGTACTGAGAAAAATTAAATTTCTGTTATTTAAGCCACTCAGTCTATTGTATTCTGTTATTGGAACCTCAACTAAGACAAATCATTATTTTATTTTTAAAAGAAAAAAAATGTAGCAGAACCCAGACTAATTATATCTCAAGTGCTAAAAGAATTTGCATGTGTATCTCAGAGTAACTCTATGTTAGCATGACAAAATCATGAAGAATAGACAATGTATTAGAAGTTTTAAGATATAAGTTTTCAAAAAGAGAAAAAAAGAATAGTTTCTGTATCAGTGATAGACCAACACACTACTTAATCCATTCTTAGAAAATTTAGAACATCCTTTATAACATTTTTTAACATCCACAAGATGAATTTTTAGAATTATTTACCAAGCTCAATAACTTTAGAGATATTGCAAAATAGTACACCTTGATTTCAGCAAAACATTTAACATTCCCACAATATATCCTTGTAATTAGGATAGTCAAACGGGGACTAACGGGCAGTGTGACTATATTTATGTCTGCTTGAAAGCCTACACTCAAGTAGTGTTGATTATATTTCAAAGTTTACTTAAAAAAAGATCAGGAGAATATTGTCCTTGGAGCCATTCTGTTGCACAGTTTTGACAATGATTAATGCTCTCTATGGGAGTGTTTGCATATGACAACACAGAGCAATTCACCTAGGCTTCACCAGAGAAGATGTGAGGGAACAAGCTCCAGAAGGGTGTGGCAAGCAGGCAACTTTAACTCTGGGCAAGATCTCACACACACACACACACACACACACACACACACACACACACACACACACACCAATACTGGACATTTCGTCCTGCTAAACTATAACCAGACAAAGACATATATTATTAACCCCATTTAAAAATTAAGGAAACTAACAGAGTGGTTAAATAAATTAGATTCACAGGGTCGGCCAGCAGTACAGCTGTGCTTCCAGCCCTAGTTTTTGTAACTCTCAAAGATTTCCAGTCTTTTCTCTCTCCCACATCTAAACAAAGAGCTGGTAACTGTCGCCACTCCCGACAATGTACAGTTCTTTCCTTGTCCTTCTCTGCCCTCTTCTTCTCTTTCTCTCTTCCCCACCTCTTTGCCTTTTCTATGATTTGCTCTTGACCTTTTTCTCTGCCATTGCCCTATGCCAGTTATGTCTAGGCAGCTTTTGTTCCAGTGGAGTTCTTACGGAGAGGCGAAGAGCCGATCCCTGCCTTAGAAATTGATGTTCATGTTCCCCCAAAGGCAAAATCACTAGATATCCCAAACATAGTTGTGCATGACCCATATTTTACTGTTTGCTCCATTTTCAACTCCATTGGGACTAATAATTGTCCTATATTTTAAACTGGAACTAGGGTATGTGTTGGGGAGTATGTACATGTGTGAGTGAAACAGAGAAAAAGAATGTAATACTGTCACTTTCTAATTTTATAGTTGAAAACTGCTACACCAATCATATTTTGTCCAGTCAGCATTCTGAAAACATGACCTCTTTCAATGCACAGATATGTACCATCAGATACCTAATAACCTCCATTCTTAATACTGACATCTGAAACTCCAATATTATCATTTACTCTTGCATGTTCATTTTTACTTTCATAACACTCCTGTTTGATAGGAAGAAGCAATAGTACCATTCCCATTTTAAATGATCATGAAATCAGAAAATGTCCGTCATTAAATTTTAAGGAAGTATATTTCCAAGTCCCTAGATCTGGAGTCCCCTGTCTTTCTAGACCTAGAAAACTAGATCTCCTGTCTTCTTATTCAGGTCTTGTTTACAGAAACGCATATATCCTAAGGGTGGGAAAGATGGAGGTTTAAATGGAAATAATTTATTCTTTCTTTAAGTGAAAAGGAAAACAAAAATGAATTAAAAAAGAAAAGGAGCAAGACCTACCACTTCAAATGTAGTTATGACCATCTTCACACACGAACAGGGGAACAACTATGAACAATCACAAAGAGCTAAAGCATCAAAGAGCAGGGTCCTCCAGCCAGACCCTCAGCCTCTGCAAAGAATCTATGGCATCCTTGATGATAATGACAATAAACACTAATGTTCATTGAGCACTCTCCACGTCCAAAGCACTATACTTAGAAGTTTTATGTTTCTTCTAGTTTACTTAGTTTATAACCCTAGAGGTAACTATTACTATCCCAGTTTATAGATGATAAAAAAAATATTATTATCCATCTTTATTTCTCACAATGGTCCAAATATATTGCTGTTACATCATTATCATTTTAAAGATGATAAACTGAGGCTCAGAAAGGTCAGATAACGCCCATGGGTCACACTGGTCTCCCAGTGTGGAGTGCAAAGCTCCTTCCACAGAGCAGTATCTCAGCAATGCACAAAATGCCTTCACACACTCCTCCCATTTGACCGTCCACCATAAAACATTTAAAATCATAACCTGATGGTGACATTTGCAAATAAGCCCAAGCTGTAGTATCCCACTGAAGACTAGCACTGGCCTCTAAGGAAATCGAGAGTCAATTCAAAATGTAGACATGGATTAGTCACAAAAGCAAACAACCCTCCAAAAAAAAAAAAAAAGAGTAATTTCATAGGGGAAGGATTTTTAAAAGAGAAACAAGAGTTCGTGGCTTAGAAAAGGTAAAGTTATAGCAACGGATTGGAAATTTTGATCATAATTTAGGGCTGAAACCAAGAGGATTTTTGATTCAGTCGCTAAACTGTTTTATTGGGTACACTAGCACCACCTTGTGGTCAAGAGAGGAATTGACAAGATTCGATCTGTTCTGTACTAATAAAATATGCTTTAGCTACAGAGATAAAACAATACGGGATACAAACCACATGGTTTTCACTTTCTAAGAATTTCACTTTCTAAGCAATGACAGCTATTTTGACCAAATACCCTGCTTTGTGGAAATCCTGTTTTATCCCTGAGAGGACAAAAGGAGGCAAATCTTGCTACAATGAATGCTAAAACATAAAGTTGAGATATGATATCTCACATTTGTATAGCACTTTCACATACATAATTTTTATTTTATTATCAAAACAACAGTGAGTTAAGCAGACAATATATTCATCCCATTTTATAGATGAGGAAATTGAGGCTCATTTTTGTTACATTAATTGTGATGTTAATTGTGAAGTTATTTTTGAAAATTCTAGAGACAACTAAGAAGTTAATAAGTTTGCACGGGAGCTGGAGATATTGTAAAAATAAGCATGCTAAAAAGACCAAATTATGAGAATAAAAACAGCCAAGCAAAGGTTCCATTCACTCTTAAATGACTTCTAAAGAGCCAATATCTCAGCAAAGATGCCTTCCATGAGTTCAAAAACAAAAGAATAATAGCAACAAATGCCCCCTGAAATTGGCAGCCACAAGTGGCTGGAACACTGGGCAGCCCCCTGTCCTAGTGCATCACTGAAGTCCTTCAGGGCCAATGGACTGACACACAAGGAATTTCTGCCAAACGGGCTTCATTGCACTGCTGTTGAATTACCATTATCTTAAACAGACCACTTTACTCCCTCTCTAAGTTGTCCAAAATCTGTTTATTCTTTCTTGTTCACAGAACATCAGAGAAATTGTTTACATCCCTCAGTTTAGATTGAGCCAAGAAACTTCATTTAGCAAAGAACAGTCCTATGTGTAATCTTCTTACTAGGCCTATGGCCCTGTTGTGGTGATATGGCATGCATTTATCAATTTCCGGAGACTGTGCTTAGTGGGACCCGTGTTGGGGATGGAGGGCTCATCTCTCCCATTTGAGATAGGGTTTAATTATTTTTATGTGATGTTATAAGAATGAGAAACTTTCTCTTCAAGATATAATATTTCAAATATTTTTTTTCCTTTTTTGTTAGTTGCCTTTTAATTTGATGATAAGGTTATTTGATATAGGTTACAAGAATTGGAAGGTTTTGAAGAATTTTTGGCCAAAGATTAGTACTCTTTTCTCCTTGGCTGGCCCCAAGTTAATTAATAGGTTCCTTCCTAAAGACAGTGAGTGAAAGGCTTAGATATCAATCAGACTTTTTTTTCAACAAAGTCCATTTATTTTTTACTCAAGATAACATTAAGAAATCATCAGATATAAGTTCTCCTCGAACTGTTTCAAAGATCCAAGCCAAAGTGGACACACACACCACATTAGGTGCACGTAAGTTCCCAGGTCATGACCTGGTTCCTCTGTCTCTACCTTCAGAGGTCACAGACTCCTAGATTATAATCAAACATGACTGACAGTAATGGCATCCAAACACAACTTTCCTTTTTCATCAGTGCTCCAAAAGGTGGGCATCTCAATTCTCTAAAAGGATGAGCAGAACAAAAAAGCAAACATGCAAACATATTGGTGACATAATACAATATAAAACTAATGACTATTTTAAGCATTCATTCTCTTTTCTATTGTTGTAACATGTATGTGCCTATACATATATGTATATATACACAAGCAAACACACACATTCTCATAATAATAACCTAGATCTCACTGTTCACAGATGGAGGCTGCATTTTCACAGCACAAGTTGTGAAACCTGTTGGCAAGCAGCGGCAGTGTTACCTAAGAATCCCTGAGAACACCAGAACAAATGACATCACTAAGGAATGGAAGAAATCCCAAGGACATTTTTGATAGATATGCCTATATTTTGCCTATCAATAAAACAACAAATTAATAATTAAAATATTAAAATGGCATAGAAAAATAGGCAAAGAATTAGACAACTCCAAGAAAAAAATACAATGGCTGCTAAAACCATGGAGCCCAACAGCTGCTTAAAACATATGTTAAATAACAAAAACTATAATTACAGAAATGTAAATTACCTCAGCAACAAGATACTATTTTCTCTCTATTGAGCTGGCAAAGATTAAAAACATTACAAAAACTCTCTCTTCTGTCCAGTAGATCGTATACCTTTTATATTGCTAATCCTCTTCCATTGTGTAAACACTAAAACAGTATGCATCAGAAGTCTAAAATATCACACAAAAATAGCTTTTGACCTAGTAATTTCATTCTAGAGAACAACCCTAAGGAAATAATCAGAAATGCAGACAAATTTATGTACATATATGTTTATTATAGCATTATTTGTTATAGTAATAAATGGGATCAATAAAAATACCCAACAGTGGAGGACTTCTTTCGTAAATTATAGGCCGCACAAACATGTATATTGTGGGCTGTTACACAGCCATTTAAAATTACATTTACAAGAATTTTGAACAACATGGGGAAATGCTTAGAATGCACTAAGTGAAAGAAATGGGATATAAAGCTATTTATATAGCACTATCTCATCGTTATTTTTTTAAGTGAGTTTATCTGCAGAAAAAAAGTACCAAAACATGAACAATGTGGAAGATTACAAGCGATTTTTATTTTACCCTTTATAATACTTCTTTGTTTCTTCTAATTTTCTACAATGAGCATGTAATACTTTAACAATTAGAGAAAACATTTATTTAAAGAGGTCAAATACAAGGTGATGGAAGGAGTCTAGACTTCAGGTGGTGAGCACACAGCAGAGTATACAGATGTCACAGTATAAATTTATACACCTGAAATTTACATAATGTTAATAACCAATGTTACCCCAATAAACTTAATTCAAAGAAAAGAATAAAAGAAAAATAAGTGAAAAAAATAAATAAAGCACATTCCATATGCTGGCATTCGAGGCCCTGGAAAGATTCTATTCCACTTACTCCCTGACTGTTGCCACATTTCCCTGATTTTCCTCTTAAAGTTCTCACTGCTTGGAAGTCCTTACAAGAATGCTGAAAGTCAGTTCTTCTAGGTGACATTCTCTGAAGCCTCCACTAAGAATTGGTTGTTCTCTCATTTTTATTTTAAAACCAGTTGATACTTGGTTGTAGGATGTCATTTACCAAATTAATTCTAATTATTCATTTATGTATCTGTCTCCCCTCCTGGACTTTGAACTTTTCAAAGGTTCAAGGTCTTAGAAACCTTTAAATTTCTAATACCTGGTACCATTCCTGGCATGCCATAAATATTAAATATATGGATGAATGATAAATGGAAGGATGGCAGGAAGAAAACCTATAAGTTTTCGAAGGGTGAAAGAATTCTAGAAACTAAGGCATCTTCAAGTCGCTTCACGCATTTGGGTGTGTGCATGCAGATGACACAGCCAAAGCACTGTGTTGAGCATTGCTAAGACAATTGAGCTATAATTAGCTTATAACAGAACTGAAATTTTTCAGGTTGAAACAACAAATCTATTATCCTGCTTTACAGTAAATGGCTTTCTACAAAGGATATCCATATGCTATTTTATTATTAAAAACCATTCCAATAAAAGATATGCTGAAAAATTATTGCAATTTCTACTAATTAAAAACTAATTAAGTCATTTGCTGAATAATACATGTACTCTACTTGCACTATCTATGAGCATGCTCTCCACTTACAAATATTTGTCTCCATTTCATTAAAGTAATTAAACTGCTTCAAGTATGGTTATTTTTACAAGCATTTTATAGCCAACTCTCAATTTTCCATACCAATGGAGAAGCATAATTGAAATGTTTAAAACTGAATAACAGATAATACAGACCCTCCCTGCAGTGCTTCTCCTCCTCCAGTTTAACAAACAACAAAAACAACCGACTCAGGTTTTAGCTCGGCTCCCACTCCGGTAGCCTAACAGAAAATAATTGCACATAAGCGGTAAGATCATATTCATGAGCACACAGCAAGCACCACCTTCCACCCACTTCTTCTCTCCCCAACTCAGCTCTTACAGTATGTCAGAGCAAAGTGGAGGGATTAGTGAGGCTACTTTACCAGGGCAGAGGGACCATCCTGAAATCAATGACAAAATTAATTGCACTCTGTCTCTCCTATCTCATCACCCATGCTTTGTCCCAGGCAATTATGAGAATTCCTTAAGTTCCTAGAAAAAAAAAAATGCTGCATCAAGCAAAAAAAAAAAAAAAATCTTTACACTAACAACTATAATGGAGTGAAGGTGCCAGCATGTGCGTGACAGTGTATCTGGCTGCAGCTTTGTTTGCTATTTTAAAGTAAGGAGAACTATGTGGAGGAAACATGTTCTTTCGCAGAATGGGAGGGAGCATAATTATGAAGGGGCAGAAAGAAAATAGAAGTTGGATGCATCTAATTATATACATTGAGAAACGTGACAAGAAAACATATATTGGAAACAGGTTGACAATCCATTTTCCATAATAGGCATTTTGTCGGAGGAAAACAGAATGGAGTTCTCCTCATTCCCTAATGTCTGTTTCCGCCCTGAATAGAAGAGCCGCCTGTGGGAGGAGAGCGATGGTACCGTGTAGAGAAAGCACCACCCAAGGAGGCAAAGAGTCAAGCAGATGGGCCAAACACGCAGACCAGGGAAGGAGAAAGCAGTGGGAGTGCAGACAGCGTACACCTGGGGAGACCGGCTCCAAGGGGCCGGAAGTTGCAGTTGTGATAACAAAACACGTGATAGATAGCTGATGATGAAGATGGATGGATAGATGGATGGACGGAGGAACAGACGGATATATGGATAAATACACAGACAACTGCATAGATAGATAGAAAAAATAGTAGATAAATAGCATATAAATACCTGATAAATGCACCAAACTCTTAAGGTCCTCAGAGACAACATTGGTTCCTAAGGTTAAAGACACAAAACATGTTGTTTGTCAAGAGGCAGGGGGAGGGAGTTTTTATTGTTGTTTTGTTTCCTTTTTAAAACAGGCCTCAGAAGGGGTGCCCAAAACGTGTTTAGAAGGCTTGAAACGGAATTTCATTCTAAACTCGTTTGTTATATGGCATCTCCTTTATTCTGGACTTTCCCCTGCTTTAAATTTTATTAGATTTTAATCGGAGACCATCTGATGAAATGTTCTGAACCTAGATTAGAATGGTGCATGTACTACAGCTGAATGAGAGGGAGGACAGTGGAATCACATAATGGAATATAAAATAGATTTTAAGAGCAATAAAAGTGCAGCAGGCGGAGGGAGTCTCCTCAGGGGCAGAAAGAAAGGGGGACATGCGGAAATGTACTCAACCACCCAGAGAAAGAAAACTCCAGCAAGTTCCTCCACAGGCCAAGGGTAGGTCCCTAGCCCACAGCCACTAGCCTCAGGCCAGGGCGTGCCTCATTCTATCCAGAACACAGTAAAAAGAAGAGACAGAAGCTGGGCTGGCTTAGTGAATAAAACTAAACAAAGATTTTAAAAAATGAATAGCCAGAGTCCCCAAGCACCAGAGGCAGGCACTTAACTTCTCTAAAATTCATCATGAGAGACAGTGGAGATCATTGAGAGCAGGGCTTCTGGAACCTCACCAGGCAAGGGAACTACTGGGGATCTTATTAAAATGCAGATTATGGTTTAGGAGGCCTGGGGTGGGCCTGATAATCTGCATTTCCAGCAAGCTCTGAAGTGACGCTAATACTTTGTTCCAGGGACCACAGAATGTAAAGCAGTGTGCTTCTCACCTGCATCTGCATCATTCAGTACCTAGTTACAGCTCTGATGCCTGAGCTGCCACCCAGACTCCCGTCGCAAAGGATGGAGCCTGGTAATTTGCATGCTTATCAAGCTCCCCTGGTGATTTTTATGCCTACTCTTCCACATGCCAGACAAATTATTGATAATTTATAACATATAGTTCTCCATATAAATGACTACACGACAGAAAAGCGAGCAACAAGTTGACTGACTGGCAGAATTGAGAGTGATGTGAGAAGATGGAGTGTAGCTCTCATCCAGGAGTTTAGCAGTGAGTCTGAGAACAGAAAACCATGCCACGAACTAGATTTCTTTGGGAAATCTAGTATATGCTATAGGGCAGGCACACCCACTTAAGGGCTACATCTTCCTGAGCAGATTTTGTAAAAACAAATCCCATTATAGTCTCTTATTCAAAAGAATCTTTTGAGGAGCCATCTTTAACTCTGTACTTTCCCTCACACCCTTCGGCCCACATCCAGTTCCCAAGTCCTATTGGTTCAGCCTCTAATATCCATCCTCTCATCCATCTCTCTCTCTCCATTTCCACTGCTACATCCTATTCCCAGCCACTATCGTCTCTCACCTGGACCAGAGCCAGAGTCTCCTAGCTGGTGTCCCAACTCCGGTCTTGCTCCTTAACATTCATTCTCTTTTCCACAGGTAGCCTAAAACTCCTTCAGAAGCTTCCTACACATTCAGAATAAAATCTTCACTGAAGCCTGAAATACCAACATGATCTTATCCCTCCATCTCTCTTGAACCTCATCTCCCTCTCTGTATTCCAGCCGCATAGCCTTCTTTATGTTTCTAAAATACACCAAGCTGTTTCCTACCTCATGGTCTAGACCTAAATATTACCTTCTCAGCGAGAACATCCCTGCCCACCTCACCTTATGCAGGTCCCTCTCTGGCTTGCTGCTGTTCTTTTACAGCATGTATTATGACTGGCAATTATTTCACTTGTTTACTCATGAACTTTTCTATCTCTGCCATTATACCATTGGTTTCCAAAGGGTGATCCCTGGAAAAGCTGCACCAGCTTCAGCCTGGGAAACTGAGGGTTGGGCTCAGACCCTGTGTATTAGCAAGCTCTCCTTGAACTGCTGCATGCTGAAGTCTGAGAACCACTGCACTGGACTACAACCACATGGGAATAGAGACTAGGTCTGCCTTGTCTGTTATTGTATGCCCAAATAGTACATATAGTAGACATTTGGTAAAGTTTTTCTTAAGTGAATAGATAAATAAGTCCTATCAAGCCAAAATAATTTCCTTGTCCCAACCAGTAACCCAAGCTAAAGCCACTAGAACACTTGCAAAAGCTCTACTTGAAAAAGAAAAAATCTCACATAAATTTTCCTTCCAATGAAAGCATTCTAAGCTGGTTTCAGAGCAGAGACTGAATTTTAGGTAGTAAGAGAAGCTGGAACACCAGCAGTGGCCCAGGTGAGAGACGATAATGGCAGAAACAGGGCTGATGGCAGCAGAACTGGAGAAGAGGCAAACTGAAGGATCTTAAAGGCCGAGACAACAGGACTTGATGACTGGTTGTAGGTAGAGGAGAGGAAGGTGAAAACAAGGGGTTAGGAAAGGAAGAACAGGGTGAAATGGGGGATTACTAGTATATTGAGTCTCAAGTAAAGAAACTAGGACAATAAAAGATAATAAGCAGACTAACCTTGCCTAAGAATAGTCACACTGGGCCCTTTTCTCTCTCAACCCACTTCTACATCTGTCTTTCAATGAACACAAGCAAGAAGTGGTTATGCTAATGTAACCTCAAGATGGGATGGCATATTTGGAAGAAACCATTTAGTGCCCCTACATACTTGTTATAAGACTGAGGATGCTGCAGGCCACATAAAGGAAGTGACTTACTCAGGTCACATGGCTGCTGGTGGCCATGGGGACTAAGACCCAGTCTCCTACCTTAGTCCACTGAGGTATTTGCTTCAGTGGGTGCTATGTGGGGTAAAAGGAAAAACTCCAGGGCGCAACATGCCTAGAGAGTTTCAGTACACATTATATTAAGGCTATGAAAAGCCTTCCATTGGAGAAACTTGTCTCGCCCAGCATTTCTCAGGCACAGCTGACCTAGAGTCCTATGCGCCCACAGAGCTTTCCAACATCTATTACCACACCCAGACCACACATACTCAGCGTGAACTATAGGAGAGAGAGGTATAAGTTAACACAAATTTAAAGGTTACTTGTGAATTTTTCCTACACTCAAAGAAGTCTTGGTGTCTTACCACGTTTATCCACATTTTGAAGCCAATAAATGACTTTTTAAGCAGCTGGCTTGGCTAACTGTGAAGGTATTTAGCTATCCTCAAGAGAAAATGGCATGGAAAGCCTTGCTGGGCTGACCTCATGTTAGGCATTCCTACATGCTTAGCTCATGAAGCTTCTTTCCCAGGTCAGATCCCAGCACCCTGAAGCCCAGCATCCCTTTTATGCTACAAGGCCAGCATGCACAAAAGGGCACATGGGGCTCTGGCAAGAAGAACCCCCTGGTATGGCCAAGAAGAAGTGGTAAACAGGGGTACCCAGCCCAGGGATGACTAAGCATGGCTGCCCACCAGGTAAAAGAAAAGAGGGTTGGGGCTCAGTGTTTGGAAGACCCTTACCTAGGAGTCATGGGGACTTGGGCAGGCTTGAGGCTGAACTCAGAATGTCTCAGAAGTGTGAGATTCCAAATTAGGAGGGGTGTATGGGCACAGGGCCTTACTAACGGAGAAGGGCCTGACAGGACACAGGAGCTTGGCTTAGCCACCACCTCATCCAGCTGTGAGGCAGGGAACAGTGAGGAGAAGAGCCAGAGGCTGTGGAATTCACACAGACCAAAGTCCAACAGAGCAAGCTTCTCATGCTTTAGCCGCATGCCTTTGGACAAGTTTTTTAATTTCCCTGAGCCTTGGTTGCTACATGTGTAAAAAGACACAATAATTTCTGCCTCTGAGAATTGCGGGGTGGTTTAAATCAGATAATGAGTATGAAAATACTGACTGATAAACGAAGTGCAACTAAATGTAGGTATGATTATAATAACTATTACAGGTGTTTACTGAACACTTACAATGCACCAGGCATTGGGTTAAGTACTTCAGAGACATTAGGCTGCCTAAGCCTTCCAGGAGCCCTCTAAGGTAGATACTAGTTTTAGTCTCAATTTGACAGAAATTGAAGCCCAAGAAAACTGATTTACTTGCTGTAGGCACACAGATAGAAGGCAGTAGAGCCAGCATCTGAACGCAGACAAAATACAGATAACATTTCTCACTCTACAAACACTGGTGCAGGAAAGTGGCAGAGAGGACCCTTAACAGTGAGTCAGCCAAACTTACTGGGAGGGTGAGCAGTGAATGCTGAGACAGTCAACAGCCCCCCGCCCCCCCTGGGGTCAGTTTAACAAACATAATCCTTTGATTTCAATTTGCACACTCTGCCTGAAACTGAAAAAAGAATTCAAAATCATATCGAGGGATCCATCGCTCCTCAATGGGGTTGGCAGAAGAGCCCAGCTGAGTAACAGTGGCCAGAGGGATGTATGCCAGCACCAGGGGTGGCATGACACACTCTGCATTGATGGCCAGGACAGGAGCTTCCCTTCAGGCCTTCAGGCATGTCCTACCTGCAGAGATGTAGTGTGCGGTTCATGCAAGGCCAGCAGTGGGAGGCTTTGGCTTCAACCCATGAGGTGGTGATCAGCCATAAGCACCTTCGTGGAAGCCCAACAAGCCTGCTTGCTGCAGCTCCCCTTGGCAATCCAGAAGCAAAAGTTCCTAGGTGCATATTAAATCATGAGAAAGAGGTTTTCCCAGTTGGAATTTGGCAGATCAATCGGGCCATACCTGAGTGATTTTTGAAAAAAAACTAGTGGGAGCTTTAAGAAGTGAGAGCTCCCAGGGAGTAGGGCGGTGAGGTTGGGGAGCGGGCAGCTACCTTTACATCACCTGTCTGCCCCTGGCCACAGCAGCCAGTCCTGATGCTCCAGGAAAGAACAGCCAATTCTTAAGGTTCCAACATTCCATGCCAGGGTAACTGGGAGAGAAGTTCCAGATGGACTTGATGTAAACTCCAAAGATAAGTTACAGCCCTTCATAGTCAAAGGTGTGGGGTGGAGGCTTTAAGTGGATTTGAGGCTGTGGTGCAGGGAACAGGAGGGAGTGTCATGCCCCAGCCCGAAATCCCATCTGAGTCATAAAATTCAGAATGGAAATACTTATCTCAGAGAAAAATTGCATGTTAACCCATAACCCATGGAACAGGCCCTAAAACCAAGCACTGCTGGCAGAGTACAAAAATCTGTCTTACAGCCCTAGAGGAAGGAGGGAGGTGGGGGAGGGGAAAAGAAGGAAAAGGAAGAGGAAAATGGAAGATGGGAAAGAAAGGAGAAAAGGAGAGGGCTGGAGGAGACTCCTAAATTAAAGGTCAAATACTAGAAGAAGAAATTTGAGGTGATAGGACCATTTTATTCTACTGCTTAGGATTTGAAGAAAATCTATTGTTTTAAAATAATGCTGCCAGACTTTGGGGGAAGTCTGCTCTTCATTGTAGCTTTAACTTTTGTAAAAAGGGGGAGGGGCGGGGAGGAAAGGAGTTTAAAATTAAACATAAATGATAAAAACCTCAAATTTTTCACGTCAAATTTCATTAACTGATAAAGGTCTACCCTGAGCCCTGGGCAAGGACAGTGGAAGGGATTTGGTTAATTTGTTAGATTAAAGACGTTTTGAATAATTGAGGCCACATTAGAGGGAGACTCCATAATTTGAATGACATTCCAAGGTCAGAGACTTAAGAGCTAAGAGTCCTTATCCAAAACACCCAGTTAACCTTTCAGACAGGAAAAATTCAAGCTACTGTGGCCTTGAACTTCAATGACTGATAAACAAGAAACAGACAATATAAATTGACAATCTACCTGTTTATACATAGATTTATCTTTCCTTTGGTTTAGGAATCTGACCAGTGGAGTCTTGAATATTTTAAGGTGTTTTGTATAAGGTAATGTGTTATCTTGACAGTTTATTAGCAACAAAGTCAAGAAGGTCAAAACTGAAGACTCCTCCTATAATTTTATTTTCGCTCTGCTTACATCTTAATAAAAGGTGTCTCTTGCAACAGTAAACAGAAACCAATCTGCATCCGCAGGTGTAAAAAAGGTGCTTTCAAATATATTATCAGCAGAGAATGACATACACGTATTGGAATCAGCATTACTCAACGCTCTTTGTACCGTGGCAAGATACAAAATGATCTGTTTCTTCTTTTGGCTAAACAGAAAGCGAATAGCAAAGTCTATAGGATACTAAATTAAACCAATCAAGACTATAGCAGTTTTGTTATTGTTGCTATTATTAGTAATAATAATACCATATATCATGCTTTATAGGTTTCTAATATTTTCCCATAGTTCATTGGTCAGAGCTGCTTTGGTTGAAAGGGTGTATGTTAGTGGCAGATTAGGGCTGAGTGTCCTGTCCCCTCATTCTCTCACACCCTTACAAGTGGCCTTTGAGGCTCAATAGGACACAGAATTTGAAAAATACAGAAATTGCCTAATTTTATCTTTGATATTACTATCATAGATATTGTGGTCGCCGCCCTAACCTCCATTCCCCCTTCTCTTGGTAACTGACAAAACCTCCATTCTGGAATCTACACCCTACCCACTGAAGGCCACAAGCTTTAGCAAAAAGCCATAAACACCTAGATCTAGATGTCAGGCATGTAGGAAAAGAAGTGTTATCCCAACCCCGGGCCTCGGTTACTGGTTCAAGAGTAGGAATATGACACAATTTGGGCCAATGAGACTGTACACTGGAGTTTTCTAAGAGTCTGCAAGAAAAAAAGCATCATCTCTCTTCTAAAGACTTCCAGGGTGTGTATATATATATGTACATATGTATGTATGTGTGTGTGTATGTATATAGATATAGATATACTCAAGGAAGCATATGGGCCTTAAATTATGACAACAGTAGACAGTTATTCTCAGGACTAGGCTGGCACTAGGAAAGGCAAACAAGGACAGAGATAAAAAGAAGCATAATCCTTGATGACATCATCATCTGCTGAATCACACCAATCCTGAAGCCCATCTAGTTCTAGGCTTACAACTACACAAGGTAATAAATTCTATTACTTACGCTGATTTGATTTCCTGTTACGTGCAGCTGATCTCGCCCTAAGTGATACTGGTACTGTGTGAGGTGATTTCGTCAGGTGTTCTATCTCCATTTTAAAGATAAGAAAGTAGAAGTTCTGAGATCTTATGTGACACAAGAACACATAGCTAATAAGTGATGAAACCAAGTTTCATGTCTTCTAACCCCAAGTCCAGTGCATTGCCACATGCCATCTCCACGATGTGGTCCTAGAAAGCCCCTTTTTCAGATCTATGATTGCCACATAAGTTTGAATTTAAATATTCTGACATTATACAATTAAAATTAAAATTTAAGTATTGGTTCAAAATATTTTTGCCTATTAAAGAGCAGCAGCGGGCTTTTTTGATTGGGGGGGTTGTTTGTTTGTTTATTTGTTTATTTTTGTTTTAGCAAAAAGCTACCACCCATTTGTGAACCAGGCAGTAAACCCATCAAACAGCTTCATTCAGGCCACCGCGAACAATATCAGACATGAGGACAGGCTGGCAAAAGTATGTGCAGATGGCTAGGTATATTGTCCCTACTGAATAAGCTATAAAATATATTAAAACAGAAGCCCTAGGTCAGTCATTTAACAGCAATTAAGAAGGTTGGTTAGGCAGTATGGAATCATAAAGCTTCTGCCTTCCAGGAGTTAGTTATCTAATGGAAAGGGAAAAGATGGTGCTCCTTTCTCCCTCTGATACTTCTCTCAAATACAGTCCTCTCCCACTGCCCAAATGCGTGATTAATTCTATTCATGTGTGTGCTAAATAACTATGAGTCAATTAGAATCTTTCTACAGTTACAGGGAAAGCACCCAGCTTAGCTTAAAGATCAATCAACTATATGAAAGGCAGAAGGAATAGAGAGAGAACAGTTAGGGGGAAGAAAAGTGATTTGCTCTCTGAAGAGATATCTTGGGTTACCAAAGAGTAAATGCAAATTGAACCAAAAAAGAAAAAAAGTCAAACAGCCTAAAGATAAAACCAGTATCAATTGTTACTTTGAATTAAGTTATTTTTATTAAAACTAATTTCAGACTGAGAGGGAGTGATAGGAATTAGGCAGTCACAGCCAAAGAAGAAACTGTGCTCCTCCTCCCACTTGGAATACTGACTTCCCATCTTTCAACATTTTAGCATAGTGAGTTCAAGAATTACACTTTTCAAGACAGATCTGGACCCAAAGCCCATTCCCAGTGTTTACTAACTACATGACTGTATGACTGAATAAATTACTGAACTCATTTAAAACTATTTCCTCATTTACAAAATGAATTGTCATAAGGATTAAGATTATACCTGTAAAGTGTTTAAGATATAGTGTTCAATAAACTGAAGATACCATTACTAGCCATATGCCAATCATCCTTCAAAATGTTGCCCAGATTCTTAATTGTAAATGCTGCCTTCCCATAAACCATGAAGATTTGACCTATTGCAGCTATTCGCACAGCCATTACCATGAGTCTCTCCTGAATGCTCTGGCCACAGACTCCAGCAAGTTCTGCAACATTAACTCTTCCCTTTCCAGAATGAACCTTTAGCTGGCTTTGCAGACTCTCACTGGGGCTTAGGATCATGCCTTTACATCATTCCTCATTTTCTGGATGCCTGAGCACTCTTAGCTTAGTCTCGCCTGCTCAAGAAGTGTGTAACTACTGGTGACCCAAATAGCATTTTGGGGAAGGGGTAGCTCTCAAATGGAACCATTATATAAGGCAGGATCCGTGTTTTCACAGAAGGTCCAGGGCACTTAGAAAGTGAGAATGCTCATGCCTCTTTTTATTTTCTGCAAAGACTGTGAGTCTCAACGGCTTCCATATTGGCCTTGTCTGAAAACCACTCTACAGCGCCAAGTACAAGTGCTGGTAAGGTCTCACATGAGTTAAGACAGTCTGGAGACAGAAATCACAGAAGAAATTTGAACAGAGGGAATTGAATATAAAAAATTATATAAAGTTATTAATAAGGAAACTAAAAGAATGAAAGAACATTAAGGTATTATGAAAGCAGGAAGTACAAGAAACAGCTATTACCCCTAGGGCTGGAGAAGCAAAGGGAAGAGTCTGTAATTATTAAAACTCTTGGAAGGAAAAAAATCTTACAATAGGGATGCATTCTTCTAGAAAGTAGTACCAGCCGACTAATGTCTGGGGTTAGGGCTGGGGTGTGACGATGAGACTGATTCTCCAAATGCTGGAAAAACTGCAAACTAAATTTAGTGACTGCTACAGGAAGGAATTGCTGCTGCTACCAGAATGAAGAAACTTTACTGAGTGACGCTCAAAGGAATAAAAAGAAAAACTAAGGAGATAATTCCTTTCTTCTTCCTCTTGCTTTGCAGTCTCCCTCTTAGGGCCCCCTATGGCAAATTCTAATCAGGAATCAGAGGACAAAGCACAAATGTGATTGGCAGACTATGACAAAGCAGGTAGAAGGGTAGCTTTTTTGGTGAGAGATAGACAATAGTTTCCTGACTAGCACAAGGCTCCTATCCTTCCCCTTGACCAGAAATTTCCCATGCTGGTAAGTCACTGCAGGTTTTAGAGATGTCCACCTCGCCCTGCTCTACACAGAGGACTGCCAGCCTTTGGCCCCAACAGTCCCTGAGGGAGGCAGGGACTTCCCAAAAATACGAAGGTCTTCAAGGACCTCCTAAAACTGCCCACACCAGATCTGTCTCAGATGGATCAAAACAACCTGGTGTTTTGTATAAGGCTAAGGTCACTCTTTATTTTATTGACAATTTAGAGCCTACATCACTAGAAATTATTGATCAATTAGCACTAGGTAGTAGTCCATTTAATATAACATTAGCAATATCAGGTACCCCAAACTTTCTATCATTCTCTGAGATGAATGTCCTCCCTTTGTTCTCATGGGTAAATTAACATCTGAAATGTATACAAACATTTTCTTTTATTTTACTTAAAACTCTATTTACATTTCTCTTACTATATTTATGCAGAATCAGCTGGGGCTTTTTAAAATGTCCACAAGACATTGGCCCCTTATGAGAGGTGTCACAGGTCCCCAGGAAGCGGAATGTACTGAACTATGAAGGTGAGGTCTACCCGCCTCTCAGGAGAGGAGACTGTGTGGAGTTTGGGGAGAAGGCAACTTCTCCAGAGATTCCAGACACCATACCATGAGATAAAGATCACATTGCTTCTCCCTCCTATCAGCACGGTTGCCTCTTAGGACACCCCGATAACCAGATCTGAGTGTAAGTGACACACAAAGAAAAATAACAACACAGTGAATGGCTCCAGGGAAGGAAAGCTCAAATGAAATAGGCATTGGCTAAGTGATGCTTCCACAGGAGATAGATGACAACTGAACAAAAATGTATCAATGGCACCTCATGAAGTTCAAGCACATATCACAAATGCACGCAAAAGATCTTCTACAACTGAATACTTGATTTTTCAAACTAAATATCTCAGTAAATTAATTGACAGAGAATTGGGAAACATTAAGACCCACATTAGTGCCCTAAAACTCTACTTTCAACAATCTCAAAGTACAGAAAAGTAGTTATGAGGGAAAAGATAAAATACTTAGGGAATAGATTCAGGATAAGTAAGATGCCATAATAAAAGTTCTAGAAATCACCAGTGGAAATCACCAGTGGAAATTACCAGAAACAAGAGGAAATAATTAAAATAATAAAAGAGAACATTCCTGCAAAGAAGGAAAGCCCAAGTTTTCAGTTAAAAGTGTACATTATGTTCTAGGCAAATTTGACTTTCAAAAGATATGCTCCTGAGCACATCATGTTAAAATTCCTGAACTCCAAGGATAACAAAATAATTATGAGTTTTGAACAGAATAAGTTATTTACTAAGAACTGGTATTGAACTTTTTATTTGTTACACTGGAAGCTAGAAGATGTTGGAAGACATCTTTCCTACTGAGAGGTAATAATTGAAACTCTAGAATTCTATATCCAACTTTGATATTTAACTGTTAGAAGGAAAAATTATTTGCATGTATTCATGTCACCCATCCCTCACCAAAAGAAAGAAAATGCTCAAGAAAGAACTTGAACCAAATAACTAATGAATCAGAACCAAGAGCTCAATTTGTACAAAATAAAGAGAAGTAACTGTAAACATCAAGCTTTGCTGTGTGTGTGTGTGTGTGTGTGTGAGAGAGAGAGAGAGAGAGAGAGAGAGAGAGAGAGAGAGAGAGAGAGAGAGAGAGAGAGAAACCATACATGGATACTGAAAAATTGTGGAAATGAGTGATGTATGCACTAAATAAGGATTATTAATAGACGGGATAAGCTTCAGTGAAAATTTTAATAATACTAGAGAACTAAAAGCACTAAACCATTTCAGCAAAACTTTGAAGTTGGGGGATAGAGAAAAGAAAGTTGTCTTCCAAAAGTCTCATCTAGGTTGGGACTGGGAGCCTATAATATGAGGAAAGTTAAAGTATTCTTTAAAGTCTTATTTTACTAGAGCAATGGTGGGAGAAACACAGGGAAGATAGAATTATTAAGGAAATTGGCAACATACTTTTAAATAAACAGAGAAATGTGTATATAACTTTGAGTAACAGAAAAGGGACTAGTAGTATACAGTAGAACTTTCCAATTAATAAGAGGAAACATGAAATGAATACTGACTTTAACAAATTAGCAAAAACAATGAAAACGAAAAAGTACGCATTTGGATTATTTAAACATTTTTAGTATTCCACTAATTTATCTGTTGGCTTTGGGGCTATATAACTTTTGCTTTGTCTTGTTTTTCAGTGGTTGCTCTAGAGACTACAATATTAATATCAAACTTTACCTTCTTAGACTAATTAGAGTTCATTTTGTTCTACTTCATGTGAAAGGTAGAAAACTTCCAACCATATAGGTCCTCCCACCAACTTTAATGTTATAATTGGCATATGTATTATATCTTCATACATTGAAAAATCCCACAAGTTTTTGCCTTTTTTAGTCATACATATTTTTAAAACCTCAAGAGAATAAAAATACTCTTTTCTAGTCACACAGAGATGTGCCATTCCTGTTGCTCTTCCTTTATTCCTGAAGACCCTTTCATTCCGACAATTTTCCTTGGCTTTTCCTATGGAGCAGTTCTGCTGCTGATGGATTCTCTCAGCTCTCCCTCATCTGAGGAAAACATATTTATTTTGCTTTTATTCCTGTTGGATATTTACAGACATAGAACTTTTAGGTTGACAGTTTTTTTTTTTTTCAGTAAAGTTGTTGTTTCACTATCTTCTGGCCTCCATGGTTTTGACAACAAATCTATAATTATTCGCATTGTCGCTTCCCTATATTAACGTGTCACTTTTCTACAGCTGTTTTCAAGACTTTTAGTATCATCAGTTTGACTATGACGTATGTAGGTGCAACTTCCTTTGAGTTTGTCCTGTTTAAGTTTTATTGAGCTTCCTAAATCTGTAAATATATGGGTTTATTTTCCTCAGATTTGGAAAGTCTTGACCATTTTTTAAAACATGTTTTCTCCCTCAATATCTTTATCCTCTCATTCTAGGACCACCACGTATTGTTCTCTGAGGTTCTGTTAACTTTTTTGGTCTTTCTTTGTTTCTCAAATGAGATTATCTGATTTGTTCTCTGTCTTCTCTACTATGTTATTGAGTTTATACAGTGAACTTTTCTACTTCAGATGTTATATTTTCTAGATCTAAATTTTCCATTTGGTTCTTTTTTATAGTGTTTATTTCTCTGCAGAAAGCTCCTACTTTGCCATCCATTTTTAGTGTGTTTACCTTGACCTCATAGAGCATAATTATAATAGATGCTTAAAGACTTTGTCTGATAATTGCAACATCCGGGCCATTTCAGGGTAGGCATCTATTTATTGTCTTTTCCCTTGAGAATTGGTCAGTTTTCCTTGTGTTTTGTATATCGAGTAAGTAGACATTGAGACTCTGGGTTTTGTTATAATCTTCTGTATTGGTGGAATAACTGGATGTGGAACAACTGGAAATCTCACACACTGCTGGTCAGATGTAAAGTGGTACACTCACTTTGGAAAACAGTTTGGCAGTATCTTATAAAGTTAAATGTACACCTACCATACAACCCAGCCATTTTACTCCTATGTATTTACCAAAGAGAAATGAAAGCATATGTCAATTCAAAGGCAAAAAATATATACAAGTGTTCATAGCAGCTTTCTTCATAAACTCCAAAAACTGGAAACAACCCAAATATATCCATCAACAGGCCTTTGGAGAAACAAATTGTGATAAACCCATACAATGGAATATAAAAGAAATGAACTATTGCTACACACACAAAATGGATGAACCTCTAATCATTTGAAAGAAGTCAGGCAAAAAAGGAGTATATACTCTACAATTCCATTCGTATAAAATTCTAGAAGTTTCAAACTAATTTATATTAGCAAAAAGCAGAAATATTTGCCGAAAGCCAGGAGTAAAGAGATAGTCTACAAAAAACACAGGGAAATTTTGTAGGTGATAGGAATGCTTGCTATCTTGATTGAAGATCTAATTTCATAATGTATACATATATCAAAGGGATCAAATAGTACATTTTAAACATGTGCATTTAGTATGCTCCAATTACATCTCAATAAACCATGTAAATAAAAAGAGGAGTCAACTACGTAAATTAATACAAAACAAAGCAAGAGAGATGTACTGTGTACAACAAAATTCTCTACTTAAGAGACAAAAGACAAAAATCAGACTTGTTAAAAAATATAAAAACTCTAAGCTTTTAAGAAGTACTCAAAGTGATAATAAAAGGTTGGAAATAAAGAAATATACAAAGAGATACTGGAAAAATATAAATAAAAGTTGAATGGAGTTTTTATAGACAGACAAGGTTATAAAATCATCAAACAGATAAAAAGCTATTTTATAATAAGAATACCCTGTTTATAAAGAAGATACTACAGTCACCAAATAACACAGCAGAAAAATATATAAAGCAAAAACTTTGAAAATGCAAACAGAACTTAATAAATAAACTTAATAAATATACTAGGACTATTCAATATACCGCTTTCAGGAACGGGTAGATCTACTAGACAAAAAAATAAAAAATAAATAAGCAAATACCTAGAAGAACTGAATAACACAATCAATAAATTGAATAATACAAGAATAAAGGTACTAAATACATGGAGAACCATACAACTCCAAATATAGAATATACATTTTGTCTTATGTCCATGAAACATTTACAAAAAATGGATCTTACACTTTCTTTAAATAAAAATATATCAAAAAAATTCTTTATAGGCCACATTTTTTATTCATAATATATCAGAAACAAAAATATAAATGTGGCTAACTAAAGCAACTGTCAGAACTTTTCTGAGGCTGAAATACCACCTGATATCAATCATGATACAGCCTTAGCTTGTAGAAAGAAAACATGGTATCAAATTTCACCTCTGCCACTGACTGATACTAGGAGGTTACCCAACCCCACTGAGATTCCAACTCCTATAAGATAGCCGTGATTCTACTCACCCTACAAATTTCATGAAAGTTGTTGCCAGTGACAAGGCAAATTGAAATCATGAAAATTACGGCATTTTTCAAAGTATAAAGTACCATTCAAATGTAGGGTGTCTGTGAGAAAATATGTCTACATAACAATCAACAGGACTCGCAAAAAGACTTTGAGAAGAAAGGGCTCTAGAAATGTGTCTATTTGGGGTCTATCTGAACATGTATGCAAATTTTTTTTAAAAAAAATCTAGAAAACCACACATACGTAAAGTAGTAAGAGTAATAGCAACTAACAAGAATAACTTGTTACTAAAAACTAATGAGGAGAAAAAGTCCCTCACATAGGAGCTACTTAAATATTTGATGACTAATAAATTAAATGTTAATTAAATACTTCAGCGATTTTCTTCCCTGACCAGCATATAATTAACATTTAATTTGTTATAAAATATTTAGAGTTATGAAATATCCTATGGTATCTAAAATGTCTCCATTGTCAAACCATCTTGAGACAATGTGTCAAGGGTACAAGAGGTTAGACTGGCATTTAAACCTCAGGAGATAGAACATAAAATGTACCTTTTGTGACTTTCTCACATAAAGAAATTGAGAATGAAATAAGGAGAATCTCATTTTCCAACTGAATTTAGCCAAGGAATTTATAAGTGTCAACTAGGGAGTAAAGGATAAAATAGGAATGAGGCACTCTTGAAATCCTACAACTATAATGCCATGAATGTCCAACCACCTAACAGGAAGTGGAGAACATGACTAAAACTTGATTAGGAAAAAAGTTTCATTCACTTTGGCCTCTTTGAACTTGAAATACATCTAGAAGAAGGAGCATAAGGAGGAAACAGATTGGACAGAACAGTTTTCTAGTAAGACAAGAGGTAGCATGAAAGAGATATCCTGCTCCCAACTTCCCCCATGAGGCTATCAAAATCTCAGAAAATGCATTTCCTCACTGGTTTGAAGATGACCTTGAAAAGCATTACATGAGCCTGGTCTAAAAGCAAGGCAGTAGGGGCTGGAAGGGCAGAGAGAGATGCGGGAAGACATATAAATAGTAAGAAGAGAGGGATTTGGAGAATGAACATCCTCATTGTTAGTCTTTAAACTAGAACCATATAGAGTAGTCACAGTACCAAGAGAAACAACTGTCGTGGATTATCAGTAGAGCTATGCAATGAGCTAAGCTAAGGGTAATCTTCTAAAAGACACACTACAACATCAAAGGGAACAGGTGGGTTCCACTTCCAGAGATCACAACTTGGGGATGCAGCCTTTCCCCTTCCATCCTCTCATTAGCCCTCTTGCACACAAGGTCTTCAGTGCAACCCTAGTTCAGTGATTTGGAGTGCAATCCATTTTCCATCAGAGGTGAGAACTTTGGCATGCAGACAAGACACTAACTTTGGCCTTCCTGAGTACTGTTTCAAAGAGCTTCTCAAACCCCCCAAATCTCTAACAGACATTGATAGTAGCCTATCCAAACTCTCTTACCTATCCACTCTCTCCTATCTAGTATTTAAGGAGAGTCTAGCTCCAACCTGAGCCTCCAGCATCATGGAATACATTCTTCTCAGCACAAGATATGCTACTCATGGAAACCTCGTTCTGCTTGTCAGTGATTGATTTAAGAGTAAACGAGAACCTAGTTCTTGCTAAAGAGCTATAAGGAGACATCTCCTTCTATCAAGAAGGAGAACCTAGAAGAGACAGTCCTCATGATCTCATTTGTTGTTGTGTCTTTCTGCAGCTAGAGACAGTGGTAGTCATCTCATCACCGTGGGAAGGTCAGTCTTGAAGAAAAAGCACCCCAGTGGGGATGGACACCAGAAAGAATGAAAGAGCTAGCCCCTCGAAGACATTAATTAGAGAGTGACTGAATCAATCTACCTCTGATGCGCACCTCTGAATTTCTCACACTGTGTCCTTTTTTTGGTAGCCCTTCTCCTAATATGCAGCCTTCTTTCTATTGCTATGTTTTATTTTCTCAATATTTTTGCCCTTTTTAACTCATATTAATTCCCTGCTACCTGATTCATGCATCAAGGGCTCCACGTGGACAAACCCCAGCCTGCTCACATTATCCATCTCAGTACAACAAACATTAACAATATCTACTGCACTATGAGAACTACTAGGCATTGTGCTAGTAGTAAAGTTCATGCCGGCTCCATACAAATGTTTCTAAAACCCAGATTGCAATATGATTGGTGCTGTTCCTTCCAGATGGCAGTATTCCTGGGTCATCCTGTAATTTTATATACAGGAGGTATACAAAATTGCATGAACAATAGTGTGTCTACATCAGGAACTGACTTTCTCTTTGTGCTCTAGATTCCTACCCCATCCTCCACTCTAGCAAGTTATTTCACTCACTTCTATGTAGGTCCAGAGGCAGCTACCTTTCTAAGGTTTGACCTTAGAAAGAAGTGTCCATAAACTTCTGAGACTGCAGATGGCTTCAATAAACAGCATGATTTTGCAGCTGTCATAAACTGCAGTTTTCTTGTTTGTTTTTCTCTACCTCTTCAGCTTCTATAGCACTGTAAGTCCTACTGCTCCGATCCGCTCTTCAGGAAATTGTTGCCCAGGTTGTGGTTTTCCTGCCTGGTTTCTTACCTGCTCTTTGGCCTGGTTCTCATTCCTGGCACTACCATCCGTGCCCACCTTACTCACTCACCTGCCATATAAGAGCTGCCATCCATACTTCAATGTGTCAGACTTAGCCAGAGCCCTGAGAAATATTAGGGAGAGGGAGGGAAATGCTTGCATAATATTGTGAGACACATGGTCGTGAATATAAGCCAGAGAAAGTGACAAGTAATTTTCCACTGAGAAGGTGTTGAAGCAATAACAGAATTATAGATAATGGCATATGCATCAAATAAGAAGTTCTTTGAAACACAAAAAGCTATAAAACAATAGGCTGAAGAATGGTTAACAGAGTGAAAGGCTGGGGAAAAAAATGAGGTTTTTAGGAGACATCATATGATCTACAATTTCAGAGTTCATATTAACAAAGTCAGAATGCAGAGCATCCTAGATTAGAACTGAGGAGAAACTCTTGTTTTTGTTGCATTTAACCTCCCTACAGGTGACTCAGTAGAGGAGCTGAGAACAATGAATAGTGTTTACTGATGTCAGACACACAATGTTAGAGTTCTCATCCGTCAGCGATTACATGAACCTCACATGAGGTTATGCGGCAACATCAGGTTTGATGACGGCTGCAACTTTGCTTACAATGTCAGAAGATGTGTTCTTGGTGGAACAGCTTTCAGCCATGCCATTTAACTCTCTGATGAACCTACCACAGTGATAGAGCTCTTCATGTCCCCAGACTGGCAGGGAACATCAGCATCACACATAATTATCATCCTCAGAGAAAAGAGTCCATTAATGATCTGGGCTGAAACCAGGTCTGAATACTAATGAAAGGGTGGCCTTCTAGGATATTAATTAGGGGTGACACTTCCAGGGCAAGCTTGACTCTTTTTCCTAGGATTCCAGTTGAGACCATGCATTGCATGTGAGCAAAATGCAGATTAGAATAAGAAAAGAAAAGAAGAAACAGTGGAGAATTTTTTTAAAAAAGGAAAAAGGATTATGAAAAGCTGATTCCAACCTGTTCAGTGGGCACTCTCCCCTAAGATTTCTGTGGACCTCTAGGGTTTATGTTCTCAAGGCTTTTCTAAGTTTCTAATCTGCGGCATGTGACAGTTTACCTGCATATTTTGCCTATGGTTCTCTTGCCTCTTTCTCAGATACTCAAAATGGAGGTCTTGAGACCAAGGGTACTAATAATACCTGGAAATTTGTCAGTAATGCAGAATCTTGGGCCCTACTCCAGACTAAATGAATCCAAATCTGCAAGTTTTACAAGTCCCCAGTGATCTGCACGTGTATTGAATTTCGAGAAGCTCTGCTATATTCAATGCAAACAATGTGTATATAGAACCCCGTTCACTTTTTTATTTTCCCCAAAAGCACGATGAGAATGAAAGATTTTATTATGTATTTGGGGCAATGAAGGCATTTGCACAGAGCAATGCCTACACCTTAGATGATTAGCCACCTTAGATGATCAACCACCTTGGCCTGTTGCCCATCAACCTCTTTCCATCAAATCTCACATCTCAATTCTCCTCATTTTATTATGTAGAGTTATTCAGATCTCCACTCTATCCTAGCTCTGTGCTCACTTTTGCATACATAAAAATTCACTTATATCCTTTGATAAAACAACAAGTTATCTCAACTTTTAGTACCCCCAAAAAACTTGCAGAGACTTTAAAGTTTAACACCTCCTTTCTCCCCCTGGCCTCAGTGAGTAGAAGGAAGCATTACAGACATATATTTTTCCTTTGACATGAAATATATTATCCCTACCCTACTTGAAAGGCAGAAACTGCTATAGTCACTTGGATTTTGAAAAATATTTTTTTCACCCTGAAATCCTAAATCTCAATTATTCATTGTAAAGCAAGATAATAGCATCTTAGGTAATTTAAATCCAGAGTGTAAATACCATATACTTTCAAATGTTTTACCAGAATTACAGACAGAGAGTGAGAATTATTCTAAGTTTTAACTGATTTCTTTTTATACAATCAGTCTCTTTTGTCAAGATCAGCTTTTATCTCAGACTCCAGACTTATAACTTTGGCCAGGGCAACCTATTACCACCTTCCTTACCTATGTCATTGGCTTTGGTTGTGGCAATGGGCCCAGGTAAGGAAGGTACTAATAGGTTTGGCCATGGACCTTGTGACAATGTCTCTCTAGAATTGGCTATAGTCCCTGACAGGATCTTACTAAGAAAATCTTGTCGAAGGCAGGTATTGCCTCAGTTTTAAAATCTTATTTTTTTGTGCCTTAGGATCAGGTGATCAGGAACATGGGGTGTTGTAAGAGTTATTAATAGCAGGGAGAAGGGAAAGAGGTTCACCTGCCTTCATGTGAGGTAAAAGCAAGAGAATTTTTCAGACATGGAAGACTGGGAGCACAGTCTGGGTTCGTGGCCTGTATGACAGATAATACATCAGATTAATTTGTTTTATAATGTAGGTGGGCAGCAGCCTCTAATAAGTACTAATGAACTTTGATCAATAGTAGAGTTGATAAAAATAGCCTTGTGTTCAGTTGAGCATGACAAATTTTCAGAACAACAAACATTTTTCAACACATATTAGTGTCAGGCATTGTGCCAAGCCCTGGGAATGCACACATATGCAAAATCATTCCAGCCTTTAAAGTTAATTTGAACATAATATAGTAAATTCTAAAATAGATATAAGTACAGTGCATCATGTAAAAGCATAAAAGATTTCTTCACCTGTCTTGGGCAATCAAGGAAGGCTTTAGGAGGAGGTACAAAACAAGAACAGGATATTCTATTCTACTGTGGTAGAGACTGATGTCCTATTTTTGTCATACTTTTCACCACAAATATGCTTCTGTCAGACTTTCTAACATAATTCTCAACATAGCTTCATTGTAAGTCTTGTAACAGAGTTGTTAAAATGAAGGACCCTAGAGAAACCACCAGGCTGCAATGCAGAGGTGGAGATCTATGGGAAATTGATGTTAGACTGTGAACTTCTGCCACAAAACAATTTGGAAGGTAATTACAAGGCAATAGCTCAAGGTAGAATGACCTTATAATTTATTGCCCAAACTAAGATACTTCTAAGGAGGGCCACTATTAATAATTCCTATTGTATATAAGACATAAAACCATAAAACCAGAAGAAAACATAAGAAGGAAATTCCTAGACTTCATTCTTGGTGATAATTTTTTAGATTTGTTACAAAAACAAAAGCAACAAAAGCAAAAATAAATAAGTGGCTCTAAAAATAATAAGCTTCTGTACAGCAAAGGAAACTATTGAAAGCGTAAAGGTAACCTACTGAAAGGGAGAAAATATCTGTAAATCATATACTTATAAGGGGTTAATATCCAAAATATATAAAGAATTTATACAGCTCAATAGCAAAAAAAAAAAAAATGGGCAGATAACAGACATTTTTTCAAAGAAGACATACAGATGGCCAATCAATAGTTACATGAAAAGGTGCTCAATATCACTGATCATTAGGGAAATGCAAATCAAAACCACAATGAGATTTTATCTTACACCTGTTAGAATGGTTATTATTCAGAAGACAAGAAATAACAAGTACTGGCCAGAATGTTAAAAAAAAAAAAAAAAAAAAAGATGGGAATGTAAATTGGTGTAGCCAAGATGAAAAACAATATGGCGGTTTCTCAAAAAATTGAAAATAGAACTACTAATGGTCTATGGCCATGCCACCCTGAACAAGCCCAATGCCTGATCTCTGAAGCTAAGCAGGGTCAGGCCTAGTTAGTACTTGGATGGGAGATCACCTAGGAAGACCAGGTGCTATAGGCATAAAAATAATAAATTAAAAATATAGAACTACCATATGATCCAGTAATTCTACTTCTGGGTATTTACTCAAAGGAAACAAAAACACTAACTGCTCATTGCAGCTTTATTTGCATTAGCCAAGACATGAAACAACATAAGTGTTCACTGATGGATGAATGGGTAAAGAAGATATGGTAGAGACATATAATGGGCTATCATTCAGCCATAAAAGAAAATGAAATCCTGCCATCTGCGATGACATAGATGGCCCCTGAGGTTGTTAGGCTAAGTGAAATAAGTCAGACAGAGAAAGACAAATACTATATTACATGCGGAATCTAAAAAAAAGAAAGAAAGAACAACTGAATTCATAGACACAGAAAACAGATTGGTGCACTGATGCTTGCCAGAGTGGGGTGGAGGATAAGAAAAATGGATGAAGGTGATCAAAAGGTACAAACTTACCATTATAAAATAAATAAGTCCTCGGGATGTAAAGTACAACATGGTGCTTATAGTTTAAAATAGTGTAGTGCATATTTGAAAGTTGCTAAGAGAGTAGATCTTAAAAGTTGTCATCACATTATGTTGTACACCTTAAATGAATATAATGTTATATGTCAATTATATCTCAATAAAAATAATAATTTCCAGAACTACTAGTATAATCTGAGACTAACTTGGATGAACTGGTAATAGGGACTGGGAAAACTGACTGCTGCAAATGCCAACCAAGATTCCTGGTCTACATCATTCTTCAATTTTAGCCCGTGTAGATACTCCCCAGTGGCTGGGTAGAGAGGAAGGAGAGGAAGAGCAAGAGTAAATTAGGAGGCTATCTTAGTTGGTAGCAGAGATCATTGAAAGAATGAGTAAAACTCAGAAAGTCAAAACAGGAAAGCAATCTCTCAATGGTCTACTGAAAGGTAGTAAAGCCCAGTCACAGCCTTACATTCATTCAGGTTCTACCTGGAAAGACGTAAACCACAAATCCAATTAGTGGTACTGGGGCATGCAGGCACAGAATAGTTTTAAATATGATGTTGATTTGACACACATTTTTAAATATGTCTTTATAACAAGTCCTTTCAAATAATAGTGATAATAGCTAACATTTATAGAATAATGTTTCAATCACTGTTCTAAGAGCGTCATATTTATTACCTCACCACATTTTCACAGTAATTTTAAATGCTGTATATTATTACAATTTCATTTTGCACTAGAGAAGCTGAGGTACTGAGAAATGAGCTGTGAAGTCTCGGAAGATACAGGAAGCAATGCAGCCACCTTTTATGCAGTGCAGCCTCTTTAGAGGTAGATTTCAGCAGCTCTTTAAAGGCGATTTCATTTACTTAAGAAACATATAAGGAAGAATTTGAGATTACCCTAGAGAGTTACTCAAGGGTTAATAAAATAAAATTCTTCCAGAAATAATGAGAATGTTAAAGTCCTTTTTATTTACATGATACTGAGCTTGGTGTGCACACCTTAATTGATACAATAGTACAACGTAGTTCACCTAGAACTAATGATGCAGAAAGCAAACTGGTTCCTATTTCTCAAAGAAATGTGGCAAGAGAGGGAAGCTGGGAGAAACTTTCTAACAGAAAATCAGCTCTGTGAGAAAAGCTCACAGCTTCAGTGAGAACCATATTGCTGAGAACAAAGAGCAAATTCAGAAAGGGTCACGAGGCCCTGGGACCCTAAAAAAAATTCTATCGCCTAGCAACTCAAATTGTAATTTGATAATCTGCTTCTGAGGAATATCAGATTATTATTAAAGCACATTCCAATAAACTAGAGTTCCTATTTGCCTCAGGATGAATGTTTTTAATTTTGAATGCTACACTGAATTGTTTATCATGAAAATGTTTAATAATGCAATGTGGTTGCAATTTAGGAATGCACCACAGAGAGGGCAGAGGCGGAATAATTGACTGGGAAAAGCCTCTCAGTTAAATCCTAGCAAGAGCACACTGGCCAGTAACGGAAATACTGAAGTCGGAGACTGGAGGAAACAGCCAGAGGAAGACAAGAAGAATCAAAGAGTGTCAAACAAAGAAAAGGAACTGCAGTTCTTTTCCCTTTTAAGTCCCTTACAGAAGGTCATGTGATATATATAGTAGATGTCTATATTACTCAGGGGTCCAAACAACAACTAAAGATGTGCTTTCAGCAGTAGAGTTGGGAGCAAGGACAAGATACAGAAGGACTTTGATGATGCCTCTCACTGAGGCACAGGAAATATATCCCAAGATTTCAGCCCCACAGATGAAGTAAAAAAACATCACAGCTGGCAACAAAAGATATTTTGGCTTCTATATGAAATTAATGTTTATCGTGTCTGTTGTTTCCAAATTAAATTTCTAATTGACTCCATAATAAATCTTAATTCTTAGAATGCTGAAAGGAAATAAAGCAACAATATCTATGGCCAATGAAACAAACTGAGAATTTTTTGTAAGAGGGCTCTAAATCAAGTGACAACACATTTAGATTATATGATATATCACATATTCTTCAGAAAATATCCCAAATGGGGTCTAGATATCCTGACACCACCACATAAAGATTTTTTTCTTCTCACAGTACTAAACTAAATAGATGGTAATTATTATTTGTTAGATAGGTGGGCAGGGTCTCTCTGTGCTCTTTCCAAAAAGAGATTGCATATTTACAGTGAAGAATAAAAGTACGTAGCATATGCAGATTCTTGTGAAAACCCGTATCATATTTTTTAAATCTCCCTTATTTTCTCCTTTCATATGTGGGTTTCTATAAATTAAATAGGAGAAGCTAAGCCTTATGTAAGCTAAAAAGACAAAATAAAATTGTGACTGGATGTCATATGAGCCCACAGTTTCAGCCCAAGATAAAGTAATAAAAGGAATCAGTGTCTCTGTGCCCCTTTGCTAGAACTGTTACACATTGTCACCAAGTTGCCTGGTAGAAGAGAAGTAAAGACTGGGAGTGGGGATGCTGTCTTTGTAAAAAGCTTTTGTAAAGAGCATCTCAGCATGACAGGGAGAGCCATGTTGGTTCTCTATGGGAATTAAACAGCTTCAGTGAATGAATCTATGATTCCAGAGAAGTGACAGTCTTATCGCCACAAAAGGTAGAAGCTTTAGAGGCAAAGTCACTATTAATCCCTATGAGGTTTGCAGCAAAGGGTGTGCTGTCAGCAGCAACAACCTCAGGGGCTGCTGGCCTGAATTCACAGGCCATGCCCACATGAACTGGTGTGTTTTTATAGTCTACTGTGGCTCTAGAGACCAGTGAGGCTTATTGCTCTCATCCTATTCTGTGAAGAACTGAATCCTCAATTGATTGTACTCCCAAACACAAGGACTAGGCAAGGGCACAGCTGTGGCATGAGATTTAAGGTTAGGGTCTGAGTATACAGAGGCAGCTCCAGCCAATATAGAGTCCCTCAAGATCTGAGGGTCAACATGGTGACAAGCTCAGAGGCAAATATGACAAACTGCCAAAATTCAAAAGACAAATGTGTTAGCTAAAATGATTTAGGGATGCTATAGAGATGAAAACATATTTATAGTCATACTCTATAGATGAGGATTTCAGGATCCTGCAGGATGATGGAGGCTGGTTAGGTTTGTTTATTTATTTAATTTACAAAGCTTCCTTCTGAATATCATGCCAAGTAACAAGGGTAAGGAAAAAAAAACTGCAGATCATACTTCTGCTTCTGACCATAATAGTAATTGATACCAACCTAATAGTCTCAGAGTAATCAACTGTAGAATTGGACAAACCTCAGAAGCAAATGTTTTTAGATACTGGACAACAAACAATATTTAAAAAAGAGATGCAAATGGAGTAAACCTTATGATTTCCTTGCTTTTCTGTATGAAAGCAATTTCTGAGCCCTGGTTCAAGGAGGTAAGTTCATGCAAAGCATAAAAGGTTTATTGTCTAGAGAGACATAGCTTGGAGATCAGGATATCAAGGGGAGAGAATTTGTGGAGCCTTGTGATAGAAAGAAGAGAGCTTCACATGGGGCAGAGCAATAAATCTGCAAAGGGTCTTAACACTTTGAACAAAGATTAAGTTGCACATTCACGAATGAGAGATGAGGCAACAAAGACAATAGCTACTGGACATAAGATCTGTGCATTGAGTGGAGATTGCAGAAGTCAGAGAATGTACAGAGACATAAGTGTTCCAACCAGCCAATGTAAAGAAGCCTCACTGCACACTCCAAAAATTCAGCAGAGACTTTAGAAGAGCTAAAAACAAGTTGCCTTATTCAAACCATAGAGTTAAGCCTACAATAAATCTATCCTAACATAAATTAAAAATATGCCTTGAAATCATCACAATAATACTCCATTAAATTAACTGTCTGACAGAACAAAACCCAACATGCTTTAAAAGAAGACAACCAAAGTCTGTTTATTTAAAAAATGTAGCATCTACAATGTCTAGCACACAATCACAAACTACCAGACATGAGAAGAAAATGTGATCCACAATTTTTTTAATTAGTAGAAACAAATCCAGAGATGACAGAATTACAATTAGCAAACTACTTTAAATAGATAGTATAAATATGTTTAATGATTTAAGAGAAAAGATAGAATGAAGAGATAATGAAACTAAAGAGATAAGGGGATTCTATATAAAAGAACCAAATAGAAAATACATAACTTAAAACTAATAACTGAACTAAAATAAAAAATGCTCTAGATGGCCATAATAGCACACTGGACACTGAAAAAACAATGAGTGAACTTAAAGACAAGACAATGGAAACTATCCTAACAGGTAGTCAGGTGGGGGTGACTAGAAAAATGAATGGAACCTCAGTAACCATAGGGTAATATCAAGCAGTCCAATAGAATGTGACTGAATTTCTAGTGAGAGTGAGATGTGCATATATATATATATATATATATATATATATATATATATATATGCACATATATAATAATACTGAAAATTTTCCAAATTTAATGAAAAATATCCACCCAGATTGGAGAAGCTCAGCATATCACAATCCAAATAAAGAAAGAAACAAACAAACAATATGGCACAAAAGCTTATCATAGCCAAATTTCTGGAAATCAATGATAAAAATAAATGCAGCCATATGTTAAAAGATCCAAAAATTCTAGGAATTATCACATAACTCTTATTAGAAACAATGCAAGCCAGGAACTAATAACATATTTAAAATGCTAAAAAGAAAAATAAACATTGTCAATCTAGAATTTTACGTATAGTGAAAATATTCTTCATAAGTTAAGGTAAAATAAATACTTTTCAAATAAATAAAAACTGAAACAACTCAGCATCACCAGCAGACCTGCCCAACAAGAAATTTTTAAGGTAGTTCTATGAACTGAAAGAAAATGATGAAAATTATAAATATTCATAAGAGATACTACAGTAGATATGAACAAATGGAAACATATACCACATATTTCAATAAGAAGACTCAACGTCCTCATAATCTTAATTTTGGGTTAATTCATAAATTTATTTCAACCCTAACAAAAATATCAACAGAAATGTTTCTACGAATAGACAACTGAATTATAAAGTCTATTTGGAAAAAGAAACAGCACAAAACAGCCAGAAAAGTCCTGATAAAAGAAGAGCAAGGGGATTAAAATTAAAACAGTATAATATTGACATGAGCAGACAGAATAGAAAGTTTAGAAATAGACCCAAGAACATATGATAATTTGATATATATAAAAAAATGACATCTCAAAACACAGGTTAAAAAAAATGACCTTTTAATAATGTTGAGATAATTATATAGCTCTTTGGAAAATAAAATAAAACAATCTATCCTCACATTACTCACCAAAATAATTTCCAAATTGTTCAGAATTTATATAAATAAAAATAAAATCACACAAAAACTAAAAGAAAAATAGGCATATTCCTCTTAACTTAGAAAGAATGAAAGTTTTCCTACATGACTTAAGTTTCAGAATTGAAAAAGAAAAAATTGCCCTATTTGACTACCTAAAATGTAAAAAAAAGAAAGAAAAGAATAAACATATAAAAAATAAGAAAAATTAAAATACAAATGATCATACCGAAGAAAGTGCAACTTATAACTTATATAACTTATATAAAAAAAAACTAGCCTCCATAAGTAAAAAAGGACTTTTTTTAAGTTCTAGAACAAAAGATTAATAAAATAAAGGGCAGCAGCCATCAACAAGTAAATTCACAGATAAGAAACATTTCATAAATATATGAAAAAATGCTTACCTCACTCTGAATAGGAGAAACACAAATTAAAACCTATACTATTTCTCACTTATCCCCCAGCAAAACCCATGAGTCTAATCATATACCCTTTGGTGAGGCCCCAGGAAAACATCTGTTCTTATTCTCAGCTCTCTGATAGGCAAAATGGCAACCTCTAGTAAAATTAATTTGCATTTATCCAACCTGCATTTCTTTAACCTTAGTTAGTGATACACTGAATTCTATTTTTATCTGGAAACATTTTAGAGACTTCTCTTAAAATCAGGGTACAGTTAGAGCTGAATTGTTTCATCATCCCCACATTCGCCAGGTAGAGGCGATGTACTTTTGGTGTTTGATATGTCTATTGATACAGGACAGTGGGGAGGACACTTAGAACCCTGTTCGGTAACTCAGGCCCAGAAGAGTTTTTAAATGTTGCTTGATCAAGAGTACATATCTGTGGTTATCAAGGGACAAGCCCCATTGAGAAGCATCAAATACATACCTTGAATTTTCAAACCCCTCTCCTCTCTCCTGATGACTATGGAATATAAGTGGTTCTAGTGATGGCAAGAATTTAAGATGGAAAAAGATTAAAAACATATTATATCAGGGTTCAGAAAACTATGGCCTACAGGCCAAATCCAGCCAGTGGCCAGCAGTCAGCCCCTTGTTTTTATAAATAAGAGTTTTACTGGAACACAGCCTTGCTCATTGGTTACGTATTATTTATGATGGCTTTTATGCTACAATGGCAGAGATAAATGGCTGCAACAGAAACTGGGCCACAAAACCTAAAATATTTACTATCTGGCCCTTTATAGAAAAAGTGTGTCAACCCCTGCTCTAAAGTAAAAAGGAATTTAGACTTTGCCAACTTCTGGGACAGTTTAGCTCTGTGAGCAGGTCCTAATGCATTGCTTCTTCTACCCTGGTATCAGCAAGCAACAAAAGTTCAGCTGGGTCTCCGGCATTGCTGTGGTCATGAGGTAACAGCAGAATCACCGAACTGCAAAATCTTGAGCAATGCGTGTCCTCAGAGGCACAATTCAAAGACCACGCACTGGCTCCCACCCTCCTAACAAGCTGTGGCATGTGGATATGATTCTGGGGAACACTGACCTTGGCACTCTGAACACAGGGATAGTAATCTCACCAACCACTATAACAAAATAAAATAAACCTTCCAAAAAATACCCTTCTCTCTCAAGTATTGGGCTTTCAATTCTATGCCAAAAAGAGTAAATAACAACAGCAACAGCAGCAACAAACACAGACTTTGGGAATGTGAGAATTCTGAGGTAACCCAGGAGAAAGAAGCTGTAGCTTTTTTTCTGAGCTCACTGATTGAGGCAGAAAGGTCTTAATTTACTTATTTTCTCCATGTTGCACCCTCCACTCAGTTTGGACAGCTACACACACACACACACACACACACACACACACACACACACACACACACACACATACACACACACACACCTCCTCTCCCATCAGGCACCAATGATTCCCTCAACTTCCTCTTATGCAATCTCTAAACTCTTGTTTCTTCTCTCTCCAATGGCTTTTAGTCTCCTGGACTCAAAGCCCACACAGAGGTTATGTCCCACTTTAGTTGTTATGCTGCTAAACATACTTTGATTGCACTCTAGCTCATAGCTCTGCACATGAAGGAAGGAAGATACCAGGACTAAGTTACCTTGCCTGGTGTTGCATGGCTCTTGGTGCATGGATGTACTGCACCCCTAAAGATTTCCTGCTGCCTCCTTTATCCTTGCCTCTGATAAGGTAGCTATGTACACCCACCACAGACGGTTGCTGATCTGGGGATACTGAGCTCTGTGAAATTGGCCTTGCTGTGCTCTGCTTTCTAAATAGCTTAAGCAAGACCTTCAAGGTACTTAAACTCAAATGGCAATTTGATTTTCATTCGTTCTCATTCTCAGCCCCTTTGCTGTCTCTTCTCTACCAACTCAAAAAGGTCCAGCTTTTCTGAATGTGAGTTCCTAGTCACCTCTTACTTCTTCTCTACTAACATCCCTAATAGATGTGTAAACATACTGATTATGACTCTGCTCCATTACATTCTTCCCTGGCCCGAGGAGAGGCTGGTGGCTTGAAACTAATCATTTCTCAAAGTTCATCTGCTTTGGAGAATACAGGGGGATGAGTCCTCCAGCTGGCTTTCTTCCAGGTCTACTACACCAGGAGTGAATGCAAAGGAGCCTCTCATCCCCAAACTAGATCCTAATCCTTGGTTCAATGCCATCCATCTCAGTGACAAGGATCAAAAGTCACATTCCCCCACCCCACCCCATCCCCTGCCACACCTGTGACTGAGGAAAAAAACACCTAATATTTAAGATTGTTAACACTGATAACCTAGAAGGCTAGATAATAAAGGTTCTCCACTACAGAAAGTGCCTCTGGGTTTATTAGTATAAATGGAGTTCATCTGTGTGTATGAGGTTCTGTCTCTCTCCTACTCCCCTCAGACGACCCTCACCTGTCCATCAGCCCACATTACTTGCTGTCTTCCTCTGCATCACTATGTCTATGTCTCCCAGGTGTCATAAAGTTGAGAAAGAGGTGGGCAAGTTTTTTAAGAAATGAAACTAAACTCAGTTCTACCAGAGCTCCTTCCTTTTTCTGACAGAGTTCTTGAGTGGACATTATGCTTGAGCATCATTACAAGTTCACCTTTATGGTCATAGAACAAATTTCACCTCTGATCCTCTCAAAGCTGGAGTTACTATTTTCTTCCTCTCTGTTACATGGCAGATGATGGGAGGACCTAATCATGATATAGGCAGGCCTCATCATCCTGGCCATCTCTTCCCACCCATCATGACCACGTTGCTACTATCCCTCCATGCCACTCCAGTGCCTCATTGACCCTTCTTAAACCTACCACTCTACTGAGGTGGGGAGGACTTTCTCACCACAAATGCTCCAACATTCTAACATGATCCTTTTTGTGCACTGAATTGTGTCCCTCCAAAATTCCTATGTCAAAGCCTTTACTCTCAACAGGACTCTATTTGAAAACAGAGCTTTTAGGAAGTAAGTAGATAGGACTGGAGTTCTTATAAGGAAGAGAAACCAGAACTAACTCACTCTCTCTCTCTCTCTCTCTCTCTCTCTCTCTCTCTCTCTCTCTCTACCACATGAAGATACAGTGAAAAGGCAGCTGTTTGCATGCCAGAAAGAGAGGCTTCATCAGAAACCAACCCTGCTGGCACCTTGATCTCGGTCTTCTATCTTCCAGAACTGTGAGTAAATAGTTTCTATTGCTTAAGTCACCCAGTCTATGGTATTTTGTTACAGCAGCTCGAGGGGACTAGTACAGTCCCAAACAGGATGAGCCTGCCTTGTCGCTTGCTTCTAGCACACTATTATGTTTGTGGCCTTCTATCTTCTGCTTCTTATAGTCCCTCCTATAGGAAATTGATAGATGCCCAACTTAAGGCTAACTATGAGGCACTATGGGGAGAAGCCTCAAGTGTTGTACCTGTAACCATCCACCCACTCAGTTCTGTCCAGTCTTAGTTGTAAGTTGCTTAATGCCCCTTCACTATTTTCCTCAGAAGGCCCACTTAGTCACCACCCAAAAAGGGCCCCAGTCCTTGTCTTGAGCTTCTAGGAATCATTCTTGGGAAAATAACATTGGATTCTGCAGAAACCTCATCCATAGTAAATGCTTTTTTCATAATAGTCTCTTTCCCTGTGTGTCTCTGTTTCTCATTATATCTTTCCTTGTCTTTTTATTTTTAAAATATCCTTTTGTTATCCTCTCTCTTCCTCATTCTTGAGGTCTTCGTCTCTTCTAATCGTTCCCTTTTCTGCTCCTTTCATTTCGTTCACCCTTAATATTGAAATATGGGGGTTTTTTTATTATTTTAAACGTAATGAATAAGATCTGTTCTCTAGTATTAACTTCATAAGTAAATGAGTCAAATGTTATATGTCTCTTCTTGTGTGAAAACAAATAAGTAAATGAAAACTAAATAGTATAATTTCTCTAATTCTTGACTCTTCTTTTTTATTGGGTGCACTACTAACCAACATATGTTGGCACCACAAGGGGACAGTGCAACCAGGCAGATCATTTAACCCCAACAATTACACCCAGGGGCTTTCTCCTGGAGAAAGGTAGGGCTAGAAAATAGCAATTGCCTGCTTTTGTCACTTGGGAAGAGCTACGACAGGCAAAAAGCATGGAGAATGATTCAACGGGCTTTCTGACCATGAAGTTTTCATAGCTATAAATTGTGTTTACACTCACCTAGAGGATCCAAAAAGTTCATCCAGGCTCAGAAGTCTGTTTTGTTGAAAATCAGAGGGGTAGGGAAAGGTGATGAGATCAAGAATGATTTTCAGTCTTTGAATATGGATGACCAGAAGGACCTGGCAATTTAGTTATAAACATGTTGACTTTGTGGTGGGGAATGGCCAAAGAGAAATATCTAGCTAACATTTGTAAATTTGTACCCAGTGCCCAGAAGAGAAATAAGAGCAACTTTTGTCATTTAGGAGGTCACAGAGACACACATATGGAAAGCTTAATGTTCTGTGGTCTCCATCCTAATGATATATATAAATTCCTATGTCTTCCTTACCTCCCAAGCTGAGAACCAATATGTGCCTGTCATAACTCTTCCATTTGCAAGTGACAAAAACTCAATTCAAATTACAATAGAAAAAAAAAGGAATTTATTGGCTACTCTAACTAAAAAGCATAGAGACATGCTTACCAAAAGAAATATAATGTGAGATACATATATAATTTAAAAATTGTTAATAGACACATTTAAAAAGTTAAAACATCCAGGTGAAATTAATTTTTATTATATATCTTATTAATAATACATTTTATTAATATATTTTAATGATACATTTATTGATCCAATATCTACAATTATTCTATTCTCAACATATAATCAGAATGTTTAAATTATTGATTTTACTTTTTTTTAATACAATAAGTCTTAGAAATCTGGTATTTTACATTTCCAGGACATTTCAATTCAGATTAGCTATATTTCAAGTGCTCACAAGCCACGTGTGCTAGTGGCCACCATATTGGACAGCAGAGGCCTAGAGCTAGACCTTCAAGTATGATGGATCCAGGCTCTTGAATAGCAAGTTTTGGGCTCTCCCTCAATTTTGCTTTTCTTTGCATATTTGTCTCATTCTCTCCAAAAAGAGAGAGAACTTCATTTGGATGAGCAAATAGTTCCGACTTCTACTGTGCTTTTAGCTCACAGTCACAGAGGAAAAGAAAAGACATCATTCCAATAGCATCGTCTGGTCCTGCTGATATCACATTATCATCCATGAACCAATCACTGAGGCCAGGAGAATAGAGCCAACTCCAAACTATATTGTCTTCAATAGCTCTGATAAACAAAGCTCTATTAAACTACCCAAGCCTGGCACATGCTCCTCTATGGTTCTGGAAGTACAGTAAGGGAGCTAGTTAGCCCCCACCTGAACCACACAGAATCAAGGAAGGTAGGTCTCCAAAGGAAAGGATGTGGCACAAATCACATATATCCACTTACCTACCACCTGTGGCTTAAACTGCACCAGACCGCAGGCTGTGTCAAGGCAAGAGGAATTAGGAAGATCAGTGTTAGTAGCTGCTCATCTAGTCATAACATGACTACCAGTTCCTCTTTTTCGACTTATAACACAGTCATTATGTCAGGAAGCTGAATTCACACTGGATTCCCACTCTTGGTTTGCAGGTCCTTTTAACCTGGCTGGATCTCTCCTGTGCTAACCTGCATGAGATTCCTCTGAGAACCTAACCAATCCTGTTCCTCCATTCAACCCTTGGACCTGAGATTTAATTTTGACCATTTACCTGTCCTTTCTTCTTTGTGGATTGGTGCCCCAGTCTGGAGCTCGCATTTGCTCTGAAGCACAAGACCAGTACTCTCAGGCTCAGTTCTTTCATACAACTCTCATTGCTCTTTAGAGGCAACTTCAGTCCTCCTGACTCTCTGCTGACTCCGAACTCCAAAAACAACAGCAATGAGAATAATAACCAGAAGAGACTATATAGTACAGAGAGTAAGAGCACTCTTAGTGGTTCTGATTTTGAGCCAATTATTTAACCTTCCTATGCCTCAGTTGCCTCTTCTTCAAAATGTAGATAAAATAGGATCTATTCGCCAGGCTTGTGTAGAAAATTAGATGTGTAAATATATGTGAAATTTTTAGAAGAGTCTCAATAGCATGTATCATGAAGGGTTCAATCAGGGAAGCTGCACCTCTATGACTGATATGAAATAAGGGTTTTATTACAAGGATTAGACCTTATACTACTGTGGGGAAAGCAGGGTAAGTAAAGTTCTGCAAGAGGAAAGCTAGAGGATCAGAGAAAAATCACTAATCAGGAACAACAAAGGAAAAGTGATGAAGACTACTGCTGAGAAAGACTATTACCTGGACATCTGATTGTGGCCTTGAAGCGCTAGGTCAGAAGAGAAGTCAATTGGGGAAGAAACTCTGGACCAAAGCAGAGGAAAGCAAGGAAAACAGCAACCCACAACTCTCTCAGCACATTTAACCCAAACATTGCTGATGACGCAGAAAAGAAGCGGATGCCCAGCACCAAGCTGCACACGTACCTGCCAGAACTTGGAGGAGCTGGAGACCTGGTGGGAACAGAAGGAGTCCCAGGCCCAGCAGCTGCTTGACTCCAATAAATTCAAAGCAAGAAAACGTCAACAGCATTGGCCAGTGTAGCCCCATGCACTGAACCAACTTTCCCCGCACAGGGGCGGCTGTGTCACTTCCACCTTCCATATCTGGCGTGAATTTCTCCTGAGGCCAACCCTAACCCAGAACCATAAGAGAGAAGAGTCCTAGGAGATGCATTCCCAGTTTAGCTAAACTGGCCCAGTTTTAACCACCACAGAGTATGGGTCTTGTGTGGTTATCGTTTATTGCTTATACTATACTCCGCTAGAGTGTACGGCCCTTGAGGAAGTCTTAGTACCACCTCTTTATATACAGTTTGCAAGAGTTGTCACATACACGTTATTTAACACACATAACAACCCAGTTGCGTAGGCAAAGTAGTTTTTATAACCCACAGAAGGCTTACGGCATATGTGGCAGGGCTGCAACTCAACTGCAGGACCTCCCAATTAATTCCAAGGCCAGCACACGCCACTACGCCCCATTGCCTCTTATGCCACACGATGGCAGCACAGTGCACTGTGGCACTCAATGATATTTATTACCTCGCTTTTAGTTTCCAGGTGTACATCAATTAAAAAGGAATGTGATATTCCGTGGCACAATGAAACTGGTTTTTATGACAGGTTTGTGGGATCAGTGTAGTTACTAATCCAGCACACCTCATATGCCTGCCGAAATTCAAATATTCAATTTTTAAAGAATGCAGTTTCTACAACTTGCAGCAAGTGTCACCCTAGAGCTACAGAACAATCAATGCCTGAGCCCTAAAAGGATCAAGAGAAGGAAATAGTGCAATGTATAACACGTAATGCAGGATGCTGCCTGCATTTTAACTGAACAAAACAAAGAAAAAAAGAAAAACCATGGCACTATTTCATGTTACATTGAAGATAACAACTTTTTACCAGAGCATTTCTCTTTACCCTACCTACCCTCTTTGTCCACCAGGAAATGTTGTTAGGACAACACCAATGCACTAAGTGCTGGAGAGAGGCAGAATGCTAAAGTAGATTTTTCAAAAGCAGTCCCTGTTCTGTTATGTTTTGATATCCCCAAATCCTTATGTTATCACTTGGAATTGGGATCTTCTCCATGCAATGCTACACCATAGCATGCTATCCTCTCGCTGCTTTTTTTGTTCCTTGTGGAATCAAGTCACCGTGAACTTGACTGTCTTTAGGACTGGACAAGCCCTTTCAGGCCTACATAAAATCATGGGAGGTAATAATAATCTTTTATTTGTTTTACCCTTTGTACTTTTCAAGGTGCTTTTCATATCTGTAATCTCATTTGAAACTTATAACTACATTGTACAATGAATAGGGCAGACACTATGGTACTCATTTTACACAGCTAGTCAGCCAAGTACTGTATCTCCTATATCCAAGTCCAGAACACACTCTCCTATTATCAAAGAAGAAGCAGAGTCTTATATGCTTATTAGCATACTTTATGCATATTCCATTGTAGGTAGATTTTAACTGAAAGAGAATAATCAGCTTCAGTGATCTTGATAGGCATAATGCTCTAATTTTCAATTTATCTAGAATATAGAATGATAAAAAATGGAACTTTTTGGTTAATTGAGAGTGCTACGCATCTATGATTTGATACTGCTGCGATGGCTTTCTTAATACAGATTTATGCTACCATTTCTAAAATGTAAGATTCTCTAGGGGAAGAAACTTCCTTTTGTTTACTGCTGCATCTTCAGCACCTAGAAAGTCCATGACAAGTAAGTGCTTAATAAATCTTTGTTGAAAAATGATTGAAATCTTGAAAAAAGCAAAGGAAGAAGAAACAAGAGTAAAATATAAACACTGCCATTACATAATTCAGCTTTGGTTTGCTATAGTCACTTAATGAATGGAGGTAAATATCTTCTATTTCATATCTTAATCTATTAAATTAGCAGAACTACAGAATGAGAAAATGAGACTTTTAGCAGTAGGCAAGCTCACTTTTCCCCTGAGCCTTTGTCTTTACCTCAGCATTCATAAATGCCGTATTCAAATATTAAAGTTGTTCACAGTGCTTCTCCAAGTCAGAATCTCTTATCCAAGGGCAAACTTCTCCCACACCAAAGGTATTGATCTCTAAGTTTTGTCCTTCAGAAGTGGCTACTTGCATTTTTGAGAAGAATATAGTACAGCGAAAAAACAATACACTTCTCAATGGCTCCATACTTGGATTGTGTCCCGTCCCATCCCATTATCATATTGTTCCAGAAACACAGCCAAACTCAGGCAATACAAAAGCTTAAACCACTGCATCAGGGCCAGAAGCTGGAAAGCCCTCTAGGATTCCATGGAATATTTTAGTAAGTTGTCTGATAATTTTTTCCATTGGGACACAAGACTGGGTTCTGCTTTATTACCATCTACTCTCCTCAGACAAACAGGGTCCCCATTTCTGTTACTCTTTATAAGTCATCTAACTATAAACCCTCAAGCCATGTTATCCTATGTAAGAGGTGTCTCTCAAAGTGGCACCCTCTTTTCTATCCCCACTTCCCCGACTCTAGTCCACTTTCTCAGCATTTCTTACCTGAATTATTTAAATAGCCTTCTAACTGGTTTCTAAAGCTTAGTTTCTCCTCCATTTCTCTTTCTATAATATAGGTCTCATCTCATCACTTTGTTTTCAAAACGTTTGGTGCGCTAGTTCTCAAAGAATAATGACCACAAATTTAGCAAATTGCATAAAGCCCTTGAACCCTGGCCTCAAGCCATATACTATATTCCTCTATTCTTTTTCATCATCCATCCACGCACAACTCTACCTGCTATTCCTCCAAATGAATAGACATTTCCAGCACCCCATCCAAATTCCTTTTATTTTTTTGCCTTCTCTGCCTGGAATGCTTTTTCCTCCTTCATGCCTGGGAATGTTCATTACTCATGGTTCAGTTTTTAAAAATCACCTAAGTGTATCATATGTTGTTGCTAGTGATGTAACTTGCTGTAATATTTCTAGATAATAATTTGGTAAAGATATCAAGAGGCTAAAAAAATTATATTTTTGAGCCAATTATTTGCCATATCTATCTTTTCTAAGAAAACAATCTCAAGAAATCCATTAAAATATTGTTTATAATAGTAAAAACTATAAATGTCCTGCTGTTGGAGAATGCTTTAAACAGCAGCTGTTGAACTTTTTGACTATTATATATATTCACATGCCAAACACACATTTGTGTGTATATATACAGATATGCATATAATCAGACAAATCTTCATGAGACAGTAAATTTCTTTACCACATACAATGCATTTAATTTCATTTTTAACTGTTGATTATAATCCACAGTTTGAAAAATTTAAGCTTAAAATATGATAACAAAATATAATTGAATATTATTTAGCTACACAAAAATTTCTTAAAAATAACATTTAATCAGATATATTACCGTAACATTAAGTGATAAAAAGCAAGATACTAATGATCTCTATAGCCTGAATATATTTTTTAAGCATATATGCACTGGGATGGTTCTCCACGGCCATCATTAAGAGATACGATGCTTTAGTGTGTTCACAATTCCCCTAATATTTTTCTTGCAGGAAGCTAAACAGAAGAGCATGGGATTTAGAATAGTCCTGGAGTCCTGTGTGACCTTGGGTTAAATATAAGATGTATTCATGTTATTCAATAAACATTTATTAACCATAAACTTATGTACTCAAGTACTCAAAATGTAAACATATTCCAAATCCATTATGAAAAAGCAGTCATTTAAACAATTAATGCACTGGTGTTGCAGAAGGACATAAAATATATAGCAGGGGTCCAAAAGAAAGAAATAAGAGTCTTCATTTCTACTGGGAAGTGATTTCTGAGCTGAGATTAAAAACGAGCTCATCCTAAGAAGTTAAGAAAGAAAAGAAGAGCATTTCAGATAAAAGGATGGAGCAGTAGGAGTGCAAGAACACAGAAGAGTGAAATTGCACTGTGAATCCGGGTATGTCAGGTATATTGGTATGACTGGAGCATAAGGTAAGGTAGGCATAAGGTGAGAAGTGAGGCTGGAGAGCTGAGTACAGACTAGCTCATGGAGGGCTTTGTGTGCCATACCAAGCAACCTGGACCCTCTGCACCACCGATTCTTGAAGAAGATGCACATTATCATTGCCTGTGTAGCTTTCGAAACTACAGGTGCCTGGCTAAGCCCCAGTAATACTGATTAGTTGGCCCTTAATGAGATCTACCATTTTTTATTTTTTACTCACCTTCTTTCTGTAGGCAATGAGGGATTCTTAAGGAGTACAATAGACAAAGGTGTAACATCACATTTCCAATCAGCAACAGTGTGAAGAATGGACTATATACGTGGATGAGATTAAAATCAGGAAGACCAGCTGAAAATATCATTGTGACAGTCCAGGTGAATAAAGGAAAAAACACAGGCTAAAGGAAAAGCAGTTGGGAAGGAGAGGAAGAAATGGATATCGATGTCAAGCCCACAGTGTGGACTTAATACGGAGGTGGTGGGATGGGATAGGGTGGGTTGAGGAGCTGGGAGGTATATAGCTCACCCATACTCTTCTGCAGCCCACCTAAATGAAGAGGCAAAATGAAAACAGATATTTGCTACACTTACAGAATTGTATGAAAAATCCTCCACTTTCCCTTCCTTTACTTTGCTCACTTTCCAATAGATTGCCACCTCTAAGCAACTCCTCTCTCTCTGAAACCACCACTAGTGTCTGGGGGTGGAGAAGAGAGATAAGGAGGTGGAGGGGAATTAAGGATGACTGCCTTTTCCCAACACCTCAGGAAAAACAATACTTACCTCATGGATTTGAAGTGAGAATAAATAAGATAATGTATGAACTGTGTCTGGCACGTGGTAAGCACTCAATAAACCATTTCCTTTTCCTAGACCGGAGTGACTAAAGCACAAATCTTCCTTTTGTCTGACAAAAAATTTCTACCCAGTCCTGTTTTCTTCTCTTACACATGTTTATTAGTTTTTTAGTATAAAAATGAAATGACAAATTTTCACTTTCTTTTTCAGACAACACAGGGAAATTTTTTTCATCATATGAAATAATTAAAGCAAGAGCTATATAAAAGATTTTTCCCCCTTTAGGCTGTGTTTCAACAAATGAGAAGAAATTCTCTTTCCCGATAATCCTCTCTGAAATTTAACATTCTTTTCACCCTTACACTCAATGAAAAAAAAAAAAAAGTGCTAGCAGCAACACATCTGAAGATTCCTTGTACCCATCTAAAACTTAATTCCTCTTCAGTGCTTCGCAAGTAACCAAGAACACTACATTAAAAAAAAAAAAAAGCTGCAGAAGCCTCTATTAAAGCTGTTCTTTTTATAAAAGTGCAGTCACAAATCAATGCATTGTTAATGAAGAGTTTTCCTCTATAGGCCTGTAGAGTTATGTAGAGACTCAAGATTTGCTCATGACTTCTCTCGCTGGGGGGCGGGGCAGGCCGGGAGTTTACACAATGGGGGCTTTCAGCTCCATTTACTTCAGAAGGACCTGGCAGAGGAAGTCAGATGCCAGAACCAGCCTTTTCTTCCTCCTTTCCAAAGGTTTATTAAGCCCAGATGGTTATAAGGAGAACTGGAGAGAAAAGTGTACTGATATAAGTCATTCAAATCTTCCTCTTAATTTAAAAATGATCAGAAATCCACCTTTTCTTCTTCTTCTGGAAGCACAGATATCAGAAAGCACAGTATGGCAATTAAGAGCCAGGTTGCCTACATCTGAAATCTGGTCCCAGCTCTGCTCCTGCTATGTAACCTTGACCTCCTTAATTGCCTGTGCCTCATTTCCTCATGTGCAAAAGGGGATAGTACTAGTACATATATCGCAGAGTTCTGAGGATTAAAATAAATGTAAGGTGCTTAGAAGAGTGCCTGGAACATGGTTTCTGGTCAGGAGATACTCAGCGGAGAGCGCCAGTCTGGATCACCCATGGAGCTGTTAGAAATGGGTGTGTTCTAGAACAAGAGATTGTAAGTACTGGCCCTAGGCCAGCTCAGCCCCATAGACATGTATAGTTAACTTGTACAGGGTTAAACTTTAAAAAATGTGTTGCCAACATACACAGTTCAGGAGATAAACAAAATAGCATTTTTTTCTATAGTCCCTCCATTGGAATTTTCTACCTCTTTATAAAATTCAAATCAATTATTTATAATGTAAAACAACAGTTACAATTTATCAAGAACTATGTCATGTTGCATCATGGAATCCTCGGAAGTATTAAGAATTATGATCCTCATTTTATAAGGTGAAGAAAATGAGGTGCAGAGATGCTAAACCAGTTGCCTAAAATCAGTTAGGAGGTGACAACATTGGGACTGCCTCTCAGGGTCCCGGGTAACACAGTGCATCCTTCCTACCACGTGCCTCCAGGGACTTCTTCAGTCCCTTCAAAACTTCTCACCTAACAGAATTTCCTCAAATTCACTCTCCTCTCACAATAGTTCTGACTACATAGCTAAAGGTGGTGAGGGAACTAGTATTTATGAAAATTACAAATGCCCTAGGAAACTGATGAGAAAAAATTAAAAGGCTATGAGACACCCCAATTGTATAGGAATTAAAAAGGAATACTGAAAAAGCTTGACGGTGTGGAGGAAATTAGTCTAATGGTCTAAAACAGAGGTCACCAACCTTTTTGGCACCAGGACCTGTGCTCCTATGAGAATTTAATGCCTGATGATCTGAGGTTGAATTGAGGCGATGATGCTAGCACGGGGGAGGAACTGCAAATACAGATGAAATTTTGCTCCCCCGCCTGCTACTCACCTCCTGCTGTGCAGCTCAGTTCCTAACAGGCCATGGCCTGGTATCCGTTCGCGGCCTGGGGTTGAGAACCCCTGGTCTAAAAAGTCAGAGATGAAAAACTTTTTTCCCCAATCATTAAAAAAGGCGAGGGGGCGGGTGGGGGTAGGCAAAGAATGAGTGGAAAAAATTAAGAGTTCTATCTCATGACAAATTTGAGGCAGTGCCAAGATTTTTAATATTTATTATCTGTTTTAACAGAGGGGCAGTCTATAGCAATAAATGAGCAATAGCTTTGTGACCCTGAGAAAACTGCATAACTTACGTAAGCCTTGGTTTTGTCATCTAGAAAATTAGCACAACACTAAACTTGAAATTGTGTTGTACGGATTAAATGTAATACACACAAAATGATTAGCAAGCTGATATACAGAAGGTACTCTATAAATGTTGATATTTTCCCATCCTCTTAATTCTCCTCGGTGATTTAAAATTCATAAACATAAATGCACTTTTGGAATGAAATGTGGAAAAATTGTCAACTGGGAACTATTTGGGAAGACAGACTCTTACAGAGTCTCAAAGCACCCTTTTATATTCAGCAGTACTAATAGTTTCTCTGACAAATAAAGTTGGAATACTAAGTGTAAATGACTTAGCTATCACCTAGAAATTTAAAGTTTTTGAAATACTACTAAAGGCTGATACTGAGTGTTTGCTATGGCCAAATACTATGCTATTTACTCTATGTGCATTATTTCATTTAGTCCTCACAATCTCAAAGATGGCTATTATCTCCATTTGACAGATGAATTTGTGCCTTAGGGAATTTCATAACTTGTTCAATATAATGGACAATTGTAACTCGTCCATGTATATGTACATGGACCTACAACTTTTCCAAGCCCAAAATGCAACACTGCTATAAATCTGATGAACTTAGGGAGCAAATGATGGTATAAAAATATGGCTTCAGTGTAAATTATTTTAGACTAAATTGTCTAATCTAGATAGCCAACCTGCCAAACTTAGTTATCAATTGAACCTACAGTGTTAAATACACATAGGCACTTAATACTTATTGCTTTGTCTAATTATTTCATCTCTATCATTAATGTCATGATTAAGCCAGAATTTTATGCCTTGCGTTTACCTAAACTAGAGAAATAACACCTATTTACAAGGGAGCCATGAAGAAAAACTATAAATAATTACATACACGTAGAATTTTTCTCTAGAGAACATTTATCTTCTGTCATCAAAAAGAAAATTGAATCTCTGTAAATTTAAGAAAGAGTTTTATTTGGGCCTGAGGACTGTAATCCAGGGACATAAATTCAAGAAGACTTGAAAGAATGTTCCAGCTTTAAAGAGTGGCACTTGTATAGGCAGAAAGAGAGTGAGACTAAGAAGTTAAGAGTCCATTATTTTGGAGACAGGACACCTTTCCTTTGGGAGAAGAAAACGGGAAGAGTTTTTATCATGCAGATTGCCTCTCTTTTCTATCGGGAAGGAAGAGTGCTCATGCAACAGATGACCTTACTGGTGCTTGGCCAGAAAATCCCAGACTGGCTGAGTAACAGTACAGTTCTGGAAGAGGTTGAAACTGCAATTAGATCAGGTATCAAACCTAGGTTTGGTATCATCATGGGCTTTTAGCACAAGCGGTGCTATTTTGAGTCTGGTTTTCTCTTTAACACTTCTCCACATTTTTCTGTAAAGTTAAGTGTTATTTGACTAACCACAAGTTAGATAATTTGTGCAAAAGTTAGATGACTTGTCTGAAAGAGGACTGTTAGAAAGTAAAACAACTAAGGCCCCGAATCTCTTTTCAGACAACAGTTCACTCATATAGGAATATGAGAAAAACAACTGGCAGCTTACTTACTAGTTAGGCCAAATTGTTTAACCATTATTAGCCTCAGTGTCTGAACTTATAAAATATGAGTGACAATATCTTCCATATAGGATTGTGATGAAGTTAAATGAATTAACGCTTAAATGCATTCTAAAAGTAACTGTCATGTAGTAATCACAAAACAAGTAATGGCTATTATTATTTTATGTAAAATACTTCATAGCTACTAAACATGGCATTCTTTAAAATCACTGCATTTAGTATGCTATTAATACAGCTTTTCCAAAGAGCACTGCATCTCTGACATTGAATGCTGTCCAGGGAATTGATGTAATCATTTGCTCCTTCAGTGAATGACTCTGATGCACCCTTATTTTCTGATATTTAATTGCTACTTGTAATACTTGAGATTAAGAGACCAATCATGTATGTTCAGTTTTATCAATTCCCATCTTTCAAGCTCTTTCTCTCAGTGTAGCAATGTGCTAAATGTTGTGACTACGACCAAAACATAGACAAGATCATCTCTTTAGCCTGAATTTGTAAAAACATCCACTTGTATATTTATGACACTAATTGCAATCATTTCATCATGGGTCTGTACTCCTATAATACAAACTCCTTGAGGATAGCTGTTGTAGTTTATTTCCTGTGTTTATCTCCAAGCACCTAAAACAGTGCCAAGCACACAGTAAAGGATCAAAAAATGATGGTCGAATAACTCAGTTTACAGTCCAGCGGGGGAAATCAATCATGTACACAAATACAGGACTATAATACAGACTGTGACAATTCTCTTACATGTAGTAAATACTACAGCTTGTGAGAGGCAGCAGCCAATTCTCACTGGACTGAAAAGGAGGACAGAATACTTGAATTGGATTTGTGGTACAGTAAGATTTGGGTGAAAGGTGGGAAAAGCAGATAAAAAAAAAATGGGGGAGAAAAAAAAAACAGTTCAAGAAGGTAAACAGGCCTGGAGCCAAGCTGAGGAGCAGCAGTCGGGGATGACTGCACAGTGGACTGTTTGCAGAACTGAATGAGTCGAGTCCAGGAGTAAGAATTTTATTTAATATACAGTTGAGAATTCTCAAAGCTTCCGAATAGTATAGTAAAATTTGTTTAACTGCTCATATTTTAAAAAGTGATGTTCCAGGATTTTGGATTCCAGCCAAGATAGACTAGCCCCATTGCAAACCCCATTGTAAGACCGTCTTCCCTTACAATAAAAAAAAAAAATACTGGACATAACAAAAAAGCATAAGACTCTGAACAATGGGAAGAATATGTATCTCATAGGGACCTTGGTAATGGTCCAGTGGAGGTGAGCCTACAGTCACACTCAGTATCAACAAGGTGTAAAAAGGTGGTACAAGGCAGGGTAGATGACACTTCATTTTCCCCTTGCCCTGGTTTTACCAGGCCTAATGGGGAAGTGAGTCTCCACCCCACTTACCATCAGCAAGACAGAGTGAGGTGACATTCCATTTGCCTCCCTCCCCTCTACTGGTGTCATCTGGGCAGCATGGAGGTGAGTTTCTATTCCCACCCTGTAGCAAAAGTGGTATGAGCCAGTGCTCTACTTCTTTCCTACTGAGTTTCAGCAGAGCCCCTCCCGGAACTGAGCTTATACTCCCACTTGAAGGCAACGATTAGGTGTGAGTTGGTGCCCCACTTCCACCATGAAAGTGTAAACAGAGGCTAGGGGGAGCTATTGTTCTCCACGCATCTGCAGAGACAGTGTAAACACTCCACTTTTGCTGAGGTGCTCTTGGTGGGGCACAGTGGGAAACTTAACATGTACACCCATTTGTCTCTTGTGATATGTTTCAACAATAGGAATGCCTGCTTAAAAAATAAGTATTAGAAAAAGGTTACAGAGTATCATTATATAATATCCAAAATGTCCAGAAGAAAGTTTAAAAAATCACCCATTTCCTCAAGGACCAGGAAAATCACAACTTGAATGAGAAAAGACCATCAACAGATGCCTACATCAATCAGATGTTAGAATTACCTGACAAAATTTTAATGCAACTATAATAAAAATATTTCAATAAGCAATTACAAATTCTTGAAAATAACTGAAAACTAGAGAATCTCAGTAAAGAAAAAGGAATGATGTAATAAGGCATGCTACAACATGGATGAACCTATGAACATTATGCTAAAATAAGCCAGTCGCAACACTCCCGCCCACACACACGCACATACTGTATGATACCATTTATGAAATGTCCACAGTAGGCAAATATATAGCCCAAAAGCAGGTAAGTGGCTACATGGAGCTGAATGGTGTGGGATAAGGAGTAACTGTTAGTGACTATAGGCTTCTTTCTACGGTGATGAACATGTTCTAAAATTAGACTATAGTGATATTTGTGCAACTCTTTAAGCATTCTAAAAACTAGAGAATTGTACACTTTACATGAATGAACTTTATGGTGTATAAATTATACCTTAATGTAAGTTGTAAATTAATCATTAAAACTTATTTTTAAAAGAATTAAATATGTTATTGAACTAAAGAATACAGCAACTGAAATAAAAAAAAAAATAACTTGCTAGATGGGTTTAACAAGAGAGTAGAAATGACAGAAGACAGAAATCAATAAACCTGAGGAGAGATCAATAGGATTTACCCTTAACAACAGAGATCAAATAGACTGAAAAAAAGGAACAGGGCCTCAGGAACCTGTGGAACAATAACAATAGATCCATCATCAGAATCCCAGGAGGATATGAGAGAGTCGAGCTGAAAGAGTATTTTAAGAAATAATGGCTGAACACTTCCCAAATTCTTCAAGTGCTAAAAGAAAAAAAAAACTGTCAACCATGAATACTGTACCCAGTGAGGAATGAAGGGGAAATAAAGATATTCTCAGACAAAAGAAAATGAATGTGTTGCTAGCAGACTTACCCTTACAAATTGGCTAAAGGGAGTTCTTCAAAGAAAGGAAATGATAAAAGAAGGAATCTTGGACCATCAAGCAGGAAGAAAGAACAACAAAAGCAGAAATATGGACTTCTCATGAGTCTTATAAATCACATTTAATGACTGAATCAAAAATTATACATCATCTTATAATAAAAGAAAAAGATATTTTAAAGTAAGAATGTTTTCACACTTCACTCAAAGTAGTAAAATGTTGATACAAAGAAACTGTGATGTCTATGTTTGCTTATTATAATACCTAGAATACTAAAAAAGTTATACAAAGTGTATTAACTCAAAAACACTATTAATATATCAAGAAAGAATCTTAAAAAATGTTTAAGTATAGCACTAGTAGGAAAAGAGAAAAGATGAGAAATGGCGGGGGTGCAAAAAATAAAAAATAAAATAGCAGATTTAAGTCTTAAACATATCAATAATTAATTAATGTAAATACTCTAATATACCAATTAAATTCAGATATTTGCAGAGTGGACACAAAATTATAATCCAACAATACACTGTCTATAAGAAACTCTTCAAATACAATGAGACAGGAATGTTGTAGGAGGATGAAAAAAAAGGCATACCATACAAACATTAATTTTAAAAATGCAGGAGATATTAATCCAGATAAAGTAGATTTCAGAGCAAAGAAAATTACTAGAGACAAAGAGACATTACATAATGATAAAAGGATCAATGAACCTAGAAGACACAGTGATGGTAGATATATGTACACCCTCCAAGAAAAAGAGTCTCAAAATATACAAAGCACAAAACTGATAAAGCTAAAAAGAGAAGCAAAGAAATCTATAACCATAGTTGGGGATTTCAACATCCCAGTTTCAGCAACTGAATTACTAGATAGAAAATCAGTAAGGGTATACAACTGACCAACACAATCAATTAACTAGATCTAATTGAAATATTTATTCTATCCAACAAGAGCAGGACAAATATATTTTTTCAACAGACCATGAAGCATGTACCAAAAGACTTATGTCCTAGCCCATAAAATAAACCTCAACAAATTTAAAAGAATTAAAATAATATAGATTGGATTTCTGACTTCGACCTAAAAATCATTAATAGGAAGACAAGAAAATCTGCAAAAACTTGGAAGTTAACACATTTCTAAATAATCCATGGGCAAAGAGGAATTCTCACAGGAAATTTTAAAAATCAATAAAACTAAAAACAAATATAGAAAAATATAAAAAGTGGTTTATTTGAAAAAAATCAATTAAATTGACAAACACGACTGATAAAAAATGAAAAAGATATAAGATACAGATCATTATTAGGAGTAAAAACAAGGTATTAGTACAGCTCCTGCTGTAATTTAAAAAATAATATGGACTGTTACAAATAACTACAATAAAATATTTATAACCTATAAGATATAGAACAATCCCTTAAAACTTACAAACTATCAGAACACAATCAAGGTGAAATAAATAACCTGAATAATCCTATAACTATTAAAGAAATTTAATTAGCAATTTAAAAGCTAAAAACAAATCTCCAGACACAGATGATTTTACTACAGAATTCCACATACTTAGACACACAAAAATCCTCAACAAAATATTAGCAAATCAAATCCAGCAATGTTTAAAAAAATTACAAGCCATGACCAACTGAAATTTATTCCAGGTATGCAAAGCTGGTTCAACATTTGAAAATCTGTCAGTGTAATCTAGTATACCAACAGGCTAAACAAAAAATAAATCATATGATTATATAAAATGATACAGAAAAAACATTTAACAAAATCCAACACCTATAAATGACTAACACTGTCAGCAAACTAGTAATGGAGTTACTAGTTTATCTCAACTGATATAAAGCTATCTACAAAAATCTATAGCTAACATCACAATTAATTGTAAAAAAAAATGATTTACTTCTAAGATTGGGAATAAGGGAAGGATATCATACTCACTACTTCTATAAGTTCTAACCATCACAGTAATGTAAAAAGAGAGGTACACAGATTGAAGAGAAATAAATAAAATTGTCCTTTTTTGTATATGATATGATTATGTATGTAGAAAATCTCAAGGAATCTACAAAAAAAATAAATGAAATAAAAAACTGAAGAAGTGAGATCAGCAAGGTTGTATAATAATCAATATGATTAATTCAATTATATATAGAAACTAAAATTTAAAACATAATGACATTTATAATTAATTGCCTTTAAAAATCAATGTTTATGGGTAAAACAAAAAATATAGTTTCTGCATCCTGAAAATTACAAAATATTGATGAACTAAATCAAAAAACATAAATGTCCATGGGTTGGAAGACTCAAAATAGTAAAAATGCCAGTTCTTCCCAAATTGATCTATAGGTTTAATGTAATTCCTATTATAATATCAAGGTATTTAGTAAATATCGACTATCTTTTTTTAAAATTCATATGGAAAGTCACAGGAACTGGAATAGCTATAACAATTTTGAAAGAGAAGAATGAAGTGAGAAGAATCACTCTATCAGATGTTAAAGCTTGTTAAATAGCCACAATGGTCAGTATAGCACTGTAGAAATGATAGACACAAAGATCAGTGGAACTGCTTGAGAACTCAGAAAAAGACCCACACTTATATACTCCAGTGATTTTTTTTCAAAGGTGTAAAATTCATTCACAGGAAGAAGCATAAACTTTTCAACTAATGGTCCTGGAGCAACTGCACTCTCATTGATCTCAAAGAAATGACAACTTAATGTTCATACAAACACCTGTACAAAAATGTTCACGTAAGGTTTATTTGTAATAGCCAAAAATAGGAAACATCTCAAATATCCTTTAAATCCATCAATGGGTAAATGGTTAAACAAATTGTGGTACACCTGTACCATGAAATACTATTCAGCATTAAAAAAGAATGAACTATTGATACATTCGACAACTTTAATGGATCGCATGCAAGCTGTGCTGAGTGGGGAAAAAAAGCCAATCCTCAAAGCTTATACACTGCATGATTCCATTTATACAGCATTCTTGAAATGACAGAATTATAGAGATGAAGAACAGATTAGGAATTTGGGACTTGGAGAAGAGGGAGGTAGCCGTGACTATAAAAGGGAAGCACAAGGAATGCTGTATCTTGACTGTGGTGCCACACGGTCACATGAACCTACTCGTGATAAAATGACATATAACTAAACACGTGCATGCACACACACACAAGTGAGTGCATGTACAACTAACCATCGAAGTATGAATAAGGTTGATAGATTGTCAACTTGTGATACTGTATAATAGTTATGCAAGATGTTACGTGAAGGGTATGGAAATCTATTACTTCTTACAATTGCATGTAAATATATAATTATTGCAAAATAAAAAAGGTAAAACAAAGTAATGATCCAATATATATACCAAGAGCTACAATCATAATCAGAACTTTCTGAACTAAAACTTGGTAACTTCGGTTCAAAAATCTTCAGTCATTTATCTACTTAACACCCATACGAGGCACTGTGCTAGGTGATAAGAGATTCCGGAGTGAAAAAAGTAGATAATATAAAATATGAAATATAAAAATAGCTCAATGCATGGAAAAGATCATTATATCTTCAGTCTACATATGAGAATTGGACTCAAATGTCTAACAATTAGAGAAAAGTAAATTTTGGAATATTATACACTCATTAAAAATGATGACTACTATTTAACAGAATGGAAAATGCTTATAACATTAAGGAGAATACAAAATCATGTATTTATTAGTATAATTAATGACAACTTGTTTTTATATGAATAAACTTTTATTAAGTTTTTGATAATTAGAAAGAATAAAGAAATGCAAGATAAGTGCTTTCTAAACAACATCTGAAAGTATTATCTTTTCTGTGTCATGGTATTTTCACTTTTATTAAAAAGTATACACATTCATTTATTTAAATGTTTACAAAGCCAAGAACCATCAAGTGTAAAAAATAAGTAATGCTAAAGTAAATTCAACTTTTCATCAATATTGGAATGGTTAGATTCGAGCTTAGCCCTCTTGGAAAAATAATGTATGCAGCAGCTGTTGGTTTCCATTTATTCAAATAAGCCTAAAAATCAGCAGGCCACCCTTGTGAGGACTGTGCTTGTAGGAAAAGAGGACAAAAAGCATAATGGGAAAAAGGAGAGACAACACTGGGAAAAGATGCTCTAATTGAATCACAGGGTCAGTATCATAATTTATGATAAATTATTTATCAAAAAAGTCTGGAAAGATATCATTTGTGTGTTACTTAAAGTGTGATTAAGGCGAGATAGTCATCACTAGAAGTATGGCCAGATCTACACAGCACAAAATAAACTGGAGAGTTTGTAAATTATCTGGTGAACTCCAAGTCCAGCCATACCAGGTAATTAATCACAAAAGCAATTTCTTTGCAGTGGTGTAAAATGCATTGGGGCAAAATTGCAACCCTGAGTTCTGACAAGTACAGCACAGACTCTCCCAGGAGCATATCTGAAGACATCCCTTTTGTCTTAGTTTCATTTCTTTTGAAAAAATAATTATTTTTAACAAAACAAAAATAACTCTTGCCCTGCCTGTAACAACCTAACCTCTACTTGTCACACAAGGAGAAATTACCTACCTTAGTACAAAAGGCATCAGGTGCTGCCCTCATTAACAGTGACCCAGTGTGACAGCCAGGAAGACCTGCACTGTCCTGCTCTGAGAGGCTGCCAGGAATGCTACAGTCCCTTAGACCCGCCTTCCTGCTCCTGTGCTGCCCACACAACCTAGCTTTCTCATAAAGCAACTTCTGCCCAGCTCAGTGAACACAATCACTGAACGTGGTGTTAACGATGGTCTTTTCTTTCCAAGTCCAATGCCTCTCGTGTATTTTTTAAAACACAATAGTTTTCTTTAACAAAAAATCCAGAAAATAATGAACAGTAATTGTCATGAACCTGTAGCAGATCTTGAAAAACAAAGAAAGGCAAGAATCTGTCAATGTAGCAATATTCCAAATATGAAATTCATGGTTCAGGAAGAGATAAGTAAATAAATATAAAGGGGCTTCTCAAATAATTTCTTTTATTTCCCCCCCGCCAGTTCTTACTGAATTTTGTTTACATAAAAAGTTTGGATTCTATGGTACAAGAGCAAGCCCTGTTAGGACCCATAGAAGCCATTCATGCCATCAGCCCTCCACATAAAGAGCGAATGGGGAAAGGCAGAAGATATTCCAGGGTTGTTCATTATTTTTTCTAAAGACACCTATCTTTTAAAATAATTTCATTTTTTAAACTCCATCTGGCACTTTAGTCACTTGAAAAATTATTAAGTTAGGCATGAATTAAAGAACAAACCCATCTGGACTGCAGTTTTAGTTTTAAGTGCTATTCTGCTCATATCTTTTTCCTTGGCTTGGCACATCTTTGAAAACAGCTTATTGAATAGAATCCTGGGACATGTGTGGTGGGGAAACAAAGTCTTCATGACAGAACATTCCAGTTCATTTCACAAATCCCAGTGCCCAGGTTACAGCGTTTGTCGTCTTCTTTGTGCTTTTTAATAGTTTAATTATAAGGAAAGTGCTTCTTTCCCAACACTCGCCCACCACACCCGCACCCCTGTATGGGGCATTCCACTGATTCTTCTCTGAACAATGTATTTGCTCATGTCCTATACGAGGGACCCGGCCCGACTCTGGGCTGGCACCATGACAGGAATGGCGCCAAGTCGCTCCAGTGTTGCTTGGCTGATAGTGTAGGAGCATGTGTGCTGAGGCCGAGGCTTCCTGCTGACTGAGCCATTGCTCCTGGACATGACCTGTGGTGATGACTCTCTGTTGGCTGTCACTACCAGAGTCTTATGTGAAGCTGGGACCAGATGGTTCCCATTAGCATAGATGGATGGTATGCTGACATTGCCTGAGTGCACAGAGAAAGACTGGTGCAAGTCACCGAAGTGGTTGAATGACTCCGTGTTTCTGTGAACTTTCAGATTGTTGCTCCAGTATCGACTGTTGTAGGTATTTGAAGAGGTCAGTGTGTTGTTCTCGGAGGAGGATATTTCAGTGTGAAATGCTTTGGCAGAAGAAGAACATTTAGGTGGAAGATCGTCCTCTCTGAAAAGGAACAAAATGTAGTTGTCATTAGAATTTACTTGAGGTTTACCCAATCCTCTGCCCAGGACTCTTTCTTCTACATTAAGGTATGTCTGTGAAATACAAGGCTTCAGGAAAGGCCACACCGTCGTGACAGCATAGCAGTCCTGGTGGCCTTGGCTTTGGCATTCATTCCCTTTAAGACAATGCTCAAGAAAATTATTCCCATTTCTCAGTCCCCAAGAGTAGAAAAGGTGATTTCAAATCTCTAAAATACTGTGTCTTCCAATATAACTGAAAAAAATACATGTATACAAATTCTTTTTTGTTTTTGCTCTATATAGGAAAATAGTCCATGAAGAAATCTACTGAGCTACTGGCCATTAAGCTCTGGGAGTGGGGAACGTCAAGAAATGGTTTGAGTTCTTATTGTACTTGGGTGTTTGAGAAATCACTGTGGTGTGCTGAAAGAGGTTTTCCTTGGTAATCTTACACTGAGATGAAATCTGCTCATTTGCAGTCCAAACTCTTATGAATTATAAAAGGCTAAGTCATTAATTTAATTTAAGATGTTAATTCATTCATTTAACATTTACTGAGTACCAGGCATTTAACAGATGTTTCATGTGGAAAAAAACAAAAAAAAAACAGCTTCTATACCCAAGAGGCCTATGGTCAAATGGGGCTGATAAATGCAAAAAAATTTGCAAGTCTGAAAGGATGGGCAAGGGGCTAAAGTCAACTTATGTGAGGAAGTAACACCTGGACTAGTTTTGAATCGGACCATGGAATTCACTGACAAGATGAATGAAAAGAGAAGTTTAGTCCAGGAAGAGGGTGGAAGCTTGAGCAAAGACCCTTAGGCATGGGAGAATGCAGAATAGACTGGAACATGAAGTAATAAGGGAAGTGGTGAGTATAAGACCAGGGGAGCAGGGGTGAGTCAGATCCAGAAGGGCTGTGTATGTCATGCAAAGTAGACTAGAGCCATTATTGTCAATAAGTACATGACATGGTTCCATCTGAGATATGAAGCCTGAATTCCCATATCTCCACAATATGCCAAGAGTTACTTTTCTTTAAAGATCATTTTGACGTTGCCTCCTTAAGACGTCCACATTCTTGATGAAACTCTCTTTCACACCAAACCATAACGTTTTGACTTATCTGTATGTAGACGAATACTGATATGCTCTTAAGGTATTCCTTCTTGCTTTATGTTCTCATCTATTATATGTGTCAGTGTTAAATATGTATTCTAATCTAACTTTTCTACTGTGGCTGCCACCTAATCCCACTTACCCTGGAGATATATGGGAGGGGAAAAAAATATTCTTCACTTGTACCCTCCTAGTCCTCCCCTTTCATGATCCAGTAAATAAAGCTTACTCGTACCATGAGGAAAGCGATATAACATACAAGAAAATATCATTTAGCCATTTTAACTATCTTGTCATGACAGTCATAAGATTAGCAAAAAAATCTCAGTTGCCCAAATGAATAGAAACATAGACACTGGCTAAGCAGGACAAATTATCTGACATACAAACCTTATTTCATTAGGAATTTCTTCTTCCTCCTCCTCTTTATTTTTGCTTCTCCAGTAAAAGAATGCCCCTAAAATTAGTGCAATGCAAAAAATGATAATAACTGCACCAGTGCCAACGGCTCCAGCTATTAGTCCAAAGTTCCTGGGCTGGGCTGCAAAATATATTTAAGGTATATTTAAAGAAAAAAAAATTTAAAAGAGAGATAAATAATATACACCCATGCAACTTTATAAACATGTAGGTTTATTAAAGAATATTCTTAAAGTGTACAAAATTACCTAAAGTAACTTTACATTATCCATGTAAAGTTAAACCTCACCTAACTTTCTGTATCCCCAGTAGCTAGGACTAACACACAGTAGGCTCACATTTATTTAATGAATTCACAGTTACACGACTCACAGCTTCAGAAGAGCCACACCTAGAGCAGAGCAAGAAAAAGATGGTACCTGTCTAACCTTCCCGATCTGCTTCACATGAACCCAGCAACCAGTGGGATAACTTATGACCTCATTCCAGCCAGATCACTCCCTTTTGCAACTAGAATTCAAACACTGAATTCTAGTTGCAGAATTCTCAAATAAAGGGAAAAATTCTACACTGCTCCTTGATAATTAGAACACCCAACAATTAAGCAGATATAAGGGATTTGGAGAAAACACAAGAAGATTTTGTCTTAGACATGGCCACAGATCATCAGAAATTTTATAATGTGTATAGTACTATACAATCAGAACTGATTTGATTCTAATGATCCTGAGAAAGACATGTTTGTCATAAAGAGGTCATATTGCTGTGGCTGAAAAGTATAATAATGCATTTATAAAATATCTTCAAAAATGTTTAACACCAAAAGAATTTCTATTTAATCTTAAAACAATCTAAAAACAAATAAGTAGACCTCTTCATTCCCCAGTTTACCAAAGATCTTGGTGTTTCAGACCTAGAGTGGACGTTGGAATTTTATATACTTACGTGAAATAACCTGGAGATCTAAAAGACAGGTGCTGGTTCCAATGGCATTAGAAGCCATGCACTGGTACAAACCTGAAGACAGAGCACTAATGTTCCGGATGGTGACTGTTCCCTGGACCTGGTCTGTCACAAAAATAAAAACCAAAGAAATCAGAAGGTAAGACTATAAAAATAGATAAACACCAAAGAGGTGTCAATAGCTCTGCTTGCAGAAATTTTAGAAAAACTAAAATCACGACATTGCATTAAAGACCTAGAGCTATTGAGGACTGTCCTAAAAATAAAGGCAACCTTACAACTTAATCTGCAGATTAGTGTGAGGGCCTAAATGTTAGTAGCCTTCCCAGAGGAGACAGGGGCTAATGCCTACCCAGAGAATTTATAATCAGTAACACCAAATTTTAATTTGAAGGAAATGTGATAACAAAGATGAAGTTAAGTTCATTACAGTAATGAACACTTCATACCGGATGGAAAAATATCTACTCTGTGCTCAAGTGTATGGATTGTTATTCCCTTCAACAATTGTTTTAACTCTTTAAGTCTAGACCCTCCTAGAAAAAGATGCCAAGGCAAGAAAGAGGTTTACCGGAGGCTATGCCAGTAAAGGAAATGGAGAGGGAGCTGGAGAAGGCAGGGAGAGTCTCAGACTGAAATGCTGATGTGGCCCTTATGACGGGGAGAGGGAAGGAAGGAGGGTGGGGGAAGGAGAATCTTGGACTGCAGCACAGTGTTATGGAAGTTTCCCCTAGGCTGATGGGGAGTCCTTGAGCCAAAGTCACCTGTTAAAGGGGTCCCACATCTTGTAGGAACGAGCATACATGAGTTGCCCTACTGTGCCCAGTTACTGGCTGGGAGCTGCCCAGGAGGAACTTGGCCTGGATGTGGAGCAGCTGCTTATCCTGGAGGAAGCAGCTGGGGCTGTCAGTCAATTATGTTCACCACATCGGGAGATCCAAGCAGTGCAGTTTCAAGGCCACCACACTGATGCTACCAAGAAATATTCCAGTAGTTTTCATTTTAGAGCTGTATCAACATTAGCACAGCTTGATTATGGCTTATAAATAACATGAAAATACCTTATAGTAACTAAAGTTAATAGTAATTAAAAGCATTGGCTAAGTTTTTATAGGTACTATCTCAATCTTTAAAATGACTCTATAAGATATTTATTATTATTAATCCCACTGCACAAATAAGGAGACTGAGGCTTTAAATGAGTAATAAGATTACACAGCTAGTCACCAGGAATTGATATTGGGTGGAGGATTGTCTTAGTCTAAATTCTAGGCTTCTCAACCTCCCTTAGGCAGAACATAATACATTTAGTCATCTCAACCACTCAAAACAGCTGCAAATCTAGGAGTAAGTGGAAATGGCTCTTAATGGCACATTTCTCAAACAAAGTCCATGTATTTTCTACAGAGACACCTGGAGCTAGCACTACATTGGGCTGGCTTATTTTTCCATGGAACTAAGATTTAGTTACCTTGTTTCTGCTGCTGGCAACCTCCACTGCTATCTAGATCAAAGGCAGACACTGAGAAAGGGGGCAGCAAAAGCAGACCCAACCACTGCATGCATACATTTATTTATTCAGATACTTAACAAATAAATATTTATTGGGCACATTTCTGTGTTCTGGGTAATTTCTGAGGATGCTGATACATGACAAACAAAACAAACCCAGCCCCTTATGTTAATGAGACAAGCAAGCAAGCAATTACAAGAAATGGGCTCAGTGTCAGCACTAGAAAATACTGGGTGCTGGGGAGCACATAGGAGGGGCAGCTAATGAGGATGAGCAAATTCTGAAAGATCTCCAGACGTCGATAGCCCTCAGGGTTCTCTCTCTTCCTTTCTTACACAATGCAGTGGACAGTGTTAAATGATTCTGAATCATCAAACACACACTGGAATTCACTTCCATATATAGGCCAGGGAAAGGAGATTTGTTTTCCACTTCCCATTTTTTGTTTTTTAAGGGGAGCATTTAAAGGGTCAAATCCATATTATATGGAGAACTTACTTATTCAGAACAGGATCTTCGGTAAATTTGGACATTTGGATTGTATTGCACACGCTCAAGTCAATATACTTGGTTGGCACTTGTATATATTTATTTCCTTAAAGACAAACAAACCAATGGTACTAGACTTATTGGGGTTATGACTTCGCAAGTTATGTAAATTTCTAATCACTATGTTGTATACTTGAAACTAATATAATATTGTATGTCAACTGTAATTTAAAAAAAAAAGACAACAAGAAGAAACAAACTCTGAGGGCTGCCAATACGCAGAAGACTTTCAGTGAATTTTCTCAGATACTTGGGTCAGTCTAGGGAGAAATTGTCATCTCCTTCTCTATTCTGTGTTCTATTTGATTTCCCGGACCCTCACCAAATGTCCCTCCTACGTGTTCCCGAGCACTTTGTTCTCTCTGGTGCTGGCACTTGGCCCATTTATTGTGATTGCTTGCCTAGCTGTCTCAGTAAGTAAGATAAGGGTCTGAACTTGTCTTGCTCATCACCATATAACCATCCTCAGAAATTATCTGATGCACAGATATAAAGGTCACCTTCTCTTTAGTGCCTATTGTGCACCACATGCACTGTACTAACAGCTTGATGTATCTCATTTAATCTTCAAATCTTAGGTTTTATATTCCCTACTTTTCAAAGATGAAAAAGCTCAAAGAAGCTATGCAATTGTTCCAAGATCACACATTATGTAAGTAGCGCAATCTATAAAATCTGGTCTGTCCATGTCCAAAGCTTATAACCACCATACATATACTTGGATTTCTAGTAAGGCATTTAAAACCACAACATTCTATGGGCTGCATCTATAGGATATTTCTTAAGCATGAATGTTCCAGGGCTGTTAGTATTAAACTAAGCCATCTGCCTAACTCCATCTTCAATACAGTACCAAATGTCATCCTTCAAGAAAACCTACTCTGGGCAACTAACCCCACAATTCCACACATTGTGTTTTCCTGAGCCCTGAAACCCTAGGAACTTGATCAGCTCACACAAAACCAGTACTTTAATTGATACTTTCACGGAGATAATTTGGGAAATTTTAAACGGCTGATGTAAACAGAATTCTGGGATGCAGAAAAAGGTAAACTTTGAAGATTTTTACTTTAAGAAGTTATTTTTAAAAGATGAAATCACTTTTCTTCCCTTTGTCTTTATAGATGCAGACACTATGAGCAAATGGATATAAGAAAATATTTTTTTAAATTTATTTTTCTATGATGACATTGGTTAATGAAATCTAGTAAGTTACAGCAGGACACTTTAACAGTAAGGCATATATATATACTTACACTGTGTGTTCACCTCTCATAGATTTCTTTCTGTCACCATGACATACCATGCCTGAGCTAACTCAGAATGTAATCAGGAAATGAGACAGACACATTGATACGAGAGGATTAACCAGAAGCAGAAGAGGGCTGTTTGTGTAGTCAAGGCAGAACGGACATGGAGCATGTTTTCAGCAAGCACCAGGCTGTTGCCAGCCACAAGCACATGGCTCTTTCAGAAACGAGATGAAGATGGACTAATTCCTCAATCTGTCACTCTATTTGGCCTGCTCTAGCACAGAAGTAATTTGTTGAAATGAACTTTGAAAATAAATGTTCTTTTAATCTTCTTTCTTTTAAAGAACAGAGAAAGTCAGTAGTGTGAACTATAATTTGAAAGCACGCAAGACATCACATCCCATTCTTAGTCTGCAGCAACACTGTATCCCATACAAGCTAAGCACCTGGACTACAATGCCCTTCAGAATTAGAGAGAAAGGAATATGGGTGCATTTCCACTTCCATTCTCTCTTCTTAGTCCCAGAAACACTTGCAGATGTTTTCTAGACCCAAGAGGCTGGGCTGCAAACTGCCCTGCCACCTACTAGCTATGCAGTCTTGAATATGCTACCTCTTTTTCATCTATGTTTTAATTTCCTCATGTGCGACATGGAGTTACCAATGTGACTCCACATCACAGGTCACTGTGAAGAGTAAATGAGATAATGCAGGTAACAAGTTAAGTATACTATCTGATAATGCTGCCCTGTGGAAATTTCTTCCTGGTATTGCTTGGGAAATTTATGTATTTTTCTGAATCATATGAAAAGTCAGTAAAGAAATTGGAAAAATGTCAAATGTCTTCAAATTCCCAATAGATATTAATACTCAGGATTTGACATTGAGATAGGAATTCCTGTATCATAAATTATTCTATATTTTACACAATTTATGTATTTTTAATAATAATGAGTGACTGTAAAAATAAAGTGAGTCATTTCTTACATAAAAGTTTCAGAAGTATTCTGTAGCAAATAATAATAATAATAAATAATAATAATAATAATAAATGCATGGTTTATTGTTATTTGAATCAATGTCAAAATTATACATTTCAATAATATGTAAAAAATGACCCTAACCTAATATATTTGATAATAAAAAATAACAAAATAATAAAAAATAATAAAAATAATAAACAGAATGGATCATAACAAAAAAAGCCTAAATTAAAATCTATTTAAAAATTCAAAGATAATATCACAAATGCTTAATATTTAAATTCTGTCATTCTAAAACGTTAAAACACCATACACATTAAGTGCAGTATCCAATAGGCTTGATCTTTGTTTCACGCTAAATTTTCCAGACATAGAAAATTAGATTTCATTTTTGTTGATATTGATTGAATTAAGGTATAGATGGAGAAAGGACAAGGAGAGAACCTGTACTCATTAAGACAATGTTCAAAGGGAAACATTAGGATATATGCTGCTTCACATAAGCTCATTTCCTGCATTTAACAAAAATATTTTGTCTATTTGCCCTGATTTTTGTTTTGCCATTGAAATACATATTGCTTTTGCCAATACAGATTTTAAATCCATTTCTGATTTTAAGTCAGTGTATTCCACATCAACATTTGCATCTTCTTCTCTTCATATTTCTATCATTAAAAGAACTGAAATCTACAGCAAATGTTCAAGCACTGGAAAACGTCCATTAACATTACTGGGAAATAGTTTCATAATGTAATACTTGTATCCCTTGATATTAACAACATTACATAGAATAACAACATCAAAATTACCAAGCTAAGGAGGTATTTTGCTTCTAAACCTGTTACTTCTTGGAACACCCTTAATGGCATTTGTATAAAATATACTATGTATATAAACATGATAATATTTATTTGCAAGAATGAGTCACCATTAACAACAGACATGGTTATAAATACACTCACAATGTGGCAGCAGCTACAAGCAAGACTAACTGATTAGATCATGATGCTGCTCTCCTGCACACTTCTGTCCAGGTTCCCAGAAATGTTCACTCCAAGTGCTGTTTTCCACTTGACATCAGTGGATTCTTTTGAATCACCATGTCTCTATGTTGATTGTTAGGCCTTAATTCTCAAAGGAGAATGGCACTTAGTGCTCAAAAAATGTTACCTGTTACCATTATCATTATTTTAATCCCATCTGGATGTCCCAGATGACTACAAACTCACTACCTTCCTCAAGGAAATCTCGAAGTTATTTCTTCCCTGACTTAGTTATTGTTTGTTCAATGGCCTAAGACAGAAATCTGAGTTAACTTTAATTCTTTTCTGACTTCCAACATCCAGTCAAGCCCCATGCTTTGTTGACTTTTATCTTCAGTCTCCTAAATTCCACCTTGCTCCCTGTCCTTCCTCTGTCCCCAACAGTAGGACCTTACTGCAGGTCTTCTTCATTTCTTGCTGGAGCTATTATCAAAGCCTCTCATCTATAACCTGGCTGCCAATTTCTCACCTTGACTGCTAAGGCTGTTTCTAAAATGCACATCTGGATATCTTCTCTTGGTTTATAAAGGCCAGTTAATACCCACAGTCTCAAAGATAACATCCAAACTCCTTTCTTGTTATACAATGCCTTTCACAAACTGGACCTGGATTTGCCAACCTCCTTTCTGGTCAAACCTCCATGAATCTCTATGTCAGTTTCACAGACTTCCTCACTTTCAAATGTCAAAAACTTTTACACTTCCAAAATTCTGCGTGCATGGTTCCCTCTATTGATAATACCCCCTTTTAACTTCGGTTCATCCTTTAAGATCCTTTTCTGCTTGGAAATCACTTTCCATATAAAGTTCTTCCTTAGACTCTTCAGGGAAAATTAAAACTTCTATGTTTTTAATTATATAGCACTATAAACATTTTTATAGCATGAAGCATGTAGCACTCTTTACATCTGTCTCCTCCATTAGACAATGAACTCTAGAATGGAGATATGTCTCTTTATATATCTCTACCTTCCCCAACACTCTACCCTGAAGTAGTTGCACAGAACAACTGTGTGTGTGTGTACAAATACACACAGATTTTTTAAATGGACAAAAAAGTAAACAAATGAATATAGCTGTAATAATACTGGCATTAATTTTTTAAAGAAGAGGGAGTATATTCCATGGGACTTGCTTCTTTATGACAGAGGGCAAAAAGCGGAAAAACTTGCCTTCAGTCAGAATAACATCCTGATGAAGAGAAAATAAGCGCCTGTCTATTCAGCAACTTTAGAGGATGCCAACTTTTTTACTCCCCTTGAGAGAATTATGAAAGCACTCTCACTGGGAAGGGAATTAGCGGGGGAAGTTCAGGGAGGAAAACTGAGGCTTCTATGGCTTATGAGCGTGGCAAAGAAATGCAAGGGCTTTCTCTCAGCAGACTCAGGGCAAGCCTGGCACCTGCCCTCACTGGCTGGGCCTGTCTTCTCCCTTGCAACACTAGGGTGCTGGGCTACGGTGATATTTTAAGGTACTCTCCTGCTCCATTTATGATCTCCACACGAAGTTCTGCACAGTTCTCAAGCAAGCAGGAAAGTGAACCATCTCTCTTTATTGTATTGTTCAATTACGAAAGGATGAAGACAACAAAGGATCTCTTAATAACCATGAAGGAAAAATGCATAATTTATAAAGAACACTGAAATAATCAGAAGGTATGGGGAAAGGTAAATAGAAAACATCCAATATTAGAAATTCATCTAAATATATCCATAATTACAATTACTCTAAATGGATTTAATCAGTCAAAGGACAAAGACTCTTAGATCACAGATTGAAAAACAAACTAAACCCAGACATATGCTGTTTACAAGAGATAAACCTAAAAAATAAAGCATGGAAACATAAAAGTCAGTGAACCATAAAACAGAAACATACCAGCAAGAATTAACCAAAGAAGGCCACGATAGGAATTTTAATAACAGTTAAAATAAGGCAAAAATGCATATTAAACATAGAGAATCAGTGAGATAAAACAACCTGTTAGTACTTAATCACATAGGCTCAAGAAAGATTTTTTTAAAATGGCATAATTGCAAGAACAAATAGACAAATCCACAATACTACTGTGTGATTTTTAAATACATTTAGCTCATAAAATCATTGCTAAAACAGATAAAATATTTGTAAAGATATGGAATATTTGAATAATGCAATTAAATTACATGATAAATGAATGGAGAGATAGTGGTTGGACAGACAGACATAGAGATATCCATCTTAGTACCTGTAACTGACATCATAGCTCTTACTGTTCTCTGCCTGCTCACTCTACTCCAAATACAGTGACATCTTTGCAATTCATCAAAAACAGCAGGCAACTCTTGCCTCAAAGCCTCCGCCTGGAATACTCTTTCGTCAGCCCCAGTCATAAGCCTCATTCCTTCATCATCTTTAAACCTTTGCTAGAATACCATTCTTCCAATGAGACTTACTCTAAGCACCTTATTCAAAATTGGGGCTCCTCATGCCTCAACTAATCCATATCACTCTGATCTTTTTTCCTCTTTCCTGATTCATTATGTTCAATTTCCAGCCACTAGAATGTAAGCTCTACAAAGGGAAAGTTTTCTGTTCTGTTCATTGATGTACCTTCAGCACTTAGAACAATGCCTGAAACATAGTAGGTGCCCAACACATACTTGCTGAATGAATAAATGAAGAACAAAAATTAATACAAACATATAAGGAGTTAGATAAAATCAAAAGCTTCATTTAACCAACTGATAAAAAAAATTAAGATGAAAAGCACTAAATTAAGAGTGAAAAAAAGAACATAGAGTTTTAAAATTCATAAAGGTAATGATAGTATAAATGTTTATATTTATTAAGTAGTTATAATGCCAGATGCTGTTCTAAACATTTTTCATGCATATTCATTTAATCTTTATTCCACCCTGGGAAGCAGTTACCATTTTTGTCTCCATTTGACATATAAGAAAACTAAGGAGGATTACATAGCCAGTGATTCCTGGAGCCAGGATTCCAACCACATCCTCTAATTCCAGAACCTGCATTCTAAAATATATTCCTCTGTGTTCATACAGAGAATACTATGAACAACTTGATGGCAATATGTATAAACTTAAACAAAAAAAAAGACATTTTCTAGAAAAATAGAAAAAATCTAAATAAACCTACACCATTACAGAAACTGAATCAGTAGTCAAAAATCTATCAACAAAACATAACAGCAAGGAGAAGCTTTTATAGGCAAATTCTACAAAATAAACAAGTAATCTCTTATTCATACTGTTTCAGAAAATAGAAAAAGGGGAAAAGCTGCCCAACTCATTTTGAGGCAATTTTATAATCTGATGCTAAAACTGAACCAAGGACAATAGAAGACAGAAAAATCATAGGCCATTCCTACTTATGATCACAGATGCAAAAATTCTATTAAAATATTAGCATACTGAATGATGCAATTTATTTAAAAATAATCACAAACAGACTTTATTCCAGAAAAACAAGAATGTTTTAATTTTGAAAATCTATGTATGTAATTCACTTATTGACATTTTAGTCTGGATAACTCTTTGTTGTGGATGCTTTCCTGTGCATTATAGAATGTTTAGCAGCATTCCCAGTCTCTACCCACTAGCTGCTAGTAGCACCCTTCTCCTAGCTGTGATGATGAAAAATGTCTCCAGACAGAGCCAAATGAAACTATACCCAGTTGTGAACTCCTGATGTAAAAACTGGTAAACTGTCTCATGCATTATGCTTAGAATTCAGAAGTATTATATACCAAAAGGACAGTACTAAGTCAACTTTATTATTTCTTTGCATGAAGATGAAGTGTACCTCACAGGATATTGGTTCTAAATTTACTCAGCTCTTGAATATCTACATATGAATTATATGAGGACAATTTTTTGGTAACTTTTATTCTGACATAACTTTAAACTTACAGAAAAGTTGTAAGAATACCACAAAGAACTCTTGTATACCTTTTATCATCTACTCAGATTCAATAACTATTCATATTTTTCCCAATTAGACTTATCATATTCTCACTAAATGTATAAATATTTTTCTGAACTATTTAAGAGTTGAAGACATTGTGCCTCTTTACCACTAAGTACTTAGTATTTCCTAAGAACAAGACAATCTTTACATAATCACAGTACAAGCATCAAATTCAAGAAATTTAACATTGAAACAATAGAATTTATACTCATTTCATCAACTGTACCAATTTTACCAGGATTCTAACCCAGGATTCTACATTGCATTTAGTTATTTTTAACTCCTTAAGACTCTTTCATTCTGGAACAGATTCGTCTTCCCCTTTGTTTACTTGACATTTCCTCATGACTGGATTCTGTCAGGTGTTTTTGAAAGGTAAACCACAGCAATGACATTGTGTCCTTCTCAGTGCATATCTTAGGAGGCAGAGGACACCAGTGTGCCACAATATTTTGATAACTTTACTATAAAGTTATAGCTGACCCTTGAACAACACAGGGGTTAGGAGTGCTGAGCCCTCCTCCCCTGCACAGTCGAAAATCCACATATAATTTTTGATTCCCCAGACTTAGCTACTAATAGACCACTGTTGATTGGAAGCATTACCAGTAACATAAACAGTCAGTTATCACATATTTTGCATGTTATATGTATCAAATACTGTATTCTTATAATAAAGTAAACTAGAGAAAATGTTATTAAGAAAACCATAAGGAAGAAAGAATACATTTACAGTATTTATTGAAAAAAAAATCACATATAAATGGTCCCATGGAATTCAAACCCTTGTTGTTTGAGGGTCAACTGTACTATTTTTTCTTTGTAATTAATCAGTAATTTGTGTGAACATATTCTGGAACTATGCAAATATCTTGTTCCTTATCAAACTTTAGTCAACTATTTTGACAACAGCAATCACTTTTCCTAACTCCATTATTCCTTCTACATATATTAATAGGCATTCCACTATATATATATATAATGCTTTCTCTTCTTCGCCATTTATTTATGTGTATCGGTAGAGAGTCTGGGACTCTCATTTTATGCACTAGATTATGTGTTTATTTTAATGTTCAAATTGTCCCAGATTAGGCCGGAAGAAGATCCTTCAAGCTAGCCACCATATACAAGGACAGTGCTAATATCCAGTTGTGCTCCTGTCACTAATCACATAGGGCTAATCACATAGGGGATCTCTCCTCTGGTGTCAAATATTCTTTTCTCAGAAAATGCACCCTGAGTTTATCTTAAGCAATTGCAAACATATTAGTAAAGTAAATCTTTGGAGAAAAAATTCTAAGTTATTTTGAGGTTAAGTGCTATTTTGAGATCTATTTCATTAATGTAGCCACCAGGAAGAAAACTTATATTAAAAATCAGACTCATTTAATGTGCATTATTATGATAGATGAAGTTATACAAAGTAATTCTGATAAAAAAATTCAGATTTTGAATTATAAAACAACAAACATTTTCATCTTTACATTCAAGTTCATTTTTATACCTAAAGTACGAAAGAATATTCAAGTTGCAAAAAAGATACAAAAAAATTTGACCAATATATATTTATTCAAAAATAAAAAGTTATGGAAAGCTCTTTCTATACAGATATTTCACAACTTATATATAAACAACCACTTTTAAATGTTTGTTTGCAATTCCAAACTCAATTCAATATTTCAAAAAATATTATAAAAAATAATTGAATCTTAAGATCGACAATATAATCTTGTACATTTGTTTAATCCCTTATTTTACAAAAGGATAACAAAGGCCCAAGGAGGTGAACTGTCACAGCAATAGGAAAATCTAGAATTTGAATATAATATCAGGATTTTAAAACAACAGCTATTTTAAACACGTCACTTACAATGGTAAGATTATTAAGTTAGTCCACAAAAAATGCTATTTAGCCACAGTGTGGCTGAAACATTTAGCAATGAACAATCAGCAGGGAACAAGAGTATCGCAGTAATCATTATTAGAGTAACCCAAAAGTTATGTTCAAAGAACTTTTTCAAAATAATGAAATGCGGGCTAATTAAAAGGTGATGGGAGGCCCATTAAAATTTCTGTTGTGATTCTTTTTTAAAAAGCTTACAAACTCTTTAAGAGGTTGGTGGTCCTACTTCTTTAATATATCTAATTTTGCCATACAAATTAAGACTTTGTTTTCCATGACAGGCACATATCATCAATATGATTCAAATTTATCAGGCATAACTAAGGTTACTTTAGACCTGTCCATTAACTGCCAACTCTTTAGGTTAAGATTTGTAAATCTGCCCTGAGAATGCTAAAAGAAACATGTTCTGTACTAAAGATGACGTAACACTCGAGACTGCTAAATTTTATTTTCTTGCAATATAAGGTTTTATATAAAATTCTATAATTTCCCCTCATTTTACATAAATTTCCTCACATTTTCAAGAGTGTTCCCTTTAATATCAAATTTAAAAAGCTGGATTTATATGTAGAAAACCATAAATGGTAGTCTAGCTGCCTCCATGTTTACCTGTGTAGTGTGATCAGCTCCTAGATTGCCCATGATTTAGGGCCTTTTCCTGTTCTCTTTCCCATCTTCATCCTCTAATTAGAGTTGAGGCTGAAAACAGGATGATTAACCCTCTCATAACCATGCTGATGTTTCTCATACTAAAACAGGTAGCTGTGTCTCAAGTAGAAAGTAGGTTCTTAGTTATAAACTTCAAGGATTATTTTATGGTTAATACAAAAAAAGGTACTATTTAGCTGTTTTAAATCTTCACTAAAATGGAACAGAATTTCCATATATAGTTACCACTGGATAAGATACATTTCATAAAAGCAGCAATAAAGTTAAAAGAAAATGTTTCATTCTCTTTAAAGTTGAAAACACAAAATGATCCAGATAGCCTTTTCAACAGTTGCAAATACAGTGTGTGATTTTTCAAAATCTATTAAAGTTAATTATGCTGTGAGTCTTATAATCATAATTTTCCATAACTAATTAAAATGGGTAAAGTGACACCATACATACCCTGAGTGGCTGTTGGAGGTAGTTTGAGGGTATTATCTATCTTCTCCCAAAGGTAAGTTGGGCGAGGAATGCCTTCCTCTGAGCTACAGAGCAGGATGACATCGCTGCCAATATCCTGGGATCCTTGGATTTGGCAGTGTGGGGCAGAAGGGGGAACTATAAGAAGAGTAAGCAATAAAGGATGCATTTACTGTGAGCCAAATGATGATGGAGGAGATATCAACATTCAGCACACTGGAACCTCAGATGACACTGTTTTTGGAACACATACCAGAAGACTACCTCATGAGTAAAGACAGTGAACAATCAAACTATTCACGGGGCTTGAGCATAGGTGTAGGGCTTACAACTCTGTTTTGCAGGGAGCAAGAATGTAAAAGGGGGTACACCCTCTATTTATATTTTCAAGGTATCTTATGGTTTTGGTTCCACTCTTGCTTCCTCTAAAGAATAATGCTTATGATACTTTGTACAGCATACTGCCTTTAAAAACTTAACTGAACAGATACATGTTTACGGCAGCATTATTCACAATAACTGAAAGGTGGCAACAAACCACATGTCTATAGGTTGATGAATGGATAAACAAAACATGGTATGTATATATAATAGAATATTATTCAGCCTTGAAAAGTGAGGAAATTCTGACATGCTATTACATGGATGAAACAAGGATATTACGCTAAGTAAAATAAGCCAGTCAAAAAAAAAAAAAGACAAATAATATATGATTCCGCTTATATGAGGTACCTAGAGTAGTCAAATTCATAGAAACAGAAAGTAAAACAGTGGTTTCCAGCAGCTGGGAGAGGGAAATGTTTAATGAGTAGTTTTAATTTTGCAAGATGAGAAGCATTCTAGAGATTGGTCACACAACAAAGTGAATGTATTTAACACTATTAAACTGCACACTTATGAACTGGCTAAGATAGTAAATCGTCTGTTATGTGTATTTTATCACAATTAAATTAAAAAAATAAAGAAGCAGGCCACATGTAAAGAAGATATTTCAAAGAAGAGCAACCATTTACTCTGCCAGCTTCTCTGGCTAAGCTCACCTTAATAAGGTGCTTTGTTACTTTAAAACAAAAACTAGACCAAACCACTTTATACCACTTTATACCAAATTTTGCTTTCTGGTGGGGGAAGTTAGTGTAATGGTCAAGTATATCTAATACCAACAGTAACATTGGTAGTAGACATTTTATACTCATTAAGACAAAGAAGGACAAAATGACGTGAAACAAAAATTACACACACACACACACAAAACTCACCAAAGGAAGAAGGTTGTGGTTTACAGTAAATGAGTAAGCAAATAAAAATATAAACTAAGACCATGCCATGGTATTTCAAATTGGGAAATTCAGGGAGTAGAGATTAAATACAAGTGATAATGTACTTGCAATGCTTTTCAATAAATGTGTTCAACTTTGCAAAAATAAATCACTGAAAAATGAATGCAGAATATAGAAGAACCAGGTAAGAAAGTAGGTGGGGAAAGAGAGAACAATGAGAAAGTATAAGTAGAAAGACTAAAATATCTCAGGAAATCCTCAGGAGATAAACCAACCTCCTCAATTCATTGCCTTCGATGTTGCCACTGGGATGCTATGCGGAGTGACCCAAAATAATTCTTTGAAGGTAGTAGCATTAAGTATAAGATAAATTAAAGGCTCTTTTTCTTCCTATAAAAAATGAAAAAATAAACTTGGATAATGTGGGAAGGTAGTTACCTAACGTATAGGCAGAATCAGAATAATATTAAATTCCAATAGTACTCTGTATCTAGTACTCAGAGTACTGTAAAGCCTATACAATTTTAATATATTAGAATGAATAACATTTACAGGATAGACATTTCCAACCTGGTTCATAGCTTTCTTATTCTGTTTCAAGACTGGAAGAACAAAGCACCAAGCCTGTAGCCCAAAGAAGGAAAATGGCAAGAATCCCCAACACTGTTGTCCTCAAATGACTCAACAATGGAAGGGGAAAGGAGAAGAATATAGGGTCAGATTCTGCAGAGGACAGAGGACCAATCAAAAGCATCAGCCTTTTCTAAGAACTTCCTCAGTCTCCCCAAATAAACTGAATTTAGCCACTTCTACCATAAGAACTCACTTAGCAGGCAGTATAATTGACAAATAAAACATGTTTAGAATGGATTTAATTATTAGACTAGTTTCCTGTATAATGCAAGAGTACTAATTTGAACAAAAAGACCTAATTTTTTTTTTCATGCCTACAGCAGCACCTGGTGGTCGCCCATAGGTGGTCGCCCGTACAAGTACTAACCAGGCCTGACCCTGCTTAGCTTCCAAAATCACACATCAGGCTGGTTCAGGGTGAAATGGCCATAGACCACAGACTGTGGCTCTACTGGGGAGTGAACCTAGGACCTCTGTGTGTAAAGTAGACATCCTAATCACAACACTATGGAACCACATCCAAAAAGACCTAAATTTTAAGCTATTGTTGTTTATCATGTTGCAAAAGATGATGAACCAAATTGATCAGATAATGTACCATTCAAACAAGAATATTTTTAAAAGGCAGTATTAAATTATGCCAGGAGAAAAGGTGTAAGCCAAGAGCTGTGGTGAGCCTATTCAGTATTACAGAGACACCAAGTAGTAGTAAATTTATTCTCATGTGTGCTGAAACTTTAGCTTCATACTCATAATAAATAACTCTTGATTTCCTTTGCTCTGAACCATAAGTCCTATCATGCAGAATTTTAATAAAAATAAAAGGCCACTTTTGATAGTATTTTATACCACCTTTCTCCACCTTCAGAAAAAAATCATTTGGGAAGTAAGCTTTAGAGAGCCACCTGAAATGGAGTAAGGGGTAGGCAGACTATGTTTAAGAAGCATGGAGAAGCAGTGCTGAGATGGGTCTGAGAGAAGCAAAGACAGGAAAAGGACACAAGCAGACTGAGAGCGTAAAAGGACAGACAGAAGTAAATGTGCTTGAGATCAGATCCATAAATAAAGCCAAAGTGCCTGGAACATTTCCTATCACTCACCTAAAACTGTGAGACCGGTGACCCCAATGTTCCTGCCCCCTCTATCTGGAAGGTTGTTAACCAAACACTGGTAGGTGCCTGTATCTGACAGCTGAGTGTTATTAATGAAGATGGAGACATTGGTGGCTGGCATGGTACCCGTAAATCCTACCCGACCATGGAACTGGGGGGCACCATCAAATATCTGTCCACCCTGATAAAGAATGACCTGTAAAAGAAAGCAAAGTAAATAAACTGGCCACTGCATCTCCCTCTAGACACATAACAATAACTAGTAGACAGAAGATTGCATCAAACATTGGAAAATTTTATTTCCAAGAGTTGTCACCAACTTTTTACTATGGCACCTGTCCATAGGTATCTAGGAGTTCTTAATTCTTACATACCAAATTGAAATAACATTGTTTCCCAATCTCTCACCAGAGTATAAAAATGTCTTATGCTACCCTGCTATCAGCCCATATTTTTACCAGTTCAAAAAATTAATTCCAAAATAAAAAGTCAAAAAAATTAAGACTGTCATCCTCATGCTTCCTAGGTCATGAAAAAAGATAACAGTTAAAAACTGACTATAAATGAATGTCATAAAAGGGTGGAAGAGATACAAGCCTATGATTATTGTTCTTATGTCAGTTTATACCATTTAAGTTAACTTTTCATGGAAGATGACTCAGAATAGTGTTGCAAAAGCTCTTTGAGCTGAGTGAGGGACTTGGTTCTATTCAAGCTCTACTGTAAAAGTTTGGGTAACTGTAGTCAAATCTTTCTTTGCCACTTTGACTCAATCACTGACCCCTAAAATAATGAGGTTGAACAAAATGATCTCAAAGGCTCAGTCCAATTACAAAAGTTCCATAGTTTAAAGAAATACAAGTTTCTATTAAATATATATCTATTTGAATTTCATATCAGAAAATTTAGCTTATCAAATATTTTTAGGTAATAAGCTTATTGAAAGCAGAAAAGCTTCATAACATAAATAAGTTAGCTTTGAGAATGAAGGTATAGTCATGATCACAATTCATTAATTTTCTGAGCATTATTCTCTGCAGTGGGTATCATATATTATGGGTCTTTTACCTATAACTAATATAACTTATTAACTAGTAACTTCTATCTCCATGTGCCATAATTTATTTTATAATACTTATGAAATTAGCCAAACAATTTAAGTACTACTATCTAATGTTAATTCCTTAATATTATCACTATCTTTAAAAAGTACTTTCTCATCCACCTGTGTTAGCGCCAGTCCCTTCCTTTCAAAACATATTTTGCTTTTTCTATCTTGGTATTCCCTGTCAGGGATGTTTTTTGATGAAACTCCAAGTGCCTACATAAAATTCTCAGAAGAATCTCCTTGACATATGTTAATTAAAAAGAAAGTCTTGAAAAAAGAAGATAGCCTCTCCTGATAATTGACTAATAATACAGAAGTAGGACTTAAACCACCATAAGCACAATGAAGGTGTCACCTTTTTCTAGAAATTAAATATGTACTCAGTATGCTTTCCTACCCACCTCTTGAAAAAAGGTAGTTTTAGAGGTAGCACAGGATGGAACAGAAGTACCTGTTCAGGTTGGTTGGCATTGGAGAGAGGAATGACCATCCAAATGACATTGAGGTTAATGAGGGCAGCGCTGGTAGTGAAAGTACAAGGCAGGACTGCTGTCTGACCCCGGGCCACTTGGATACTCCCAGGGCTCTCTGAGACTTCCAGGGAAGCTGCAACGCCTACAGAAGAATGAACAGGAGATTATGCACTCATCCTTTCCTGACAGCCCCAATCCCTTCAGAAAAGGTTTGTGTGTTTTACACTATTGATAATGTAAACAGAATGACATAATGGTCTTACTTAACAACAACTGACCAGTCACTGAGTCAAAATGATAAAAACTGGTCATCTCTTTACCTCTTGGAAACTACAAATGAAAAGTATTAGAGGTTATGTATTCTATTTTATAAGATACTATCTGGTATTTGACCAATTTTGAATACAACCTGGCAGAATTCAACTGATAGGGTTGGAGTGAAACTTGAAATGTTGATGGAGGATGAGAAAAAACTGAACTTTTTTGAAAGCATCATTACAATGGCACACTATAAAATTAAATGCTTATATGTAAATAAGCAAAACTTGTGTAGGATCTATAGCTTGAAAACTATAAAATGCTAATGAAATAAATCAAATAAGACCAAATAAATGAAGAGATATGCAATGTTAATGGATTGAAAGATTCAATATTGTTAAGATGCCAATTTTCCCCAAACTGACCTACAGATTCAGCAATCTCAATCAAAATCCAAGCATGCTTTTTGCTGATACTGAAGAACTAATTCTAAACCATAATAAAAGGGAAAGTGCTAAAAATAACCAAAAGACTATTTAAAAAGAACAGATTTTCACACTCTCCCATTTCAAAATTTGCTATCAAAATATAGTAATAAAGATAGTGTGGTGCCAGAATAAGGTATCCAGATCACCAGAAAAATGGCCCAGAACTGAAATAAACCCTTATATTTTTGGTCAATTGCTTTTCAACAAAGGTACAAGACAATTAAATGAGGGAAAGACTAGTCTTTTCAAAAAATGGTATTGGAACAATTCAATATTAATATGCAAAAAAAACCCCTCAGACCTTTACCTCATAACATATACAAAAATTAATTCAAAATGTATCATAGACCTAAATGTAAGAGCTAAAACTATGAAATTTCTAGAAATAAATATAGAAGAAAATCTTTTTGATTTTGGGTTAGTCAGAGGTCTTAGAGATGTCACCAGGCCCATAAATCAAAAGAAAACAATAAATTTAACTTCATTAAAATTTTTAAGACTCTGTGCTTCAAAAGATTTAAGAAAACAAAAGCCAAGGTACAGACTGGGAATAAACATTTGTAAATCATATATCAGATAAACAATTTGTATATAGAATATATAAAGAACTATTATAACTCAATAAAAAAAAGACAAACCGCCTATTAAAATGGGTAAAATATGCTCAACATTATTATTCATTAGGACACTTCATGTTAAAACTACAGTAAGATATCATTACATATCCACTGTAATGCCTGTACCCAAGACGAAGGCAAGTGCTGCTGGGAATAGTCACTTTGGGAAACAGTTTCAGTTTCTTAAACAGTATAACATAAACTTACCATACAACCTAGCAATTCCATTCCTAGAATGTACCCAAGTAAAATGAAAATATATGTCCACGCAAATACTGGTCTGTGAAAGTTCCTAGCAGCATTATATCAGACCCCCAAATGGAAACAACACAAATACTCACAGACTGATGAATGGATAAACAAAATGTGGAATATCCATACAATGAAATATTACTCAGAAATAAAAGGCAAGAAGCTACTTATACATGAATGAGCAGCCTCTCAAAAACATTTTGCTAGGTGAAAAAAGTCAGATGTGAAAGACTACATGCTATATTATTCCACTTACATGAAATGTCCAGAAAGGCAAATCTGTAGAGACAGCAAGTAAATCAGTGGTTGCCTGGGACAAGAGGATGGAGTAGGTATGGGTGCTAATATGTTCAATGGAACTTTTTAGAGCAACAGAAAAGTTTTAAAACTGTGTTGTTGAAATGGTTGTACAACTCCATAAATTAATGAAAAACAACTTAATTTTATACTTCAAATGAGTGAATTTTGTGCAATGGAAATTATACCTCAATAATGCTGTTAAAATTCAAAAAGAAAGAAAGAAAGAAAGAAAGAAAGAAAGAAAGAAAGAAAGAAAGAAAGAAAGAAAGAAAGAAAGAAAGAAAACAGTGACTTACCAGAGCCAACCCCTGTGAAGCCAAAATCAACTGTTATCTCTTCTAAAAAGAATACCCACCCCTCCACACCTGCTAAACCTCCTAACTTGCCCTCCCCGGGACTAAAGAACAATATGGGACTAACAGGAGACTAAAATCATCGGAGAGATCCAACAAAGAAGCTATTCTAATTCTGAAAAATACATTAAGTCCGTGGCAAACTGTTTTTATTTTGAAGTGATATTATCTCAGTTCTCCCCAAAAAGTAACACAATAACGTATTGTTATGATTACAATTAGTTTAAAAAATAAATGTACATAACACTTTCCTTCTATAGAACTTCATGTTCTTCACATATAGTCTGATGATGTTAAATTTGCAAGACAAAATGTTCTATAAAATAAGTCATCTGTGGTAGAATATAAAGCACTTGATAACATCAGGAAAAGACTCTAAGTTTTACAAAGGAAAGTTAAAAGAACCTCAGGCATTAAGAGGCGAAAAGGGAAGGTTATCTGATCATGGAACAGGCCATGAGCAGAGGAACAACCTATGTCGTAGGGCAGAAGTGGGTTAAAGGAGTATGTGTATTACAATGATTATGATAAATGCCACCAGAGATGTTTTTAAGAATAAGTGTGGAAGCCAAACTGGTGACAAAACTTTCATCACTTCATTCTTCAGCTAATACTCCAAAGAAGAATTGAAAGGAATACGCTGCTCTTAAACAACCAAGGATCATGTATAACTTCCACTCTCAATTCACTAATTTCAAGATGAACTCACACCATCTTTGATATAAATTTTAAAAAGAAAAAAAAATGGCCAGTATAAGCAATGGCGGGATTTCACAGAAGGGAGAGTAGATTTGCAGGATAGGGAGCAGGGGGAAACATATCAGGGACTGCTGGCAGAGAGCAAGCCTCTGAAGTGGTATTAGCTATTAAACCAACTTCGTTTACTTCACATCTTTACATAAGGTTAACCCTGAAATCTCAAGTGTCAAGAGAGCTACAGAGGAAACATTCTAGATAAGCAGGCTTTCAGAACTTACAAAAGTGTGAGGGTGAAGTTGGACAGATCTAGTTTGAAATGTCTCTTTCATCTACTTAGCTGTGTGGTCCCAAATAAATCATTTAATCTCTGATTCTGTTGCCTCATCTGTACAGTAGGGCTAAATACTACCATCGCATCATCAAAAGGGAATGATAAGGGCAGTACCAGATGCTGAAGGCTGATAACAACTACTACCAATACTGCTATTGCAGTTTTACCCTTCTCTACATGGCTATTAAATGTTGGAGTTCTCCAAGGTAATATTTAGAGCACATTGACCAAATATCAAGTCCACTTTAAGCAATATACGTAAACATATATGTATACCTATATATACATATACACTCATTTAATTCTATAAGGTATTCATAGGTAAATTTCAGGTGTATAAGTCAACAAAAGTGTGTATCACCCAGAATTAGATTCTGTCACCACATATTTGACCCCTTTTCCGCCATATACCTTCCCCCATCTCCTCCCTCCACTCTCTTATAACCACTAGTCTCTTTCCATGTCCATGAGTCTCTGTTTGTTTGTCCTGTTTCTTTGTTGCTTTTAGGTTTATATCCCACATATAAGTGCTATCATGTGGTTTTCAACCTTTTCTGTCTGTCTTATTTCACTTAGCATGATTATCTCAAGGTCCATCCATGTTGTTGCAAATGGCAGTATTTCATCTCTTCTTATGGCTGAGTAATATTCCATTGTATATATGTGCCACAGTTTCTTTAGCCAATTATCTATTATAGGACACTTCTGTTGCTTCCATGTTCTGGACACCATGAATAATGCTGCTATGAACACCGGTATGCAAATATCTTTTCAGATATGAGTTTTCAAGTTTTGGGGGTAAATACCCAGTAGAGGGATTGGTGGAGCATATGGTTGATTAATTCTTAGTTTTTTTTTTTGAGGGACCTCCATATTGTTTTCCATAGTGGTCATTCAAGTCTTCAATCTACTCCTGCCATTACTTCTTAAAAACAGTTCTCCCTAGGTTTCCCAGAGACCGCCTGATGCCTTCATAACTCTTGTGATCATTCCTGGACTCTAACAATGATGACCATTCTCCCTTCTTCTTGAAACACATTTTCCCCTTACTTTCAGTGATATAACCTACTGTCTTTCTTTCTGTATCACTGGATACTTCTGTCTCTTTTGACGTTTCACCCTTCTATACATGGCTATTAAATGTTAGAATTCCCCAAGGAGCTACCTTCTCTTCTTATGATAAACTCTCTCCCTATAAACTCTCATCTACTATCATGGCTTCAATTTTTTCATACACAACAATGGCTTCCAAATTTCTCTCTCTAACCCAAACCTCTCCTCTTATATCGAATTGCCTCCTAGACATCTCCATGTAGCTTTCTGAAAGAGACCACAGTAACCCTGTCTAAGATCAAACTCTTGCTCTTCCCTCCGTGCCTGCCTCCACTGGATATCTGGCTCCTTTATAATGTTCCCTATGCTAGTGAATGGCTCAACTAGCCATCAGGATGGACAAGTCAGGAATTGAGAAATCTTTCTTAATCCCTTCTAGTCTCTCACAATCTCCCAAACCCCATCCATGATAAAATCTGATCCATTTTACAAACTGAATTTCACTTGACTTCTTCAGTCAGAGTCTTTGCTTTGTCCTCTGTGTTTCCTCTGATTTTCTCCATTCCACACCTTAATCTCTTTACTTGGTAACCTCTTACTCATCCTTCACATTAGCTGGTGTTACCTTCTCATAAAAGAGCCTTTCCTGACCTCAGCCTAGGTCAGGATCTCTTAAAGCACTGATCCTTTCATTCTGAACAGTATCCAAAGTTGTAATCATGCTTTTCTTAGTAAGGTATCTTCACTAGTGTATTGTGAGATCCGTTAGGAAGTCCATTACTGTAACCACACAATAAGAACTCAATAAATACATATTGCTGAGCTGATCTAATTCAATTCCCACATGAAAATTCTAGGGTCCAAAGAAATAGACTTGTCAAAGATCTTAAGATTGGGACCTGCATCTTCTAATTTCCAATAGAATGTGTTTTATACCACAACAAACCCCTCCATTGATAATCTCAGAAAACTAATGATATTACTGCTTGTAACATGATTAGGGTAAAGAGATACTTCCGTATTAACAAAACTGACACTTAGCAATAAAAATTCTATTTGTAAATATATCTGCTCTACTAAGTTTCATATAACTTTCTATTAAAAGGCTGTTATATTCTTTATCAGAATTTTCTATAGAGCAGAATTTTGGAAGTCTTCTAACATCCTAAAGATATCAGATATTAAGAAATCAGATACCAAAGTGAGTTTTAAGACAGACAACCCTGATGAACTGGCACAAGGAAGATAGCTGAAAGCTGGCTGTATAACTTAGGACTACACAGAGAATAAATGGGTCAGGAGCAAACGTCTATAAAGAGTTTTTATGGAGAGGATTTTTTATCAGAGCTGTGGTGTGCTATAAGTCCCATCCCATTCCCACCCAGCCTAAAAGCCTACCTTCTCTGAATGTGCCAAGGCAAAGGACATCTGAAAGTTTCCAATGGATCAGGTGTAAACACATCTAAGAGCTGGCACAAGGTCATCTCAGATTCTATCCAAGAGGGGTTGTCTAAGGAGATTTCCAACAGAAGGAAGCTGAGAGGAGACCTCTGGATTCCTAAGGGTGGGTCACTGGCATTGTGAAAACTACATGAATATTTCTTATATAAATTAAGATTTTTCTTGTTTTATTTTTAAACTCAGAAAAGTTGTATAATCTGCTTAAGTTTATAACTATGGAAAGAATTGGCTCTTGAATAAACTTAAAGGAATGCAGAAGACAAAATAAAGTTGCTTTGTGATTGTATCTCAGGATTCCTATTTAATATACCAATTCAACTGAGGATAATTAAAAATTTCTTAGAAAGAGTAAAAAAAAGGGAAATAGGTGTTTTTCATATTTTAAATGTTTAATTTTTTTTCCAGCTTGCTAAAAACCAATTTAAAATCCTATTTCCTTTTAAACTGCATGTTTGAAATTTTAGGAAGGAATTTAAACTTTAATGCTAAATATTGGATTAAAGATTCATTTAAACTATCTTACAATGTGTAACATTTGCATGTAAATGCATAATTTAAGAGCTGACTAGGCAGCATTTTACAGACTTGAATATTTTCTTAGTGCCTCACCCAAGAAAAATTAAGTCAACTCATAAATTCTGAATGACTCTTAGCAATTAAATAAGAAAGGCATATACCACATGACCTTGTTTCTTCTGAAGAGTTGAAATAGTAACAGTCTTCTATACTCTTTCTTGAGGCCCCTATGTCTCAAGATTTAAAGCAGAAAAAAAATTTACGTTTTCTCACATCAAGAGGTACATGTTAGAGGAAAATAAGCTGGCAGCAAAGAATCTTTAAAAATCCTAAGAGGGATCATGTAAACTACATCGCCAAGAGAACAGACAAAGGACCTTTTACAGTCATCTGCTAGGTTCAAATACAAAGAATGTCCCCTACAAATCCATCAGAGCCAGAACACCTAAAGTTCAGAATGAGGACTGCTCCTAGCAATCCAACTGAGACTTCAAAACAGAATGTTTGCTGACGCCTGTGGAGCATGTGCTCATGTTTCAGATCAGCCCAACTGCCAGAACACGTCCCTCTGGGAATACGGTCAGTAAAGCTTCCAAAGGATCGTAAAGCATTCTGGGAGACCTATGTTTTCCTTTCACCTGAAATGTTAATATCAACAGTCATAAAATGCTTATTGGCTTATATGATTCCCACATGATTTCTTAAGTGCTGTTTCTTACATATAAAAATATGAAATTCATTTAACCTATTCATTTAATCTATTTTTGCAGTTGTCATACCAAAATAAATTTCAAAACACAAAAATTCTAAGTAACCCTCCTTGTTTTCTGAAGAAAACTATGGAACAGCACGAGTTTCTAACATTGTACTGGTTTTTAAAAACAAATTACATTCTCTTATACTTTAACCAAATTTTAATTAGGTGAAATAAACTATCTTTATTATTACATATATTTTTAAACTGCCATCTCAACTAAAAATTAATGTTTGTGTTAACTGACATTAAATTATATTTTGCCATTAACACAGTACTAAGTGAAACTAAGTGAAGAGTAAATATTTGATTAATTGATCGATGTAGATGGCTTTATTATGTACTGGTCATCTCCATTTATCCACTTATAGGATCACTGTCAAAGCTCATTTTATGCATATTAAACAGTATATTTTATTGTTGGTATTCAACAGCAGGCTACCATAAAATTATAGATACTTATCTTCTGGCTGAAGCACTGAACACTCATACATGTCCCATAGTATTATAGTATTGTTATTTCCATGGTATGATGGTTCCCCTTTAGATGCTATGGAAGTGACTTCTCCTTGACTTCTCCTCTTCAACCATAAACATTCCTCAGGGGGCATGCCAAGAGCAAACAGCATGTCAGAGGACCAGGGCATAAAACGTTTTTTTCAGGTGTGGCTCCAAAGGGCAGGTCCAGAGAAAGAAGCCCAAGGCCTTGGACTGAACCATGCCCACACTCCACATTATCACTCCCCTCTGTCACCTTTCAAATGACCAAAAAGTATATACATCTGCCTACATCCCTTTCATGCCATGGCATGTCTATTATGTGCAACATTTACTCAGCAATAGCTTCTAACACTAGACATAAGCTTGATTAGAATCCTCTACAGCAAGTCTCCCATTATTAGCACCCTCTCCTCATTTTACATCTGGATTCAGGCACAGGTGTTCTACTCCATTTAGGAATTCCCTTACAGGGATGACCACAGTCTGGCAAGGTTCCATACATATTTTGCTTGGTCTACATTATATGACCCACTCAATTTGGTATTGAATAACACAAAACCGCAGATTACCAACTTATCTTGAGATAAGTTGGGCCTGCATTTCACATAGCAACTGACTACTGATGCCCCTTTGGACAAAGCATGAGCTCTCCACATTGCCAATCCCCATCACTTCCTATTATTCTACAATATAGCTCGCTTTACTCAGTCAGCATACCTGTTTGACTCCTGCGGAATTTCTGTTTCTATACCCATTTTTAAAACTAAGCGAATAATGTCATTATAATTAGTTGTTTAAAGAAGCTACAAAAGCAGAATCTTGTTTTGCAATGTTATGATGGACATGACATATGATTGCCACCATAGCTGCCATTTCTTTCAGTGGAAGCAGAATGAAGCAATTCCTTAAACATGGGTCACCATGAATTTTGACAGAATCTCATTCACATCCTGGCTATCAGAGAGTGTCACTCATAGTGTCATTAGAGTGTCATAAGATCCTTGTCAAAAGAATACCAAATACAACGGCACCTGGCTAATCCAATAGGATCTTCCCTCTTCATGGGGAATTTGAGAGAGAAGCAACATGTGAAGAGAGAACAGCTAGGTCACTAAAATAGAAATAAGAGGAACATTAAATAATGATAAGGGGGTCAACTGATCAAAAACATAATAATCCTAGGCATGCACCTAACAACAGCTTCAGAGTACATGAAGCAGAAACTGATAGAAGTGAAAGAAGAAAAAAGAAAAAACAATTCTAGTTTACAATTATTATAGTTTTATAGTTGGAGACTGGAACATTGTTCTGTTATTAACAAAAACATACAACAAATACATTGAACAGATAGATAAAAATCAGTTTAAAAAATCAGTAAAAATAAATAATACCTAAACAATGAACTTATGAACTAACCAAGAAACAGATTTTCAGAACACTCTAACAAACATCATGGAATATTGTCTAGTACACATGGAATACTCACCAAGAATAAAATCATACAAGAAATACAAATTAAATTAGAAAAAACTTAAAAATCATTAAATATTCATAAAAATCTACTTCAAAATAATTCATGAGTCAAAGGTAAAATAACAGGGAAAATCATAAAATATAGTAAACTGCATGGAAATGAAAACAAAACCACTATCAAAATATATAAGAAAGAACCAAACACTACTTAGAGGAAAATTAACAGCATCTAAATGTTCATGTTACAAAAAGAAGAAAGGTTTATAATCAACAACCCAAGCATCCACCTTACAAAATTAGAAAATCAAATTAAATAAAAAACAATTAAAAAAAGGTAAGAATTAAGAAAGAAAAATAGAGAGTATTTTATAATATAGTCATTATAAAAACTCTCTTCAAACAAGGAAGAGTAAGGAACTTTCACAATCCTGTAACAAGCATCTGCCAAAAAACAGCTAATATCATATTTAAGAGTAAAGAGATAACTTTTACTTAATGGCTAAAGTTGCTTTCTTTCTATGATCAGAAACAGGGAGAGGATATCTGCCCTTGAAATGTCTATTCAACATGAAGGTCTTAGCCATTGCGACGAGGCAAGGATAAGAAACAAAAGTTATACAGACTAGAAAGGAAAAAGTAAAAATGCATTTATTTGTAGATAAATCAATCATTTACATTAAGAATTCTAACGAACTTATAAAAAGCACTAATTCTAATTAATAAATTGGTTTAGTAATGTTGCAGAAACCAATTCACAAATATTAACTATACAGAAGCTATAAAATTTTGGAAATTAAAATTTTAAAATACCACTTATAATAGCATTAGAAAAATAAAACACTTAAGGATAACTTTAACAAAAAATCAGTAAGACCTATACAATGAAAATTACAAAACTTTCCTGAGAAAAAAATTTAAAGACCTAAATAGATACAGCACAGCTATTAATCAAAAGACTTAACATTGTTAAGATGTCAAGTCTCCCCAAATTCATCTACTGATTTAATTCAATCCTAATCAAAATTATAGTGAGCTGTTTTGTAGAAATAGTCTAACCACTTCTAACATATATGCATAAACATGAATATGAAAATAGCCAAATTAAAAAAAAAAGTTTGAAGATTTACAATGCCTGATTTTAAAACTTACTAGAAACCTATGAAAATTGAGATCGTGTGAGATTGGCATAAGGAAGACATACAGAGTCCAGAAATAGATCTACACATATGTGGTCAATTTATTTCCAACAAAGGTGTCAAGACTGGTCAGTGGGAAAAGGATATTCTTTTCAAAAAACAGTGCTATAAAAATTGGACCTCCATGTGCAAAAATATTAAATTTACCCTTACCTTATGCTTGACATAAAGCTAATCTGCAATGGATCAAAAACTTAAATTTAAGAATGAAACTATAAAATTTCTATAAGGAAATATAGGAGAAAGTCTCAATGACTCTGAGTTAGAAACAGATTTCTTAGGATGCACAGATTATTAAAATTAATATAATTAGACTTTCAAAATTAACAATTTGTCTTCAAAGGACACTATCTAAAAAATAAAAATACCAGCTATATTTTGAAATAAAATGTTTTCAAAGCACTCCAAGGGCTTGTATTTATATTAACAACTTTTACAATTCGATCATACAAATAATGTTTAGAAAAATAACCCAATTTTAAAAATGTACCACAGAAAATATACAAATGAATACTTTGTAATAAAAACAGAAAAAGATGCTCAACTTCATCAGTCAACAGGAAAATTAAAACTACATTGAGCTATCACTACACACCAACTAAAATGAATTAAATTAAATGACTGACAACACCAAGTGTGAATGAGAATGCAGAACAACTCAAACTCACGCATTTCTGGGGGTGCTGCAAAGTGGTATGGCCACTTGGGAATATTTTCACAGTATCTAACAAAGTTAAATATATACTTAATTAACCATACTATCCACAAATTCCAATTCTAGGTATTTATTTAAAAGATATTAAAACATACATCCACAAGAACACCTATATGCAAATGCTCATAGAATCTTTACTCACAATAGCCAAAAAAACTGGAAACACCTCAAATGCCCATTAACTTACAGATGGAAAAAACACTGTGGCATAAACCATATGATGGAAAATGACTAGTCAACAGAAAGGAACAAACTACTGACATACAACATAGAAAATATCAAAGTCATTATGTTAAGAGAAAGAAACCAAAAACAAAAGACAATATGTACCCATCTTAAAAATTCTGTATTCTGGAAAGGGCAAAACTATAGGAACAGAGAACACACCAGTGGTTGCTAAGAGCATGAATGAGTCCTTTGAGGTGACAGAAATATTCTAAATCACGACTGCGGTGGTGATTAGAACATCAAACATTTGTCAAAACTCAAAAAACTGTACACCTAAAGGAGATTTTATTGTATGCAAATTATACGTTAATAAATTAGATTTTTTTAATTAAAAAAAAAAGGATGATGGGACGCTAACCAAATCACTAGATGAACAGGGAAACAAGTTCAAGGCTAAACTTCCAGGAAAAAAATATGCTATAGAAGTGGCCTGATAAGAAAACTCCTGCAGCTGTCCCTGTCACCAAAGCCTAAACACCAGAACTTTACTGCAACTACCACTGATGCCAGGTCTCTCTCAGGCACTCTACCCTACACTATCATCCCCAAGGCCACATTCTTCTGCTGCAATCTATGCAGGCAAACAGAAGCTCTGCACAGAGCCTGTTCTTAACACTGCTTTCATCCAAATCATAGTCTCTCACCTATGTGCACCTGACTTGAAAACTGAAGTCCAAACTGCAAAAAGGCTTGAAATTTGAGTTCTCATTTTTGGCACTGGGAAGTTGAACTCACAATATGAAAATTTCTCCAAATGTAGAAATACTATTCAATATATGATGGCCAGACATGAATAGGACAAATGTTGACTATAGCAAGCAGTAAATGAAAACACTGAAAGTTGTTCCTCTTTCCCTTTCCTCTCCCATACCTCTTCTAATCCTGTCTTTGTCAAGCCTTCTGTATTTCCTTACCTAATAGGCCTTTGAAAGGTGGAAAGCTGAAACTACTGAGGACAAAAAGGCCTTCTGTCTCTACTGAAAGCCTGGGCTCACTGAGGAAATTACACTGAGGAGGTTGTAGCTGCCTTTGAACTTGAGAAAGGAGAAAAGGAGCTACTGGGAAGGGTGTGGAAGCTGGCCAAGTTCCTGGAGAAAAGGGGACCCATGCTCTACTTTCCTCAGAGGCCAAGGGAAACAGCAGCTCCTCAAAGAGGATGGCTGTCCCTGGACACTGGGACTGTTGGTGCAAGATTCCCAAAGTTCCACAAGGCACAAAAGCTGCAATGCAAGACTTCAAAAGACCCTGCTCAAACGTGGGGCATGTTAGTTATCAGAGGGGTCCCCCAGTGTCTTGGCCCTGTAAGAGATCTTGCAGAGGAGAGGAAGGAGCCTGGATGATAACTGATATTAAATTTCCTGCCTCACTGCTAAGAAGAGAATCTCAGAATTGTATTTAACTAAATTTAAAGATAATAGATGAATAGACCTGTTTTGCACACCTCTGTTGGTCCTAGAAATTATAAGTATAATTTAAAACTAAATCTTAATGTCCCAGCCCCAAGAATTATTTTTTTAATATATGTGTGTTTTCAAATTTCGGAAGTCACTGTTTAGAGACAGGGCATGGCCTGGGGAGAGAAAAGTGATGGCCTATGGGCTATTTTTACAGTGTTTCAGATTCTAGCTAAATCTGAACTTGCAAGTGACTAACCGTTTTCAGGCGGAAAAGTTCAAAATTATTTGCTGTTTAACCTTCTAAAAAACTTCTGAAAATCTAGGCTTTTAACCTGGACAGTGGTTGGGGTAGGAAAAAAATGTATTTTTCTTTCCTGGCTTACTTTTGCTTTGTTTCCTAAAGAAATCACACAGCACTTTAGTTTACATTTTGGTACCCCTTTCTGACATTGTCACACTATAGCTCAATGCCAGTACCAGTCTGGTTAACAGACTGAAGATTTATATTGGGAAATACTAACTAGAGTTTCCAGATGGTGAAAGGCCAGATAAATGGTCTTTACTGTTAAATACATCCATGCACTCTCAACTTCGCCTCTCAGTTGAATACAGCGCCACTTGGCTATAATGAGCGAGCTCCATTTGTTTAATGAAGCATTCATATGATAAAAGTGGCTAAATCAACAAATAGAGTAATTTATGAACAAATAAAGCCATCTGAAACCATCAGGAAGGATGTTATATTCTGAAACCAATTTAATTCTTTTAAAAAAATGGTTCAACTGAAATGTTTTATTCTTATTCACCAATATACTGTCTCTTTCTAAACTAAACACTATTCTTTAAAACTTTCATCTTTGGGGTATGTTTTTGCCAATACTAGTTTAACTTTTAGTTTAGTATAAACTAAAAGTTAAACTAGTTTAAAGCATTCTTTAGTGTGTACAACATAAAAAAATACGAGATCTGAAATGCAGAAATAGGGAGTTTGGTTATTCATTCTGTTAGAAGCTTTTAGAGATTTTGGGAAAACATGGCAGAGTGAGAGACATCCTCATATCTCTCTCCTTGAAACAGCACTAAGTTGTACATCTAAAACTGAACAAAAACACCCAAACTGCATGAACAAAAAACACCCAAACTGCACACCAGCACATCTGAACATGGGATCTGCGCATAAGAGCTACCACAAGTCAGAACCCCAGGTGTCGGGCAGTGTACTGTGACAAATAAAAAAGCCGCCTCTCGCAGCCACCCAAGCTCCTTGCAGGAGGAGGGGGAGGGGTGTAGGTGCAGCAACTTCCCTTATCAGCCCTGCATGGAAGTACCAGGACTTTTCTATGTAGCTGGCAGCAGGGCTCAGTCATCAAGGCACAAAGCAGAGAAGTGGAATAAGACGGCAGAGAAATAACAGTTGATTTTTATTGGCCCCAGTTGCAAAACTGAGGCTTAGCTGCAGCCCCCAACACCCAATCCAGAGGGCCTCTCCCCCCCTCTGAGATCAATCACCATGGAGCCCCTGGGTAATCTGAGCAAACGCTACCAAAACTGGTGCTAACACTGACAGGGACTGACACTGAGAGTAGTGAGTGTGATTAAAATCTACAAGAAAATAAAAGACATTAGGCTTTATATAAAGCAGGGATCCAAGAAGCTTAGACACCACCTACTGGAAACCAAAAAAAAAAAGCACCTTCTTCTCAGCAGTCTAAAGAGAGGTCTTTATACAATAAACCTTCTTTCTGGAAAAACAACAAAATACACATCCATTAATGCCCATGTGGAGAAATAGTCCATTAAACACCATGAACAACCAAGGTGACAAGGCATCTCAGAAAGAAAGAGAAAAATCTCCATAAAATAAGCTTACAGTCATAGAAATATGCAACTTAAATGACAGAGAATTCAAGATGGTACTTCTGAAAAAACTCATTAAGTTCTGAAACGAGTCAAATCAACAATTTCAGAAACTGCAAAAACAGCTAGATGAGCAGAGCAAGGAGTTTGAAACCCTCAAAAAAGAACCAAATAGAACTTCTGGAGATAAAAAAAAAAAACACACTGCAAGAGCTGAAAAATGAAAGAGCAAACCTGGGAAATAGAGTCAACCAAAAAGAGGAAAGGATCTGTGATATCGAAGACAGAAATCTTGAAATAAATTAGAAAGGAGAAGAGAGAAACCGAAGAATAAAAAATAATGAAAGAGAAATTCAAGAACTAGTGGATACCATCAGGAGAGGAAATATAAGAATAATGAGCATTATCGAAGGCTAGGAAAAGGAACAGGGATTAGAAAGTAATTTCAGACAAATAGTGGATAAGAATTTCTCAAATCTAAGTAATGAGCTGAAACTTGGAATTCAAGAAGTCAAGAGAACACTCAATTATCTCAACCTAAAAAGGCCTTCACCAAGACACCCTGTATAAAAGTTATCAAAAATCAATGACAAAGATAGAATTCTCAGGGTAGCCAGGGAGAAGAAAGTGGTAATGTATAAAGGAAAACCCATTAGATTATCATCCAACTTCTCAGCGCAGACCTTACAAACCAGAAAAGAATGGAATCAAATATTTAAACTATTAACTACTAGGCTAGAATAATGTATCCAGCTAAGCTCTCCTTTAGATATGAAGGAGAAATTAATACCATTTCAGACATACAAAAATTGGAATTCTCCACTATGAGGCCTGCACTATAGGAAATTCTGAAAGGGGTCAGTCACCTAAAACAAAATAAGAACAAAAAAATATACATAATTAGGAGTAAAGTGACTATCAGGCAAATAGAAGCAGAAGAATGCAACCCTTATTAAGAAGAGGGCATTATAAGGTTAAATAATAAGAAGAGAACTGTTATAACAAGATAGCAATGGACATTCAGCATACATAGAAACAAACTGAGATAATAATGACTGAAAAAAGGAGGATTCAAAGATCGAAATTCACAAAGAGGAAAAGAGAAAAGGCACACACAGAAGAAAATGGAGAGCTCTCTCTCTCTCTCTCTCTCTATATATATATATATATATATATATACACACACACACACATACACACATATACATATATACACACACATATATATATACATTTATATACACATTTATATAACTATTATTTTCATATTTGTAATGGTAACCACACACCATAGAGTCAGAACTGAAGTATATGACATAAAACAAGAAGAATAAGAAGCAAAACCTACAAAAGCCAGCCAAAATAAAGAAAACAGAAACATAAGGACAAGGAAGCAATGGAAACCCCGAGCTACCAGAAAGCAAAAGATAAAATGGCTATAAGAAGACCTCATATTTCAAGAATCACCCTAAATGTAAATGGACTGAACTCACCAATATAAAGGCACAGAGTTGCAGAATGGACCAAAAAACAAAACCCAACCATATGCTGCCTCCAGGAGACACATCTCAGCTCCAAAGACAAATATAGACTCAAAGTGAAAGTGTGGAAAATGATATTTCAAGCAAATGGCATTCAGAGAAAAGCAGAAGTAGCAGTACTAATATCAGACAAGATAGACTTCAAAATAAAAAAGGTAAAGAAAGATACTGAGGCACTTCATAATGATAAAGGGAATCATGCACCAAGAAGATATTAACACTTATTAATATCTATGCTCCCAATCAGGAAGCCCAGAAATATGTAAAGAAATTACTAACAGAACTAAAGGGAGAAACAAACCAAAACACTATCATAGTAGGGGACCTAAATACCCCACTGTTGGATATGGACAGATCATCCAAACAGAAAATCAATAAGGAAATCACATCCTTAAACGACACATTAGACCAACTGGGCATAACTGACATATACAGAGCCTTCCATCCCAAAACAGCTGCTTATATATTCTTCTCTAGTGCACATGGAATGTTCTCAAGAATCAACCACATACTGGAAAACAGAGATAGCTTGAACAACTACAAGAGGCTTGAAATCATACCAACCATATTCTCTGATCATAATGCTTTGAAACTAGAGATCAACTGCAGAAAGAAATCAGGAAGAACCTCAAATATATGGAGATAAAACAACATGCTACTGAAGAATAGCTGAGTCAGAAAAGAAATAAAAAGAGAGATCAAGAGATATATTCAAATGAATGATAATGATGGTACAACATATCAGAACTTTTGGGACATTGCAAAAATGGTCATAAAAGGAAAGTTCATATCATTACAGGTTCCAAAAATAAGAACAAGCCCAAATAAACAACCTAACACTTCATCTTTAAAAACTAGAAAAGGAAGAACAAATGAAACTTAAAGTCAGCAGAAGGAAAGAAATCATCAAAATTAGAGCATAAATAAATGAAATTGAAAACAAAAAAAATGATAGAAAAAATAAATGCAACAAAAAGCTGGTTCTTTGAGAAAGTTAACAAAATTGACAAACCCCTGGCTAGACTCACTAAAGAAAAAGAGAAAGGGCACAAATAAAATAAAATAAAATCAGGGATGAAACAGGGGAAATTACAACTGACATCACAGAAATACAAAGGATCATGAAAGAATACTATGAAAAAATATATAACACCAAATTTAATAACCTAGAAGAAATGGACCAGTGCTTAGAAAAATACAACCCTCCTAGACTGAATCAATAAAGTCTGGAGAGTCTAAAGACTGATCAACAGTATGGAACTTGAAACAATCATCAAAAATCTATGAAAAAATTAAAGTCCAGGACCAGATGGCTTCACCAGTGAATTCTAGCAAATATTCAAAGAAGATTTAATACCTAGTCTCCTCAAACTCTTTCAAATAATCGAAGAGGAGGCAATACTTCCTAACTCATTTTATGAGGCCAATATTACTCAGATACCAAAACATGGTAAAGATAACACAAAAAAAGAAAACTACAGACCAATCTCTCAAGAAAACAGATGCAAAAATCCTAAATAAGATATTAGAAAACCGAATACAGCAACATATTAAAAAGGTTATACATCATGATCAAGTGGGCTTCATTCCAGGGGCACAAGGATGGTTCAACATATGCAAATCTATTAATGTGATATACCACATAAACAAATTAAAAAATAAGAATCATATGATCATATCAATAGATGCAGAAAAAGCCTTTGACAAGATACAGCATACATTTATGATCAAAATACGTCACAAAATCAGTATAGAAGGAAAGAACCTTAACATAATAAAGGCCATCTATGACAAACCCTCAGCCAACATTATACTTAATGGTGAAAAACTAAAAACCTTTTCTCAAAGATCAGGAACAAGGCAAGGCTATCCACTATCGCCACTGTTATTCAATATAACATTGGAGGTCCTAGTGAGTGCAATCAGACAAGAGAAAGATATAAAAGGTATCCAAATAGGAAATGAAGTGTCAGAAAAAGAAGTGGAAAAATAATTTGTTTTACAATTGCAACAAAAAGAATAAAATACCTAGGAATAAATTTAATGAAACATGTGACGGACCTATATAATGAAAACTATAAGACCCTATTTAAAAAAATCGAAGAAGATACAAAGAAATGGAAAGATATTCCGTGTTCTTGGATTGGAAGAATCAACACAGTTAAAATGACCATATTACCTAACGCATTATACAGATTTAATGCAATCTCCATCAAAATCTCATCGGCATTTTTTAAAGAAACAGAACAAAAAATCATCAGATTCGTGTAGAAGCACAAAAGACCCCAAATTGCCAAAGCCATTATGAGAAAGAAGAATGAGGCTGGAGGCATCACTCTGCCTGACTTCCAATTATACTACAAAGCAACAGTAATCAAAACAGCATGGTACTGGCAGCAAAACAGACATACAGACCAGTAGAACAGAATCGAGAGTCCAGAAGTAAACCCATATTTATAAACATACAGTGGAGAAAGGAAAGCCTTTTCAATAAATGGTGCTGGGAAAATTGGAAGGCCATCTGCAAAAGAATGAAATTAGACTGTTGTCTATCATCACACACCAAAATTAACTCAAAATGGATTAAGGACTTGAATATAAGACCTGAAACAATAAAATGCATAGAAGAAAACAATGGCACTAAACTTAAGGACCTTCAACTTAAGGAGGATTTTATGAATTTGACCTCAAAGGCAAGAGAAGTAAAAGCAAAAATAAATAAATGGGACTACATCAAACTAAAAAGCTTCTGCTCAGCAAAAGAAATCGTCAACAAGGTAAAAAGACAACCATCTCAATGGGAATATATATTTATTTGCAAGCAATGCCTCTGATAAGGGTCTAATATCCAAAATATACAAAGAAATATTTGTATACGGCTCAATAACAAACAAATGATCAACTCAATAACATACAAATGATCCAATCAAAAAATGGGCAGAGGACCTGAACAGACGCTTCTCCCTAGAGGATGTACAAATGCCCTACAAACATGGAAAAATGCTCAACATCACTGGCTATTAGGGAAATACAAATCAAAACCAAATTTAGATACCATCTCACACCTCTTAGAATGGCTATAATCAACAGGACAAGTAATAACAAATGCTGGTGGTGGGACTACAAATTGGTACAGCCACTATGGAAAACAGTATAGAGGTTCTTCACAAAACTAAGAATTGACCTACCATATGATCCAGCAATCCCTCTACTGGGTATTTACCCCAAAGACTTGAAAACCCACATCCAAAAAGATATTTGCACACTGATGTTCATAGCAGCATTATTCACAGTGGCCAGCACATGGAAGCAACTGAAGTGTCCTACAATAGATAATTGGCTAAAGAAACTGTGGCACATATATACAATGGAATATTACTCAGTCATAAGAAGAGATGAAATACTGCCATTTGTGACAACATGGATGGACCTCAAGATAATCATGCTAAGCAAAATAAGCCAGACAGAAAAAGTAGAAAATCACATGATATCACTTATATAAACCTAAAAGCAACAAATGAATAGGACCAAGACTTAGAGACATGGACAATGAATGGACTAGTGGTTCCCAGAGTGCAGTGAGTGGGGGAGGAAGGAAAAGGTAGCCAGGGTAAAGTGGGTCAAATATAGGGGGAGGGGAGGGTAAAGTGCATAAAGGGGATCAAATATATGGTAGCTGAAGGAAACTAGACTTTGGATGGGAATCACACAATAGGATATTTAGACGTCAAATTATAATGTACACCTGAAAATTATATAATTGTATTAACCAATACTACCCCAATAAACTGAATTTTAAAAGTGAATTAAAAAAAAAAAAGTAGCTCTTAGAAATTTAAGAATGCAGAGAAAAGTAACATGGCATCATACACCAAAGCACTTTGTATGGTCTTCAAGGCCTTGCTTAACCTGGCCTCTGCCTGTTTTTCCAGCCAGTCTTATAGCATTTCCTCTCACAGTGGACTTTTCTCAGGTCCAGGAATAAAGTGGGCTTTCCCAAATTTGTATGATATCTTTCCTTAGTTTAAAATACCCTCCTCTACTACACATAAGCACATGCACATGCACATACAGTCCTTCTAATTCCTAATTATTCTTCAGAGTCAAACTTTCCCTGACCTCCAGAGCTGGTTCCATTCCCCCTTTAAACACCTCCACAGCATTTTATACTACCTTGAAACTGTCACAACACTTTAAATTATCTTAGCATAGGTCTTTCTCATCAGATTCTAAGTAGAAACTATATACCCAGGTCTCAGCATACAATGACCATAATACAGTAAATGTCCAATATGTATCTGATAATATTCATCAAGAATTTATATGCCAAGTACTGTTCTGAGAAGTTTATATAAGCTTCATAACAAACAGGTGATATGATTATTAATCACATTTTATACATGAGGACACCTAGGCCAAGAGATGTTAAAAAGGTTATCAGATAGAACTGAGATTCAAACCAATGTCTAGTCTGACTCTGAGACATTCCTATGTCTACTCCTTACAGCCTCCTGGTGAAGAAAGTGCAGGATTCAGAATGTGGGAACAGCTACTCACTAGCTGTGAACCCTTTCTTAAACTCTTTGTGCCTTGCTTTTTTTTTTTGCATTTTTAAGAAAAGGAATAAAAATATCTACCTCATGAGATCACTCTGAAGAAGTGTACATTAAAGTGGTTTGCTTAAGGAGGTTCTTAATAAATAGCAATTGAATCTGACCTCAGAAAAAAAAACAAAGTAGTAATAAGCAGTAAGAAACAGAATTGTCCTAAAGGCATAAAATGTCTCAAGAAAATTATAGTTATACATTTATTTTGATACATAACTACATACATACCTACCTAGCAGGAAATACAAATATAAATATAAATGAAACCAAAAATAGTGCAGGAAGAATAAGCAAAACAAGAATGGGGAAGATAATGGGGATAGAAGGTCCGGTATTGTTGACAGCATCTGATCCACTGATTAATGTTATTTCTAAGCAGATTAACCAAATCCCAACTGTTCTACATCAGGTCCTTTCTCTAAGCTTTTCCTCCCTCTTATTAGCAAATAAAAAATAAATAATTTAAACACACAAAACAGAAGGAAAAAATCACTCATACAAAAATGTCCCAAGTTGATGATTCACCCTAATATGCCTATTCTTTCCTGTGCCTATACTAAAATGATAAAGTGATATAGCTTAAAAGTAAAAAAGAGGAGAATTATCTCCTCTGTGTAAGTTTTTAAATAAAGCATCAAGTCATCCACCTGTTGGCAATAGGAGGTAGTGCAGTACTAAAAATCATCACATGGGGGGAAGGCCTAAAGAGATTGGGAGGGAGGGGGATGTTATTTCTGTCCCAGATGCAGGAAGAACGTTTAACTTCTGATGTATTTCCTTATCATAACCTTCTCCATAGCAACCACAGGACTGCAGTGGCAATAAATAGATAGGGAGATAAAAAATATACATGTTATGTTATACACACACACACACACACACACACACACACACACACACTTATATATAAATCCTACAAAACTGCTGAATTCAGTAATGGTTTTAAGAAAAATATCACACATTCCCCTGAAATTTCAATTGCTGTGGAAGACTAAGCACTAAAAACCAAAATCAAGCTAGCATAGTACAAGTGTTATTTTTCAACAGCACTTATATTTGTAACATATTTATAGCGCCTTATGACAGATTTAATCTCTAAAATGAGGTTATTTTACTAAAAAAAAGAAATCTTTTGAGGCCTAACAGATTTCTCAATGTTTGGTCCAGAAGAATAGGCTTTTATCTCACCTATTATTCCTAAATAACTAAGACCATCAACAGTAATAACAAGATTGTGACTTTGTGTCCATTATACATTATACTGCTGGTGAAAATTTTAAAACTAGAACAACTGACAAAGACTTTTACAACAAGTAAAGGAAGATAGAACTATGGTCACCCTTTGGGAACCAGTTGCCTCAGTCTGCAGTCAGCATTCCCCTATTTGGGCTTAACTTTGATTTTTAACTTCAGGATTAACACATATGCACAAAACCTATGGTTTCAGCATGAAGGCGGCCTGCACCCAGGCTGGTGGTATGGGGAGGCATGATTTCATCAGAAAAAGCACTGTATCCCCATAGCCCCACTTTATAGAAAGAAAAAAAACCCATAGTTCAGATGGCAATGACATTAAATGAACAAGTGTTCCCCTTTAAGACCTGCTCTTTTGAGGGACAGACTATTATAGATCTTCTCAACTTCTAGGTACCTAGGAATCATCTCAAGAGGTACTAAATATCAGTGAGAAGCCTACATTCGAATCCAGAAGGCCTCCCCACTGGGGGACTTTGAGATGTTCACCTAAGTTCTCTCACTAAATGGTGAAATTTTATTACAGGCCTGGCTTATATGTTTATAGCTGGTCATCTGAATGCCACAGGATACATTTTTATGGCTCCCTTGATTCAAATATAGGGAAAGAACAGCAACAAAGGATTTAAACACAATGGGTTGAGTAGAGGAGAAAAAGGAAGAAAACATTTTGATGAGGGTGTGTTATTAATAGCTTAATAGGAAAGAATATACTTAGTTCTTTCAGGAATGGGAGGGGAACTGAGGCCACAGCACTAGTGTGTGTGTGTGGCAGGCAGGGGAGAGTGGGTGAGAGGAGAAAAGGAGGCGGCAATAGCTGGGGGCTGAGGAGCCCTTGGGAATCACACTCTTTATGCTTTTACCTCAACTCACAGGCTCACATGGGCCCACGCCAATAGAATTTTATACTTATTAATTCAGGCAGCCAACAAAATGACAGGTACCAGTAAGAGGGGCAAATGTAAGGGGCATAAATTCTGCCTTCACGGAACCTGATGTTCTTCAATTAAACACAATGGTAACGAACGTCATGCAGAAGGTGAGAACTTTAACTTCTCTTTTCTCAGGATGAGGTACTACTTCTTGTGAGATTTGGTTAAAATTTGAGAGGCATTTCTCTAATAAGTATGGCTACTTCTAGAATTGCAGGCCTGTCAACAAACTGCTTAGTCCTCAGGTCTCAGGGAAAACAACACAGAACCAAGGCGAGCTGGCAGTCTGTGACTGACACATAAGAGCCCAGGGGGTGACCTAGAGAGGCACCTCTCCCTGAAGTCCTACAACTCTGTGCTCTGAGGTGCAGAGGGTCTGCAGGCTCTCGCTCTGATTACCCAGCCCTTCCAGAGCTGTCTCAGGTTCAGAGATTTCAGTTGAATTTTAATCAAAACTGATCTTCAGAGGAAACCCAGACAAGCTGGTAGAGCGATGTTTTCTTTGGCATGAGAAAATAATGATAGCAAACTGAAGACACCAAAGGATAGATAGAACTTTCTGCACAGCTGCCACTTTTCTGCAAAAATTTAGCTGCTCCTTGTGAGAGTCAGGCTGATGGTTTAAGAGCTCCACCCTAGTTACAATGAAAAAAATGTTGCATGCAATAAAATATGTGCTCCCACCAACTTGTAAGCAAAAGAGCTTTGACAACTGTACAACATTATCAGATCTACGGTATAACTACTTACACATTATTATTATGTTCCTTCCACAGGATTTTTAAGTTGTCTCCTTTTCTCCCCTCCCAAAGCACCTTCCAGCTGGAGACTAGAAGCAGTAGTAGTTCTAGCCTCCAATTACTTTTCTTTCCACAGTGCACACCATTTTATGCTCTAACCCCAGAAAAGCCACTCTCTTCCAGCACTTTATCCAGTAAAGAGAGGTCTCATAACATTCCAAGTCAATTCTTTTGGATAATTCCATGGCTCCTGAAAGTTTTCTGTGGTTTTCAGGTTCAGCCATATGAACACAGACTACTAGGTGCAAAATGGTTTGCAACTAATTAGTTAACAACCACAGTAGCATCCAATAAACATATGCATGTACAATCTGAGAGTTTGGAGATAAAATGAGTTACCCAGGTCAGATACCAACCAAAGAATAGAATTAATAAAGTTTCGTGAATAAAGTAGCTGTTGAGCTGAGGATTATAAGAATAAGACTGCTAAATAATTTGTAATTTTCAAAGGGTTAAACATTTTATGGCACACAAAAAAAATGAGAAATTGCAGTCCTTCCTGATCCAGTGTCCTAATGAAAATATCCTCAAAGTAACGATCTGCACATTTTATCCCCACTTTTCCCCTTGAAGCCAGACTTCAGTGGGAACCACTATCTCATCTTCTACAGAAGTCAGTAATAAAGAGGGAAATGACACTGAAGCAAGAAGTCTAAAGGATCCACAAATGGGGTAATCTGCTCTTCAATTATGAGGTATCTCCTATAGTATTTATGAACACTCTAACACTGAATTTCAAGATGTGTGTGCGTGCATGTGTGTAAAACACTAACAGAAATGCCTAGAGAATGAGAGATAAATCAGATTGGCAGCTCAATTTAAAATTCACTAATGGTTCTACTTAAAACAATCACTTCCTATTTTTTAATTAGGAGCTGATAGAAACAGCATTCTCTAGATGTTCACACACCAATATCTAGTAGCAAGCGCTTTTAGACAAAACTGTATCTGTGCTGGCTCTGTAACTCAGACAAGAAAAGAGTCTGAAAAAATAAAAAACACTGACAATAACTGTGAGTTTTGACAACAAAAGTGACACCCTCTAGTCAATCCAGTGGTCTGGTGGCAAATTTAATAAGTTAGCTTTTAAATAAAAGAGTGGTCTACAAATAGCTTCTCAATTTTTTAAACTGAACCTTAGAGGAAAAATACATTTAAACAGTAGAGATTGTTTTAATATTACCTTATTTACTAATTTTCATTTCCAAGTTGAATTCAGATTGGGTACCTTGTGATCAGTCTTCCTAACTTCAGTGAGTTTTCTATCTCAAAGAATACCAATCAGTTATCCAAATTGTGTTCAGAAAACAAGTCAACAACCAGATGGCATTTGCTATTGCTGCTCCCTTGTTCTTTCATTAAAATACTCTTTGAAAGTATTTATTTTGGATGTCATGTGCTACCCTTAGTATTTCCTAAAGCTTACAGTCTCTCACTTTTGATACAGAAATAAAGGTTTACAATAAATCCCAGACATAGATGTCATTTTAATCTATTTTTTTATTTGAAGCTTTTCAGAACATTAAAAGAGGGAGAAGTGACCTTATGTCATCTAATTCAATCCTCCCTTATTTCAAAATGAAACAACTTAACCTTAAAACAAGGAAATCACTGGCCTGAAATCAGTTACTGCCAACCCTTAATTCCCAGTTGAGTGTTATTTCAACTCTATCAGATTTGTTACACAAAAGACAGAAACTCAAATACTTAAAAATAAATCTCAACTATTTATAAGTAAGAAGCCTGAAATTTCTGCTTCTTTAACTTTCCACTGTTATTTGTTCTATTTCTCATTTGGACAGTTACCAAGTAGTGACCTTCTTATTTCCAGGAGATCTCAGTATCTAATGGCAAAATAGCACAGAGCCCATGAGGGTGGTTGACTGCATCAAAAATCTATGGACACTTGTGGCCATTATGGGTGGTCTAGAGATTTTTAGGAGACATAAGAGTAGGTTGCTAATGCCTCTAGTAAAAAAAAAAAGTATTGGAGTGAGAAAAGGGACACAAATGTGAGAGCCATTCTGTTGTAATCTGGACAGATTTCATTGTAGGGAGCCCTATCCAAGATGCCAGGTTTGCAAGTAATAGCAAAAATTGGCTTAAGTAAAATTTGTTAATAAAAAATATATTGTCTCCATAATCTAAAGATTTTGAACCTATTTTAACATTTGTGGGTGCTGAAAGAGCCATTAGCTCTTTTTTGACAGTATGGAGTGGTTCTCAGCTTATGAAACAATTTTCAGAAATTTAACAAGGGTAACAGAGCCCTGTACTGTGCAGGGCAATGACTTATGTCCTTCATATTAGTATGTCCTGAATGAGGATGTCAAATGAATTTCCCTAGAGGAGAATGTCATCAGTGTGATGCCATACTTTTGCTTCTGGAGAAAACTGGATGTGGTTAGGATCTTGCCTGTAAAGATTGCATGCAAGAACAGGGCTATTAGGGTACCCACCCCATGGATAGCTAGGTAAAAGTGTACTGTGTCCTTTCAAAGATGAAGGCAAATTGCAACTGAGAGGCTCTGAATTGAACACATTAGCCAAATCCATGACTACAAAGTATTACTAGTTGGTGATTAGACAGAGTCAGTAATTTCAATAATATTGGGAATGCAGGCCTTAATGGGTGGGCTCATGATATGAAGGTTATGGTAACCCACTATAGGGCACTGTTCATTCTTTCCAAGTTTAAAAACAGGTCAAATTATGCTGTGAAGTAGAGAAACAGTAAGAATAATCACCTCTTCTCCAAAAAGATCTTATATATAGGTTTCAGTTCTTGAAGGCTCTATTTTAATTTCCATTGAGCAATATTAACTATTTTATTCATGTAGGAGAGAAGAAGTCAAGGAAGCCCCACTTTTCCAAACCAACTAAGTGCCAAAGATGTAATGTAATGTAATTTACTAGTCATTGGGTCAGAATGCCCATGCTGACTATGGGATATTATAGGGCAATAACTTCTATGATCACAGGGAACTTGGCAAGGCAACAGTTCAGATGGTTAAGGAAGGGCATGCCTATTTGTTTTCTATCTTATATTTGGTAATTTCTCGATGAATGTATAGGGCACTTTATTAAAATGAAAATACATTAAAAATTAGTAGGCTCTCCAAGTATAGGGTTACCTTATTTACATTTACTGGGATCCTCAGATATAACTGTAATTTGAGTCCAAGCATCAGTTAAGACCATGAAGGTGCATTTCAGCAGATGAGAAAGTTAATTCAGAACCTATGTTATGGAAGTGCAGAAGTCTGTCATTTCTTTTTTATTTCATTGCTTTAGAAATTCTTTTAATAAACTTTGGATTTCCAATTGGATAAAATTGTAACCTCTGATTCAGTATTTTGTTATTCCCTCCTCCCCACCAAGTGTATAAATATTTCTGTGTTGAAGGTTTTTTGGTGGTTACTAGATATATTTCAGGAAGGTTTTCTCTACCCTGCTCATATATATGTACGTTTCTTCCTCCAGAAGGCCTCAAGTAAGAGTCATCAGGGTTAGGGGCCTTTCCCATGGTAATGATGGGTTTTTGGGGTCAGGTTTGAATTAACCCCTTGATTTTGTAAACAGTGCTATGGGCATTTTTCACTATAACCTTGAAATACCTTGGATTCAGCTAAAATAGTGATTAAAGGAAAATTTATAGCTCTAAATGCTTATATTAGAAAATTACATAATAAAGTAAATAAAATTTATAATAGTGGTTATTGCTATACACAGAAATAAATTAAAGAACAATGTTCTTTAAACTAATGGATTAGCAAGAGAGACTATGTATTTACCGAAAGTAAATAAACTAAATACTTATAAATAAGGTAAAATCAATTATAACTGCATATCTTAATGTAAATTTTTAAATAAACAAAGAAAATGCACACTTCTCAAGTAAGTTTTAACACAGCAAAAATTCTTCAAATCACCCTTAAATGATTAAAAGTGTGCTATTTCCCATTACACATAATAGAGCATTATTCCAACAATAGCAGATATTGATGGCTACAATGAGATACAGTATTATTGTAATACATTAAAAAAATTCTAAGGCAATATGCCTTTTATATATTTTACAGAGAATATTTAAAGGTTAATGTTTCTCACTGATGTACTTTTCTTAGTGGGGCAAAAAATACACTCATACAAACACATGTATACTCCAATTCAATTTTCCCCTCATACCTGGAAAGGCACTAAAAACATATCTTTTGAAGTTCAGTGTGGAAAAACTACCTTTTCAATTCGTCTGTGGAATTTTCTCTTCAAACTAGAGAGACACCTAGCACCAGGAGCCTACAAACAAAGAAAAAGCTTTTAAAAAATACTTCAAAAAATATATATGGGTAGGAAGAATCAACATTGTTAAAATGGCCATACTACCCAAAGCAATCTAAAGATTCACTGCAATCCCTATGAAAATACCAATGGCATTTTTTCAGAGAGTTAGAACAAACAATCCTAAAATTTATATGCAGCCATAAAAAAAAACCTGAATAGCCATGGCAATCTTAAGAAAGAAGAACAAAGTTGGAGGTATCGCACTACTTGATATCAAACTATACTACAAGGTTACAGTAATCAAAACAGCATGGTACACTGGCATAAAAACAGATACACTGATCAATGGAACAGAATAGAGAGCCCAGAAATAAATCCACACCTGTATGCTCACTTAATATATGGCAAAGGAGGTAAGAATATACAATGGGGTAAAGACAATCTCTTCAATAAATGGTGTTGAGAAAATTGGATAGATACATGCAAAATAAAAGAAGCTGGACCATCTTCGTACACTGTATACAAGAACAGACTCAAAATGGATTAAAGATTTCAATGTAAGGCCCGAAACCTATGTTTAGAAGAAAACATAGGCAGTAAACCCTCTGATATTACTAACAGGAATTTCTTTTCAGATATATCTCCTCAGGAAAGGGAAATAAAAGAAAAAATAAACAAATGGGACTACATCAAACTAAAAAGTTTTTGTACAGCAAAGGAAACCACCAACAAAATAAAAAGACAATGGACTATTTGAGAAGATATTTGCTAATGATACAACTGTTAAAATCCAAAATTTATAAAGAACTTATACAACTCAACAACAACAAAAACAATCCAATTAAAAAATGGGCAGAAGTCCTGAACAGATACTCTCCAAAGAGAGAATACAGATGGCTAACAGACACATAAAAATATGCTCAAGGTCGCTAATCATCAGAAAAATGCAAATTAAAATTACAATGAGCTATCAGCTTACACCTGTCAGAATGGCTATCATCAATAAAGCAAAAAACAGCAAGTGTTGGTGAGGATGCGGAGAAAAGGGAGCCATCATACATTTTTGGTGGAATTGCAAACTGGTATAACCTCTACGGAAAACAGTATGGAGGTTCTTCAAAAAATTAAAAATGAATATACCTTTTGACCCAGCAATTGCACTTCTGGTTATTTATCCAAAGAAAACCAAGACAATAATTCATAAAGATCTATGCATCTCAATATTCATGGCAGCACAATTTACAATAGCCAAGATATGGAAGCAACCTAAATGCCTATCAACAGACATTAGATAAAGAAGTTGTGGTTCATATATATAATGGAATATCACTCAGCCATTAAAAAAAAATGAAATCCTACCATTTGCAATGACATGGATGGACCAAGAGGTTATTATGCTGAGTGACATAAGTCAAACAGAGAAAGATAAATACCATATGATTTCACTTATAAACAGTATCTAAGAAACAAAAAGAAGAAACCAATCAAAAACAGACTCACAAATATAGTGGACAATTTGGTGATGGACAGAAGGGAGGGGTTGGGAGGCTGGGAGAATGGGGTGAAGGGTTAAAGAAGTATAACCTAGTAGTTAATAGTTGGGCAAAGGGAGCATGGCAGAGGGAATGCAGTTAGCATTAATATGATGGCTAAGTGGAGGGCCAGAAGAAGGGAGGGAGCAATAGGAGGGATTATTTTATGAACATTATAGATGTCTAACCAATGTACTGTATACTTGAAACTAATTTAAATTGATTTTTTAAAGTAAAATAATAATTTGAAACCTGGGAATTATATCTTTCAAATGATGTAGCATAATTGTTAACCTTGGATATTGTGTAAGAAGCTGGAATAAAAATGATGTTTGAGCCCCCTAAAAAAAATGTATAAACTGATGCAAGAGAGTGAAAAAAAAGCTATAGTGTAAGAGCAATGTCTCCCAGGAAACAATGCCTCCTGATCCCACACTGCTGTGTATACTGGTTCACTGCCTCTGGTTTGGCCATTTCTCACTGAGGTATACACATTTGGTAGATAACAGAAAGTGAAGATGTTTATGAATCATCATAACAGCTCTGATATACCTTTCTGTAATAATAAAAATGTTCTATATCTTCACTATTCAATATGGCAGCCACTAGCCATATGTGGCTATTGAGCATTTGAATTGTAGCTAGTGTAACTGAGGCACTGAATTTTAATTTTAATTAATTTAAATTTAAATATCCACATGTGTCTAATGGCTAGTACAGTACATAGCATAGTTTTAGACTCAGTCTTTCTGTAGAGCTCAACTATTTATCATTCATATATTCCCTATATCAGAGATTGCAAACTGGCAATCCATGGCCAATCTTGGCTGACAGATGAGTCATCATGACAGTTTTTGTTTTTAACGTAAATCAAATACTTTTAAACAGGGTACTCCCCAGTTGGCCATTATATCTAACATTCTTTATTGTAAATTCTTCACATGTATTGGCTAAATCTTTACAAACTTTATACAAGATAGGTACTATTATTATGTGCTATTATTTATACTTTACAAACAAGAAAAGTGAGACAGAGGTATCATGTGATTTACCAGTTTATTGCTAATAAATGCCAAAGCCAAATTTTGAATATGAGAAGTCTAATTCCAGAGGCTATGCATGCTCTTAACCACCATGTTCCCCAATCCTCTCAGGCTGGCTTACTTCTTCCAATCATCACTTATTTCACGAGTAACATATTTCAAACATAATTTCATTCAATGTAATTACTAGTCCCCGCTTTACTCTTGTTTTGAGGAGTGAAAGTGATTTCTACTTTGAAACAGCAGCCAACCACTAGAGGAGGCTGTACTGGAAAGTGCCATGTCTATAGGCTAATATAAAGGAATAGCTGGTTTTGTTACAAACTGAGCAGGTAATAACTAGTATTCTTTCCTTTACCTCCGAGAAAGGACATCACCCTCCAAATTTCCTTATCTTCACTGGGCTACTGAGCCTGTTACATATTTCTAATTTGATTAGGAAGACATTAGCAAAATGAGCTAGGTTTATATCAGCTGCACAGCCCTCTTCCTAAAATCAAAGATGCTAAAATCCAAAAGTGAAAATTCAAAAAGGAAAAGGAAATCCTAAACTTAACACTGCTTATTCTAGAATCACTTGCAAATCATCTTTCTTTTATTTCTCAGAATCACAGATATTGCTGCAAAGCTCTCTATAATATTTCACAGGAGGTGAGACCTTTAAAAAATTCAGTGTTGCACTAAAGGAAGGGTTAAAGTTCATAAGTAACCTTGCCAATGATGAATGTATTGCTGTACTTTTATTGAGGAAGAAACGAAATAAATCAAAGTTGGAAAATGTGCCAGTAAATCAGAATCTAGAAACTATCATAATTAACTCCATGGTGACCACCATTCATGCTTTAGAGGGAAAAGAGTCAATGTAAGCATATTGTGTGACTAAATTTGGTCGTTTAATTTTTCCCTTTCCTTATTTTATCACAATGTGCTCACAGATACTTATATGAGGACTATGGCCAGAAATCTTGCAGTCATGCATTTTATTAGACTCCAACTCAAACTAGTCAGTGGAAAAAAACAATGATGAAGAAATAGAAACACTGGATAGTTATGATCGCTTCTGCCACTGGAATGAATTCAAAATTAAAGAATGCTAGCTAGATTTAATTGCAGTGAGTAAAAAGCTGAGTTAATGACAAGGTCAGCGAGTGACCCGAAGGATTAATAAGTATATTTTATAATAAATGTTCTTTAATACTTAATTATCACAAAAGACATTATTATAATAATAAAATGAAACAGAAGCATAGATGAACAGAGAACAGATATTTAGTAGGGCAAGTTTTGTCCTCAGCACTGAGTTCAGCATTGTGAGGAACACAAAAGCAGCAAATGAGATTCTCTGCATTAATAGAAGCCATCATCCCATTTCATACGTTCCAAGCAGTGCTAATTCCCCTCTTTCCTCCCAGCACTAATTTTATCTGCTGAATGCTATGGACTACAGAAGCAACTGCAAATATGTATGAGGGAGAGAAGACAATTTCACCAATAAAGTTGGATACACCGGAATCACTGGATGTTAAAGACTGGATTTTGGAGGACCTGTCTGGATTAGAAAAAAGTACAAACAGGCACATTCCCGCTGGTATGTATGGAAGATTTTTCTTTAAACAAGAGGCTGATTTTGATGTTCCCTATCATGACTCTTAGGCCACTGGTCTCTGTTTAGAGAAGATCTAAGCCTCTATGTAAGACTCTTAGCTGAGATAATATATGCTACTGGATGTCAGAAAAGGAAGAGACTGACATGGCTTGACTCAAAAAGAAAAGTCTATGGCTAGTCTGAGTTTTGAGTGAGACCTAGGAAAACAGAGAAGAATAATTAAATAGCAAATAGAAAAGATCAAACTCCAGAAAAAGGGAAACCAGCAATGAATTCTTCAAACATGTCAAGAGTTACTTCTGACAGTACAATAGGTGAATAACATCCCAGGAGAATGTGACCCTGCTAAGGAAGGAACTACCAAAGCCATTTTTAGCTGGCTGTCCTTACTGAACTCATAGGAGAGCAATTACTATGAATAGTGAGAGGATTCACTTCCAAGAGGACAGACAATAGGTGTCTCAAATTTTTAGGAGAGTATAGTCTTAGGAAGTCTTAATTAGACAGGATAGCTGTGAGTGTGTGTGTGAGAGAGAGAGAGAGAGAGAGAGAGTGTGTGTGTGTGTGTGTGTGTGTGTGTGTGCGCGCGCGCACACGCGCACATGTGTTAATTGTTGCTTTTATTAAGAAATAACAAATGTGTGGGATGAAAAGCTTATATCCAGGTAATATAACTATAAGTCCTTAGCCAGGGTTCAAAAAGGATCACTGAAATTGCAACTATCTCATATCTAGTACTTTGAAAAAGGGTCCTATTATCTGGCCCAGCAAGTAATACCATTTCAAGGAAATCTATCCCAAGGAAACAACCAAAGATGCAAAGATTTATAAAGAATTATGTCTATTACATGATTACTTAAAATGGTGAAAATTTTAAAACAACCTAGATGTCCAGCAATAAATGGTTCATTACCAAACTATTATACAACTACATTTTTTAAAATGTTCTTAAATAACATTTAAGGGAAAGGGAAATGATCACGTTATAATAGTAGGTGATAAAAAACAGGATATAAAATTCTATAAAAAGTTATTGTATCAAATATGTACATGTAAAATGTATACCATAAGGCTGTGTGATAATGCATATACATCCAATAAAGAAATTATTAGTTTTTGCTGGTTAAATTTCTTAGTTTTCATAGCATTTTTTCTCCTAAATATAAAATGTATAACTTATTTCAGACAACTTAGGGAGAAAAAATGTGAAAGTAAAAAAAGAAAAGAAAAATCACCTATAATGTCACTACTAAGAAATGAAGGCTGTTGGTGTATAGATTTATGATCTTTTTCCCATGGATGTATTATATTATTCCTATTATCACATAATAAGGCTACACATTTATTTTTAGTAGGAGTTACTTTTTGTGGTAAAACATTACAAATTTAGTTTTGGAACATTCAGTTGTGCAAAGAAAACATAGATTCTTTCATTTCTATAATCATCCTTAGGAGCCCTATCCTAGTGGGAAGTGGGAAAACAGACTTGCTAATCAGACATATTTCAATCTACTCCAGTTTAAACACTCCTTGAGCTTACACGTTCATCCATTCATAATCCAACTTGCCTAAAGTGCTGGTTTAACTGTGCCTTTTGGAGGATTCAGTGTCTTTGGGACAGTCTCTCAAAGCATCAACACCACTCCCTTCCCTTATCCAGGAAGAAGACAATATGTAAGGGGGCTCACAAGATCCTTCTGGCAAAGGGGAGAAGAGAGCCTTGATCCAGGTGATGTTCCATGGACATCACTGTTGTTGTCAGCTACAGGGTGGCTCTCTTCTGTGGACTGGTTCCTGCAGAGATGTGGCTGGTTCTGGATTTTTCTGGAAAGACGTGTTGGCACGCACTCTGGGGCCTACTGTCCTAGACAGTTGGTTCTCATCGTGAAGCCCTGAAAAGAGGCCTCTTAACTTCAACAGCAGGCTTCTGCAGGGTCACAGGTTCTTTCACCCTCCCACATCATCTTCATTTCTCAAAATTCATAGCACCATACACTAGAGAAAAGGTCAATTTTACTCTATATAAAATTATACCTCAAAAAATCCAAAGATATTTTTTAAGCAGTAAAGGGAAATTTGCCAAAAATGTTCACAGTAGCAAAAAGAAAAGTCTTTTAAATTAATGAATTAATCACACAATGAAGAAGTTAGGGGAAAAGATAACAAAATAAACTCCAAAAAGAATTGAAAAAAGAAATTTAAAAAATGATTTGAAGGCTTCTGGCTTGAGGTAAATGTGTGAATGGCAGGATCTTGTGGTGTACCAAGGGCAAAGGGGGCACTGATGAGACAGAGGAGCACTAAAACTCAATTTATTTCTTATTGCGACCATGAACCAGCAATTCTAAACAATGTCACTGATGTGTTACTCCCTGAAAAAGTGTGTTGGTCTAAGTTCTAAACAATAGCCATGGTTATTGTTAAGTTTTAATAATACATTATATATTTATAAACTTTGAATTAGCACATTTTATTACTTATTCTTTAGTAAAGACTATATTCCATATGGATGTTATTTAATAGAAATCACTAATTATATGGGATTTACATATATGTAATTATATGGTCTGGCCTCTGATACACATTTGTTTGAAAGAACTGGAGCTTGCTTTGAGTGCAGTTCCTGCCTCCGACCCACATGTCTGGTTACATAATCCTATGCTAGAAGAGTAGCTAGTAGATTCTAAATAAACAATGATTCACAAAGTGATTATAACAGAAAATACATAACTTGAGTTATTTCAGTTCTGTCCTCTACCTGCAAATCATTCTCTGAATCTTGCTGCATTCACTCTTTTGGAAGTGTTTTTTCACATGTTGCCCCTCCCCATGCTCCATTCCCCCAGCTTTTTCAATTATTACATCAATATAAGTACATTACTATAATTTACAAGTTTTCATTATTGCATTATATTTATTTTGTTACTGGCATCATTTTAAACACACACACACATATGTATGTATGTATATATATACATATATATAAATTTCAATAAGAAAAATTTATTTTCTTGATATTACTAATTTCATAATTATTACTGAAAATACATCTGCCATATAAAAAATGGGGATGTTAAAAAATAATCTACTCTGGTTATCAAGTAATCTGGGTAGGCTACAGTGGAACCATTTACTAAAAAATAGGAAATACAGGTGGAGGAAATGTTGGGGGAAAAAATGATTTAGATACTGTGTTTGATCATTCTGAGGGATGAGCAGATAAAATACCCAGTAGGTAGATGGAAAATACAGGAAAAGAGCAAGATCTAGAAGTCACAGATAAACAATCAAACAAAAAAGTCACAAATAGGTGAGCCGCTGAAGTTATGAAACTGAACAAAAGATCAAGATTTGAAAACATTTATCCATAAAGATATATATATATGCACCCTGATGTTCAGAGCAGCATTACCCATGGTGGCTAAGGCATGGAAACAACCAGTTCTCTTCAACAGATGATTAGATAAGGAAAATGTGGTACATATATACAATGGAATATTAATCATAAGATGAAATACTATCATTTGTGACAACATAGATGGATCTTCAGATTAGCATGCTAAGCAAAATCAGTCACAGAGAAAAAGTTGAGAACCATATGATTTCACTCATATGTGAGATATAAAACTAAATGCAACAAACAAACAGAAACTCATGGACATGGACAACAGTTTAGCAGGGAAAACACATAAGGGTAAATAAAGGGGGGTCAAATAAATAGTGACAGAAGGAACTCTAACTTTGGGTGGTGAACAAATATGCAATATATATATGACATTATGAATTGTACACTTGAAACCTATATAATTTTATTAACCAAAGGTACCCCTATAATTTAACAAAAATTTAAAAATCACTCCTTTAAAAGATAAACATAAAAGTCAGAACTTCATGACATACCTACATTCTTGGGGTAGGCAGAGGAATAGGAATTGGGGAGAGAGAACAAGCATGAACAACTGGAAAGGTGAGACAAATATCTGGAAAAAGAAAAAATAAAGGAAAAGAAAAATTGCAGGCATACAAACCTGTAAATTTAATTTGTATGTTTAATGAAATTTATTATAAAACCTGAAAGGCAACTTATACAGGATTTGGCAATGAGGTGGTCTTTGATGGTCTTTACGAAAGCATTTCCCAAAGGGTAGTAGATCTAGCCACTTTGCTGAGACACAGGACTGCAGAATTAGAAGCCCACATTCCGAACTGCAAATGGGCCAGAGTGGGACTCACAGGGCGTCAGTGACCTACAGAATGAAGTCCCTGAACCACATACATCAAGATTATGAGACACTTGTTTAAAATAGCTGATTCAAGAACTCTACTTCAGACATCTGAATCAGAATCTCAGGAGGTAAAAACTCAAGACTAGTATCTTTAATAAGCTCCCCAGATAATTCTTATGCATGTCAAAATTTAAGGACCACTTGTCTCTATGCTCTCCATGGTCCATTCTACCTATAAAATTCTGTAGGTCAGTGATTTTTATCTGAAAATAAGGTGTTAAACTTTTGCAGAAATGTTGCAAAAATCAGACCTGCGAGAAACCAAGCCCAGCTCCAAGAGTTAGAGAACTCAGGTTCATTATGCTGGTGGTCCCAGAGGAGCTAGCACTCTGAAGATCTGGGCTCCAAGCTCAGGGGCAACTTTGCTTTTATGGTGCTTAGTTGGCATGAACAGATTGGTTAACTTGTCCTCAGATGGTTACAAAGCGTGGGAATTGCTATGGGTTGGAGGCAGTCACAAAGAGTTACAAAGCATGGGAATTACTATGGGTTACAGGTAGTTACATTTGTTATTTAGACAGAACAAGCAAAAGGGAGAATGAGTCTTTAGTTGATTTCGAGGTTACCCTATCCTATGGCCTATGCCGGAAGCATATCTACAGAAGCAGAACAACGAGCTCGTTATAAGGTTGGATTTTTGAGTGAAAATTCCTCTTCAGATGTCAGAAATTACCTGATAAACATATAATAATCAGAAGTACTCAGGGCAGAAATAATACTTCTGCTTTTCATTTACATCAATCCATTTCAATTATATGCTACCATCATTCTAATGAGGGTTATGGAAGTACTATAGCTGTGGGAGAGAATTAAGTTCATGGGTAGCTAGGAGATGGGGTTGTGGGCCAGAAGCAGCATATAAAACAAGAATAAAAAAGAAGTTCTGTTTGGTGGTAATAAGGAGCTTTAAAGAAAAGTCATGCAACCTAAAGATTGCTATTATTAGACACAGTTAAAAGATATTCAGTGTTATCTTTTTTTTGGTTTGGGAAAAACAACTATGTTTCTATTTATATATAGAAACAGAGAGTCAATGTTTTTATCTATCTACATATATAAACATAGAATCAATGTGTTTTTCCTTAGGGAGGCTACAATTTAATTAATATTCTGTAATTGATATTGATTTTAATTGACTGATGACACTCTTAGGATGGGCCTCTCTGCCAAGCTTTCTGGGTCAGGAGCACAATGAGCTCCATTATGCACAGAAGCCTTTTGTTTCCAGGGGTCTTCAACTAAGCAATACTTTTTGGGTCTCAGATTATTTGAGCCAGAGAGATCCTTGAGAGGCCTTCTAGTTCAGCCTTCCACACACCATTTTCTAAAATTATTCCAACACCTCTCCATCCCCCATATAAAGTCTAAAGGATCTGCTCATTTTCCTTGCATTCCTCTAGTTATTTATAGCATTCTATGCATTAGATTACCTTGAGAAAGATAACCCTGGGGTACCATTACCTTCTGGATTTTCATACTTTGTACATTTTTTTAAAAATGACAGGTAAGTGGAAAAGAAATCCAAAAGTTGAATTGTGTGTTAACCACAGCATTTCATAGACAGCTAACATACACGCAGATAATGAGTGCAATTTAGAGGGTGGGCTGAAGAATGGTCAGAACTAAGAAGAAAAGAATGGGTAAAGAGTAGAAGGCTTCCCACCAAGTATGTCACAGGCTGAGAAGAGGGTCTGAAAATACAAGCTTAAGGTAAATACACACATTACAGCAAATACACGTTATTTTCAAGAAGAAAAGCAGAGCAAGGGGAGGAGAGACAAATGAAAAGCAAATCTAAGGAACAAAAAGAACAAACTAATCAAAAACAGACTCAAGAATACAGAGGACAATTTGGTGATAGACCAAGGAGAGGGAGTCAGGGGGCTGGGAGAATGGGGTGAAGGATTAAAGTAGTACAAATTAGTTGTTGATACATGATCACGGGGATGGTCACAGGGAATATAGTTAGCAATAACATAACGGGTAGGTGGAAAACCAGAAGAGAGGAGCAGTTAGGGGGATCATTTTATAAATTATATAAATGTCTAACCAATGTACTTGTATACTTGAAACTAATAAAGTAAAATGAAGAGAGAATTTAAGGAATTTACATCAAAAAGCTAATCAGTTCTTTGTTCTGCTTCTGTAAATATACTTGCTGTATGCAGGAGCTCCCTTGCAGAGCTCACCTGCATTTTGTCCTACTTGCCCTTTGCTCAGTAGATGTTAACTGTTTGTTCCCCTAGCAGCTCCTGCTTCCTATAACAATTTGTATCCATCAGCAACCCCTGACAACTCCTGCCCTTCCCCCAATGTTACCACTTGCAACCATAGCAACTCCCTGTTGTTTGTAACAGTTTTGAGTTCAAGTTGACCAATCAGCTCATGTAATAGACTGGTGTATAAGGAATGCTGCAACTGTGGGCCCAGATCTTCAGAGCGTTAGCTCCTTTGGGACCAGGCATAATAAACCTGAGTTCTCCTTCTAAGTTACTGCTTGTTTTTTCCCTGGACTGGTTTTGAGATTTTTCCACAACAAAAAATAGGAAAAAAATGGAAAGCAGAGAAGATATTTTATACTTTCAACTAGCTCTTAGGTTTAAGACTCAGTATATGAGTTCTTTCATAGGTAATGCTATCTATTTTGACACCAAATAAGATCACTTCTAAATCGTCTCACACAAATAAAATTTTTATCTAATTTATGAGGGCTTATAGAGGAGAAGATTATACATTCTTGTGTCTGACATTCCTATAGGGAGCATCTCTTTATAGTATATCCAACTCCATCACACTAGAGCTTGAAGCCCGTATCTCTTTTGTCCTCCAAATCTCACAGCTCATCGCTAGCTTCAGAATAGTTTATTTGGTTCATATTGACAGGAAACTGTCCCTTGACATTTTTTCTGACCAATAAACGAGATATACATTTTCATTATTATTTTTTTTACAATTTTCATGTACACCATACACAAGTAGCTCTCTCTCTTTTCAGAGAAGTCATATGCCTTGCCCAGGGTTGACAATTCAAGGACTTGGCCACAGCCATATCTTAGATTCAGGTCCCTATCTTTTTTGCTGGTCACAGAATCATTTGAAAATCTGATAAAACTCATGGGTCAATCACCTCGCCAGAAAATTGTACATATAAATATATTTTGGCATTCAATTTTAGAAAATGTAGGTAGACGCAGGTCAAGACCTTAAGTGAGTCTGTATATTTTCTAAGGGGCCAAATGCAAGTGCTAACAGGTATGACACAAGGCACCTGAAAGAGATTCCGTAGGGCTCCGTTCCTGAGCTGTATTTGTGAACTAAAAATGTGTAAGGAAATAAAAAAATAAAAAGGTAAGAGAAAAGAAAAAGAAAGTTAACTATTGAGCATCTAAAGTATCATAAATTACTAAATAAAAGAGCTCTTCTCTCTCCTAATTTCCACTTAGTTGTTTCTTTTTTGGCTCAAAAATAAATGGAAGTTACTTCTCAGAGTAATTTTATACCAGATGTGGGAAGGAAGGAAGGAAGGAAGGAAGGAAGGAAGGAAGGAAGGAAGGAAGGAAGGAAGGAAGGAAGGAAGGAAGGAAGGAAAAGAGAATAAAAAGAAAGAGAAGAGGAGGAGGAGGAGGAGGAGGAGGAGGAGGAAGGAAGAAGGGGAGGAGGAAGAGAAAGAAGAAAAAAAACTATGTTCCTGTAGAAGTGATTATAATTTTTAATGAAAAAAAACAGTTCCAAATTGCTAAAATTATATGTGGGTTGCACTGAAAATCCAAATGTTTATTACTAAATAATTTCCTAAGACAAAGAAAATAACAAAAATTTAGCAGATGTGACATCTAAAGCATCATGAGTAATTTTTCTTCTTCCTACTTGACTATATATACTAAAATTTTTGCAAAAATATATAGTATGTTTAGAATTAGAAAAGCACCTCTTAACTATATTAACTATAAATATATATTGCTTCTGTATGGCAATATAAGTGTCATTTTAGAGGGATGAAAGAAAGGTGAGGAAAGGCCAACTTGTTTTATGCTCAACAGCTGGACGATTGAGTTCTGGGAGTAAAGCAGTTCATAGTGTTCAGAAAAAACCATATGAGAAGACTAGGAAAGGGTAAGAAAAAAGCAGCCACAGAAAGAATAAGATAAAAAAGAATTATGAGAATAGAATTGCAGTAGTAGCAGATCAAAGGAGTGTGATACAAACATAATCAGACTCCATTTCAGTGCACAAAAATATTTTCTCTTTTTTTGTACAAAATGTGTAATCCATAATACAAAACCAGTATCAGGTGTATCCCCACTTTGTAAATTTTACACCTTGCCATACACTCACCAGCCCTCATGTTCAGAATTCATCGAAGTTTTCATCAACAGAGCCTCGATGTTGTCTGATTACCGGGTTTCCAGCATCATTCCATGGATCATGCAGGCCCTCTTCCAGCCATCCTGATTCTGGTGAACTCATCCCATTATCATCAACCTGGGTAGTAGCCAAACCAGGTTGATTCTTCCACCATTTGATCACATGTGGTCCAGCAGGACAGTGATAAAGTGAGTCTCCCATCATGTAACCCACAAAGCTGATGCAGAAATGGCACTGCTAATGCTTTTCAAACAACAAATGTAGCAACTATAAGAGACTCAGGTCTCACAATTGCTGATGAGGAAACAGCTCAATAAGGCTAAGTATTCTTCAAAGTCACATGGCTAATTTGTAGCAGAGCTAGGGTGTTAAAAGGCCCCTGACTTGATGTTGCTTTTCCCTAGGCACAGCTCCTTTTCAAGTTTGACTGAGTTATTTGGTTTATCTTAATTACATTTTATACAAGTTAAAAATCAGAAATGGTGTGGTAAATCTACCAAAAGACATCTAATCTATCTGATTTACTTTCCATTTCTTTATCAAGTTGACAATGTGCTACTTAGGGAGCAGAATTAAAAAGGCAACTTCCACCTCTATACAGTCTCTCCAATGACATATATAAGGATTTTCAGGCTCAGGTTGGTACAAAAGCAGCATTAAGTACATAAAAGATTAAATACTTACCTAAATAAAAAGTAGCCAGATTACACTAATAAGGACCGGATTTAGATTTAATTTTAAGAGGGTCAAGTGAAAAACAACTTGCCACTTCCCATTCTTCATTTGCAGTTCATCCTTTCATAAACTGAACATACTGCAGTTTAACCGAGTCAGCCCAGCACTCCTCCCCCTTTGTCTGATTTCCATTCCCAAGCCATCTTTGGAATGCACAGGGCTCTGCCGGCATAGGAGGTGGTGACACAGCACCATGTCTAGGAGAGACAACTGCTCTCACCACCTTCTGTAATTCTACCTAATAGATAAGCTGAGGAAGGGCAAGGAAAGGGGAAGAAAAAAAATAGAGAGCTACACTTTCCAAAGTTAACTTAGGATTTTGAAGGATGGCTCTAACTCAACCATATTGTCATATTCTCAGTAAGATAACACTAGTTCTTAAGGTTACTCAAGTCTCTAAATTAATTTCACTTTCCACAGCTATTTGCCAATCATAAGTCCAAGACTCATCTTTTAAAATTTAACATAATGAAGCTGCCTCCAACTCCTGCCACTCTCCTCAGTCACTGTGCCACATGTCCAGCCTTCAGTCAAGTCCTACAACATACTCAGCCATTTCCAACTTTAAAACAACATCTTCTTCTTCAACTCTTTTACTCACTAATTCCTATTTATTTTTCAGGTGTCAGCGTAGATATCACTTCTTTGAAGAACCTTTCTTATGCGTTCTTTCTAATAGTATTCTGTGGGGTTTTTTTTCAGCCTTTACTGAAATATGTAAAATAATAAGTGAATGAGCAAACAAGTGAATAAATATAGTTTTACTACTTTCTCTTTGTAGAAGCATTTCTATTTATTTTATCTCATTTTACTTTATTTTTTATTACGCACTAGAAAGCAGTGCCACTGAATGAGGCAAAGATGTCTCCTAAAGTTAATGTATGTTCTTCCTTATTCTCACAATAAAGACATACTCTCCAATAACCTTACTGTGACACGGGCTAGTTTCAGGGTCATTACCAGCAGGAAAGTATGTGTGTATGTATGTACACACAAACACACACAATTTTTGAGAATCTGTAACAAAAAAAGCAGCTCAGATAAGGTTGCCTTATAAGCAGAGTATTATAAAACTCAACTTAGTTATAAGGAGTCATTTGAGGATTCAAAAAAAATTAGATGCCTATGATGAAAAATACATGTTTTATAGGTCATGCCTAAAGATGGGCATATGAACTACTTCTGCAAAATAGATTTCTGTGTTCTCCTCTGGGACTGGGGAAAAGTGATGCATGTTTGGGAAGGGTGGGGAAAGGGAACAGGATAACATCCCTGTGTGCCTGAAGCTTCTCAGGTTTCTGCTCCTTCCTTCCCCAGGTCTTCTGCATTCATTGGACCTCCAGGGAATTATTACAGCCAGAAAATAATACGGGAAAAGAAAATCCAGCTTCTCTAAAACTGAACAGAGGAGACCCTCCTATGAAGAGGCTCCTAATATTAAATAAATATAAGTACAGAATAGGGCAGGGGATCAGCTGAGTTTCTTTCAAGCAAACAAATAAAACACAAAACTAAATCTGTGACAAAATTTTTCTTCTGAGGTTGTGTCAAAAGGGAACTCTGTCAGATAATAATCTTTTAAAACAATAGCTCCCTTTATCCATCAATAACGCTGAACAAGTATTAACTAAAAATGTTAAAAATATCATGCCCATATTTCAAAGGCTTCTTTACCAGAGTATAGCATTGCATTAAAAACACTCAAGAGTACTTATTTAGCTACCCATTTTTAAGTGACACTTGAAAAATGAACACTATCAAGCTTTCTAAAAATAGAGCAAATCAGCTTTGTTTCACTTGTCAGAGACATGCACAGTACATCCACCCACTGCTTGCTTTTTTAATTTAACTGCTAGAGTGGTAGAGACATAGAAATACATTTAAAAACTAGCAGATAAAGATAAAATTCATCTCATAAGCATTGTAAATAGCAATGGCTTATACTCTATTAATTAATGAGTAATTTTTCATTTTCTACTGTATGCCAAACATATGCTAGCATTCAAAAGAATGCAAGAAAAATATGAGGTGTATGGTCCATATTCCCAAGAAGTTTTTTATCTAGTTGAAGAAAAAAATTATTGGCCATAGAACAAAAATCAAGGAACCAAACGGCACTACGTAAATGAGTGCTAAGTGGTATTGCAATTTTTTTAAACCAAAACCACTGTGAATTTGAAAATAAAGGTTTTTAAAAGGCAGGACAATCTGTGCTGAACCTTGAAAATGAATAGGATTTAGAGTGGCCAAAAAAAAAAAAAGAGGAATAGGACTATCTGTGTATGAATGAATGTAAGGAGGAAAAATATAAGCCAATAAAAAGTGGTTAGATGGGAAGCTGAGAGGTCACCAGGCAGACAGGAGGCTCCAGGGGAGACTGGCTTGTCTAAATGAAAGTTTCAAGTGGGAGAACAGTGGAAAACAACAGAAAAGAACCAGGCTATGAAGAATCTGGAAATCCACACCGTGGATCGCACACAGCCCAGGTAGATTATCCCAAGGAGAGCAGCAAGATTAGAGAGGCAGCACCGGAAAGAAACTAGTGTAACAGGTACTAGTGCAAAGCCCAAACTCAGGTGTGTAAGAAATTGGAGTTTATTTCTATATAACTGAACTTTATTTCAGTTTTGAAACCCCCATTACAATGAATGGTAAAAACTAAATTTCAGTCAATTCAGGGTAATTTCACTCAATTTCTAGTTTCCTTATTCTCAAGGGGGCATCTAAATTCCAGAAGATTACAAAATACTAGCTAGATTTCAGGGGTGTAGAGAGCAGATGGATAGAGGTTATTACTAACCTTTATCTCTGCAAACATCTGAAGCTCTCCTACCAGCAGGTCTACCCAGATCCTTCCTTTATCCTCCTCATTCATTCTACAACAAACCTCTTCTCTCTTGGCTGTGCCCATGATCCTCTAGGCACACAGGTATCTCCTTGCTGCCACAGGAAACTAGCAAAGCTCTCTCAGGTCCACCTAACTAGATAGCCACGCGGGGCTCAAGGCATCTCTATACCACCACTTCAAGCTCCACTTTTCTGAGGACAGAAAGAACCAATTTTGAAATCTTCCAAATCAATTCCCTTTATGCCTGGAACTTGACTTTCAAAATTCAAAAACTGGATTCTTTTGTGGTTATGGGATATGCTGTGTTTATCTTTTCCTTAAAAAATATTTTAAATATTTTTAAAAGTCAGACTGCCAAATAAAAAAAAAAGGTCAGTATAACAGGAAACAACAGGGATGAGTTCTAGTTGATATATCAAACATTATCACATCGAATTAAGCAGGAGGTAAAGAGAAGCTTAACCAGGGGATCTTTGGGAATGAAAAATAAATAGGTTAAGTTTAGAGATGTTAAAATTAAAAAAAAACTGAGAGGAATGTTTAACTGAAATAGAAGATACTGAATGAGAGTAAATATAATCAACCTAGGATTTCCAGCCTTAGAGATTTATGGCATTATCAAAAGAGAAGCCAGTTTAGAGTGTAAAAGCTTCTGAACTTGGTTTTGAATTACATTCACATAGATTTTTCCCAGTTTGAGGTGATAATTTAAAATCCAACAAAAAAGATTTGAGTCTTATTTTAGGAGTAAGTACTATTGAGCTATTTCTCAGTAATAGATTTCATTACTATGGTTTTCAAATACTATCAGATTTCAAATAACTAAAGTTTTATGGAAGAGACAACACAACTGATCTTTTTAAAAAGTTTTTTAAAATCTTAAAACGCTAAAATCTGCTTTCCCATTCACAATTCTCTGTTAAATGATATGTCTTTTGTAAGAATAGGAACACAGATTACTTATTCTTTGGGAAAAAAAAAATTAGCGGGAAAAAAGACCAAAAATAACACTGGGGCGTCTCAGCCGTATTTGGGGAGTTGAAGCAGTTCTGGGCAACAATAATGCTGACAAAAAACAAGCACAGTCCCAGCTCCACACACCCTCACCAAAGCCCAGAGGCAGATCCTGGCGAGCTTTGGAACTAACCTACTGCTTGCTGCCTCACTACCTACCTCTCTGCCCAGATGATAACCTGAAGAAATATGAGTCAATTACAGTAGTAGTTGCCAAACTTTTTGGCACCAGGAACCAGTGCTCCTATGAGAATTTACTGCCTGATGATCTGAGGTGGAGCTGAGGCGGTGATGCTAGTGCTGGGGAGCAGTTGCAAATACAGATGAAGCTTTGCTTGCTCGCTGGCCTGCCAGCTGCTCACCTCCTGCTGTGCGGCCTGGTTCCTAACAAGCAACTAGACTAACCGGTACCCGTCCACAGCCCAATGGTCATGGACTCCCAAATTACAGTATGAGAGAACAAAAAGCAATGGAATGACTGAAGTATATACAATGGGCACTTAAAGCATATTATATAGACAGGGACAGGGTGCAAAGAGATATTTCCACATTATAAATTATTAGGCTGGCTTCAGTCAGATTAGCAAATTTCAGGAAGTGAGAATCTGGTAATGGAATATAAATAGCTAAAGGAAAATATTTTAGGTTCCTGTGTGCACATGAAAAATAGAACATCAAAAATTCAGGATTATGTCCGACCATGTGGTTTGATCTTAATTCAGAGATATATTTCCTCATTTCCAATGACAGTGATGACACTAAAAGAAAGTGACTGGAAGAAAATGCAAAATAAAAGATGTGACAGTATAGTTGGTAGATAAAGGAAATTTATCCTTTCCCCACTTACCTTTTTCAGCCTCCCCTCACACCTGAACATTTTAATATATAAATTAAAAATGAAAAATGGTATCTTTAAGATAATATATGCCCAAAATTATGTCAAATCTACTCAGAAAAAAATTTAATCAAAACTACCTAAAATTCAAATAATTATTGCTATATGTTGAAGACAAATATTAGAACATAATGCATTTCTATCTTTAAGGAAGAACTCCTGAGTCCATGAAAACAGAAAGAGCAGAATTCATTGTTGTTTCTTTTGTTTGTTTGTTTGTTTGTTTTGCTTTGGAGCTTCTTTTCACTAAAGTTTTATCTATACTTGATATTTTGGAGTTTATTACTGTCCATCTCTCCAGTCCCAGAAAGCCAGGACTAATGTCCTATTATTCCTGTGGGGTCTAGAAATAAGGGTCTGAATGCCTGACTCCTCACAGTTCTATAATCTAAAAACTCATGAAAAGGCACAATCTCTTTTAATTATATATTTGTTAAAATATAAGGTTTAAATGTATCCAAATTGGAAATATTAAACTATAGTCTCGTTCACATATTTTCAAGTCACCCCCTTATGGGTCTCTACTTTTTCTTCTTCCCAATGTACTTATCACCTCTTAGCATAGTACACATTATATTAACTATGCTTAATATTTACTGTCTCTCCTTGCTAAAATGAAGCCTCTGTGAGGGCAATGATCTTCACATTTTTTTTTATATCAGCGATCACTGCTCAATAAATAGATGGATTTGCATAAACTCTGCAAATCCTGATACCATTGTCAAGTAAAAAATCCGTATGCCTGAAACATAAAGTACGGGACAGGACTGGACAGCTATATCCTGGTCACTTTGAGCAGACATTGTTACTGCATTTGTAAAAACTATAGCTTACTACTTGAGATTTAAAGATAAATGAAACAGTTTCAGATATGTAGACCAGGGTCTTTCTGGTGTTAATTAAAAGCAAACTGAAGAGTTCAGCAGCTCCCTGGAGAACTGCAATATGAACACCTTTAATAAAGAATTAACACCTTCTTAAAGTAGAGTTGGGATAAGGCATAAGGCATGCCAAAAATGAATAAAGAGTTTCAAGTAGTGGTCTGCAGGCGATGCCAGAATCTAGGTGAAGATGCATAACACTAAGAAAGACATCAGAACTCTGCTCTTCCTGGCTCTTTCCTCTAGGAATGTAGATACCAATTCCTTCTATTTTTAGTATCTCCTTTTCTTTCTGCTCTTATTGTTCCCTCTCAGTCTCTCATTCCCAGTGTTTTGTTCTCTCTGCTGTTCTCGCATGCAGGATCCCTCATCCAGGCATATGCCCCACCCGGCAGGAACAGAACTTGTCATATGCAGAGAAACAAGCAGGCCTCTCCTGCCCACCAGCATGTGCCAAGCTCAGCAGTGGCCTGGCACACATAAATGAGCCCTGATCTGAATAGAGTGGAAAATGGACAGCCCCTAGAATTAACTGTTCCCTGCATACAGCACCGGGCACACACCCAGTGACTAGGCACATTCAATGCATTCTGGATAAATCCCCTCAAAACTGGAGAAATTGGTTTTCTCTGTTGACTACTACCCCGTTTTCTCTCTTGACTGCCCGAGCCCAGTGAAATTCAGAAATATCAGGGCTCTGACAGGATATTAAGTAAAAGAATGAAATAAAGACCCAACTATTATTTTAAGCTGACTCTTCTGAGCTCTCAAAGGCGTAGTGGTGTTACAACCACTTGAAATTCAAACCGAGATGGGCCATCTTCATCTCTAAAGTTTCTTCCATTCTATAAGACTGTAGTTCAATTGCCACCAACTTTTCAGCATCCACTCTATTACAAACAACTACTCTTAGTACTATAGGGACAATTAAATAAAAACATAAGAGACAATTATGGTAGAAAATAATTAGGACAGTGAAATATTAAGTTAGGCCTTGAAGGATTTAGGACTTAGAGAAACAGTGGGTTTTCAGACAGAGCAATGGCATGTGCACAGAAGCATGAACAGAGACAAACATTACAGACTGTTAAGACAGGGAAGACACAAGACTAGCTTGAAGTAGGGTTCAACCACAAGAGCTTTGAGTGATAACAGGGTCAGTCTCCTTTCAAGGGACACTTGAATCCCAGGATAAAAGTCTGGCATTGTGGGTAATGCAGAGCCTTTACTAAAAGCATTTGAATAAAAAAAAAAAAAGACAAAGATGAAGTGAGATTTCATAAAAATGTATTTGGTGACCACAGGTAAGTTAAGGTAACCAATGACTTAAAAAAGATCAATTGGAAAAATAATGCAATAGTTGAGTTACTGGTAATGAGCATCACCACTAGTGTACCGGTGATTGCAATAAGACAGGAGGGCAAAGAGGGGAGAAAAGGAGAAAGAGAGAACTGTCTGCCTGTACAAGAAGCCCCTTCCAGGATGTGGAAAGGCACACTAACCCTAGGTGGGTGTGTGGAGCAGCACTGCAGTCCTAGCTGAGGGATCCCACAATGGTTTAGCACATTATGGTTACAGCACCATGCCCAGCTTCAGTACACAAACCCACATTTATGTGACTAGCTTCCCAAAAGAGAGTTTTGCACATCTCTGATTAATGCTGTCTCCTTTAAATTCTCTGTCCTTCTTTCCTCCATTCCCTCCTTCCAACTACCTCACAGTCAAAAATCTGGAGAGGTTTCTACCACAATCACTGCACCACAGAGCCCACATCCTCTCTTTCTTCTACGATCTTTCTTCTCTGTCACACCTTTTAAGTTAATCTCACTAAAAACATATTTGACAAGATACCTAGTTACCATGGTGATAAGAAGGCAATATTACAGATAAGAGAAAAATTGCTTTTTTTCTTTTACTAGCTTAAACATTTCTCAGTTTCCATCAGTTTACCTAAAAGATTAAGCCATTAATCTCCAGTCTCTCAAAATAAGCCTACAAATAGCTCAACCCTCCTTCCGAGACCAATATATAGTGCAAGCTTCATCCTAATTGCTCTAATTACATGAAGAACATAATGAGATACAGCAGCAGATGGCTAAAGATTAAATTTGACAGAGAAGAATTCTCTTTTCCTCTTACTGAAAAACCTTTGCCTTCAAAAAAATTAAATCATTTTGTTCACAAAGCTAAATGTATGTTTTTAAAAAGGCTATTCCATTTTTCTACTTTCTTCAATAGCAATGCTCCTTAAAAAAAAAAAAAGTCCTCATTTCATGTAGGTTTCTCCTACTATATATAACAGAGATAAATTTGTACCCTGTCTGAAGCAAAGAAGATGTGCTATTTATCAGAAGTTGATATAATAAAATCATATACTTTCACAAACATGACCTATAATCTCAAAAAAAGAGGCTCAAACTCTGAAACGATCTTTTCAAACTCCTCTTATGCTATTGTCTATAATATCAAATATATTTTGTAACCAGGAAGTTCTTAAGTCATACACCCCAAAATCACCATCATCACCAAAGTGCTGGAGCTCTCCTTACCTATCTTCCAATACCTCAAATGAAGTACCTACCACTGCTACACAATCTGGGGTTCCAAGAAAGTCCCCATACCACTACAGAAACTGAGTGCAAGAAAGAACAACACTCCTGCTGCTTGTGAAACTAGGAGAGAATCAAACTTTTCATTCTAGTCTGATGATAGAGAACATTCTGAAAACTGAGTATAGGTAACACCTCTTCCCCAAAGTTATGTTACTCAATTCATTTCTAAAATCAGTTCTATCCATATTATTAATGTGTACCAAAGTTCCTTCTGCCGTGGCACTCTATAATGAAACAGGAGAAATATGAAAATCATAGGAAGGTCTAACTTTCCTCTCCCCACACACACAATGTAACATTCCTGTGTCAGCATCAGAAATTCCTATCCTCTGTAGAAAAAAAAAGTTACTGAATTTTACTAGCTGCTCTAATACAGCACTGCACAGCCCCTAACTATTAAAAACACAATTTAAGGAACAACTTTTTTCATGCTCCCATTTTCTCAAAAGCAGACATCTGGGTAACATACATAGGATATATGGCCACTGACCCAGTAATGCTATAAGCCAAATATTTTCTCACATATCAATTTCCATTAATAAATAAAGTTGGTCTGCTTAGACCTCTAAGAAAGTTACTTGACTTGTATTTTTCTTACACTTTATTCTGGTATTTCTTTGCCCATCTTTCATTATGGCTCAATCTGAGAAACATGACAAATTAAATATTGAAAAGAGAAAATGGTACCTACACCATGTTATGAAGCCCTATATTCTGTGTCAAGTGTCTAAATATACTTGAAAACTTGTTTTTCCAAGAATCCAATCCATTTTCCATTTTCTGTGGCATGCAGGGGAAGCAGAGAAACTATCAGGACAATGGCTGGCAATATTTTTCACTCAACAGGTCCCACCTCAAAGTTCACTTGACCTGCTTTACACACAGCCCATGCTTCATCCTCAGCCTCCATGAAAGGCCACCTCCCTTCCTTAAAGATCTAATTGGAGCTCTTATATTCTCTCCTCAGTATCCTTTGATAAAATCTGCTCCCCGATACAGAATCTGATATACGCATTCACTAATATAATTATAAACTACCATTCCAGAACACAACTGTTTGATGTTTAATAATTTGGAAGAAGCTTTAAAACAAATTTCTATTACAGAATATAAGGCAAAAAAAATGGCAAACAATTTTATCATCCAAACATGAATTTATATGAAACCATTTTCAAAAAGAAAAATCAATGTCCCTGTCAAAACCCTGTTTCTGTTTCCTGAATTAAGCCCCCTCCTCCTCCTCTCTTATTCTTAGTGTCTTCACTGAAAAGGCCTCTGCTAAAACTGACCACTCAGCAGTGTCTTGCATTTGGCATTTAACTAACCAATAATAATAATATGCATGTTATATTAATCCACATAGGCTACATTATGTCTCGGTAGCAAATTAACTCTGAAATTTTAGCAGCTTTACATAAAGTTTATTTCTTGCTCACACAATGTCCTCTGTGGATCCAGAAGCTCTCTTCCAAATGGTGACTCAGTCTAATATCATCTTGTGATTCCATCATTTCAACAAGTGGGTCTTTGGCTCATAAATGACACCTATCAGCTCCCCTTATAGTTTACCAGTTAGAATAAGTACATGATCCCAACCTAATTGCAAGGAAGGCAGAAAAATGCAATCTTGGCCTGTCTCTAAAGAAGAAAATGAAACAAGACAAGGTGAATATGTAGCATTGTCTTTGTCACGATGAGGTGATTACTATATCTTATTAAGTGCAATGCACCTGGAAGTCTTTATATGTTATTAACATCTTTAATATCCATGGCTACCTAATGAGAAAGGTGGTATTATTATTATTATTATTATTATTATTATTATTCAATTTTGCAAGTAAGAAAATTAAGATCAAAAGAAGTTAAGTAACCTACCTAAGCTAGTAAGCAGCCTTGCTGGAATTTAAGTCCAAGCAATGGGCTCCAAAACCCATTACACCATGGTGATTCTCAAATATGCAAGACACAGTGCTTAGGCATTAAGAATATTGGTCTTCAAATATTTGTAGAGCTATCACATGGAAGAAGGATTTTGATATATCCTATAAGTCTTGAAAAGACAAAATAAGAAGTAGAATTGAAAGAAAAATGTAAGTAAAAGAGCATTTTTGAATACCTACTATAAGCCAGGCACCATTGTAGATACTGTACATACATATACCTCACTTAAGCATTAAAACACTCCTGCAATGTGGGTATTATTATTCCAGTTACACAAATGAGAAAAACAGACTCGGAGAGTTTAAGAAGCTTGACTAGGATATTATGCAAAACCAGGATTAAAACCCAAATCAATCTAGCTTCCCAGCCTAAGCAATTTCCCACCATAGCTCACTGCTATTCAACATAGAGGTAGTAGATACAAATCTCAATCTATAAATCACAAGGGCAAGAAATTAACTCCATTTTGTAATTTTTTTTCTGTAATTAAACTTAATTTCAGTTGTGAGCCCCTTTTTAGCTGAGAGGCAGAAACTTAATCTTTGTACTTTTTGTCTTAGGGAGTAGTCCACTCTCCTCTAGAATTCATCAAACGTTCTTAGGGGGTTCCTTCAAGCAGTGCCAATATCTAGTTTCTCTCAACTCCTGACCTGACTCTCCATCCTCAACTAGTCTATAAATTTTTTGTCTTGACTTTTCCAAATTTAGTTTTGCAGTCCAGTCCAGACTGTAATTTCTAAAATCCAAAACCCAGACACTTGCCTCTTCTCTGCATTCTGCTGAGGTATCTCTTTCCTCCTCTGATTACTAGAAAAAGTAAAACTATCAGAAGGCAGCAGGAAATGCTATGAACAGAAAGCACATTGGTTAATATATGACAATATCACCTGTTACATAAAGACCTTCTGACAATTAAAGCTACTAAAAATGAAATGAGCTATGTGTGACAGTGAACTTCCCAGTACAAGTATTTAAAGAAAGGATGGCTGGTCATGTAGCTAGAGCAATACAGAGGTTTAACAGGTATATCTGGAAGGTGGGGGTGGGGGATGATTGGACCTAAAATATTTTTAACTTAATAAATGGGAGGAGAGACAGACAGACACACACAGACAAAACTATAATTTCAAAGAGGCAAGAGCAGAAAGGCTGATTTTCTATGTATATTCGGATGGAAGAGGGTAGGAAGGGACAGGTTACCACAAACCTCAATACTGACAAGAGGATAATTAAGAAAAATATGTATAGACCACAAAGGAATAGACTGAAAACATCCATGAATGTGATTTCATAAGGTCCTCTAAAATAGGACAAAGTCTGTCCTCCTTGCTGAGAAAAGGAGAGGGAAAGGGAAAGAGAAAAGGTGTGGAAGAACATCCAAAAAATTCTGAGCTGTAAGAACTCTGTCACTGAATGTTCCACTGAGTGACACCTTGATTCTGATCTAAATGTGAAGAGCCTCCAGGAGAGAAGAGACAGGGCGTGCCAAGTGGGAAGACACAAAGCCACTGTAGTGGAGACATTTAGATTTATCCTTTTTACAGCCTAGGGAATGCATCTTGATTTTTCTAATAACAATCTCTAAACTTCTGTCAGAGAGCTAATGATAAAATAATAATAATAATAATAATAATAATAATAATAATACCTTGAAACACTCCCAGAGGTATCATGAGATATGCTGAGCCACATCAAAATGCAGCATGGATTTATGTAAAGTATCACATTAAAATTTAAGACCCTTCCAAATTCAATCTTATTTAAATTCAAAGCAGTATTTCAACCAAAAGGTACTATGGGAATTGAGAGAAAAAAATGGAAATAACAATATTCTATGTCTATCAAGGAGAACATTGAGGTAGGAGGGGAAAGGGAGATCTATTGGACATTTGTAATGACAGTTTCATTTGTGATATATTATAAACTTCTGTCCCTCTGTCACAATGCAAGAACAAAAAGACCATTTTGCTTACTGTTTCCTCCATTATTTCGATTCATCTCTGGCTCTGACCTACCTTAGGCCCTAGACCCATATATTGAGTTGCTTGTTGGTTTTATCTCCCCTTGAATCACATTCTACAAGGAGAACATTCAATTTGTCCAAAACTGAGTTTATCATCTTTTCCCAAAATCTGATCTTCTTCCTTTATTCTCTATTCCAGTGCACCCAGAACAAGAACCTGGGAGATTCACTTGACACTTTTTCATTCTTTAAGACAAAGGAATCACAGATTTTACCTTCTAAATTACTCTCAGTTGGTCTCCTCCTCTTTATCACTTCTGACGTTTGCCCTCCTCCTCTTTATCCCTTCTTTCAGTTCATGCCCTCATCATCTCTCCTCTGAACCCCTGCACCACCTTCTTAGCATATCTCCCCTTTCTCATCTTATCTAATGTACATTATGTGCATTAGCACCAGGGGGATGCTTCTAAAATGCAAATATGATTATGACCCAGCAATCCCTCTTCTGGGTATTCATCCAAAAAATTTGAAAACATTTATTTATAAAGTGATAGGTATCCCTATGGTCAATGAAGCATTATCCATGGTAGCCAACACATGGAAACAATCAGTGTCCTTCGATGGATGATTGGATAAAAAGGATGTGGTACATATATACATACAATGGAATATTATTCAGCCATAAGATAAAATATTGCCATTTGCAGCAACATGAATGGATCCTGAGAATACCATGCTAAGCATAATAAGTCAGATGGAAAAAGTCAAGAACCATATGATCTCACTCATATGTGGGATGTAAAACTGAAAGCAATAATGAACAAATAAGACAAACAAAACCTCACAGATATAGACACTATGGTAGTTATCAGAGGGAAAAGGAAGTGGGGGGGAGGTAGAAAAGGGTAAAGGGGGTCAAATGTATGGTGACAGAAGGAGATTTGACTTTGGGTGATGAACACACAATGCAATATACAGATAATGTATTGTAGAACTGTATATTTAAAACCTATATAATTTTATTAACCAATGTCACCCCAATAAATTGAATAAGATTTAAAAAATTACATCTGAGCACTGGCACCAGAAGGACGCTTCTCAAATGCAAATTTGATTATGCCACACTCCAGAATAAAGCCGTGGGATGAATGAACCTCATTCTCTGTAAGATATAAACCAAGTGTCTTAGCATGACAAGAAGGCCTTCCGTGAGCTGGAGATTAATAGCCTCACCTTTCATCGCTGGCCATGTCCCACAATTGCTAAAACTAAGCACACCTGAACAACCTGCAGTTGCACTCCTATACCACTTTGTACTTTTTTGTCTTTCCTTGTGTAAGTTCCTTTGTTCAGAAGTCTTTCCCCTCACTTCAACAAACCACAGTTTAAAAACCCATTCCTTCTGGATCTCTCTCCTGACTTACTGCCACCTCTTTTCCTGCACGCCCTCTGTATTTGCACAGCAAAGCAGCTTTATCTCTATAGCACCAGTCACATGCTTTTGAAATGACGACTTGCTTAACTGAATTACTTATTAGACTACTAATAAGGTAGTTTAATAGATCAAGGAAGTTGTCTTCTCCTACACTCACAGTACCTGATAACACACAAGAAATAGTCACTAAACTAAATTTTTTTCACTAAATGCCTCAATATCTACTTGATGCTGTTTGTAAGATTCTCTCCTAGTTTTCAATACAGTTAACAAGTGAGGGATTTATAGAAAGTAATATTTCCCATTCTCGATTTAATAGAAAAATGGCAAGAAGCTTTAACTAAAGTCTTCCCCAAGTAGAAGTATACCATGCCAAATATGTACTTTCACATAATATTTAATGTTTAACATTGCCATGTAACTTAAATAGATGCACCCCATTTTTACCAAGAAGGAAATTCAGCTCAGAGAAAAAGATAAATTCTCCCAAGATTACATAGAAAGTAGATGGGTCAATATTGAATAGAGGTTTTATGTGAAGTCAACAGTCCTTCTCACATAAGAAAGAGAACACAGAAAGTAAAGCAAAGGCAACACAAAGAATTTTAAAAAGGAAATCTACTAAGTTCTCCAGTCTCAGTTTTCTCTTTTATCTACATTTCTCAGCAGAATAGGTGACTCTGGGTAACGAGGTCATTCTAGGACCACGGTTGTTACTTAGAACATCATGTTAAGGAAAGTTAAGGTTAACGGTTCAATAAACTCAGCATTAATTAGTTTCATTCCACTAGACATCCATCTACTAAACTTTTACCCTTGTGAACCATCTCACAAACATATAGACCAAGGCGTTGTGCATAGAGGCTCAGTTTCATTATCATTATCAGTTTCATTACCATCACCATCATTATAAATACTCAAAGTACTAAGCTTTCTAATGGGGTTTGCACATTTTGGTATATGGAAGCTATTACATAGATACTCAAGGCTCGCCTGCAAACAAAGGGCATGATGGAACGCTTGACTAGAAAGGCTAAGTGTGAGGATTATTTCATGCATTCATCCCAGATGACAATATTCCTCCTCCAGGAAGTGGGAGAGGACAAACTGCCTCTCACAAGATACCCAGACACACCCTAGGTTGGGGACATACTGAGGCAAGCTGTGGGAACAAAGAACTGTGGGCTCAGTGTATGCCTCATGGCTGCAAGCCCAGGAACAAGGACTAAAACCAGTTCAATGCCCTCACTTCGGCAAATCTTGCCTGGTAGCATGGCGTCATAAAACATGCTTGGCCTACTCGGAGGAGGTAATCCAGCCCCAATAAAGATTGCATCAGCTGCTAAACAATGTTTGGAGTTCATCACTCAGAGAACTAAAAGAGCTACAATTCAGGGATACCAGGCAGAGAGCCCAACAACACAGCCTTGAAAAAGACAAGGAAGAAAAAATGTAGCAGCAACTCATTGGGCATGTGACTGGAGACTCTTGGCAGGCTGCCTTATGGGGCTGGACAGTCTGTGGGCATAGAATTCACATCTTTCTCTCTGCTGCCAAAGGCCAAGGAGGCCCAGACAGAAGAATACCAACTCAGATCCCTCATCAAGTTAATAATCAATGTGAGATCTTCCTGAGGAGAACAACAGATGAATAACCACAACTCTTATCTGTTTTACACAAGCATGTGACTGATCAGCATTACTCTAACAGGACTTTATGACTTTGACAGCCTGAAACAATTCTGTAATATATTAATTGGGTATCAAATATGCAGTCAATGCAAGGTTTCTCACCTGGCAGGCAGACTGCTAAACAAAACTCTGAAGCAAAAACAAAGGTCAGAGTTCAGCTTAACTAGTAAACCAATATTAATTACACATGAACAGAGACACTGAGCCAAGAGCAGATAATACAAGATGAACAAGATGTCTTTGGGGAAGCTACAGAATACTGGGGAAGGGGGAAAAAGGCAAAGAGAATGTCAATATAATATGCCAATTGCTGGAATAATATGTATATGACAGTATATGAAGATCAGGCAGAGTTAAAAGACCAAAAGCAAAGCAGGCAAACATCAACTCCCATGAGGACCAAAGGGAACAGTTCAAAAACCACTCTAGAGATAATCTAGTCTAGATTTTCTAACAAGGACATAAAGGCAATGTGACCTGCTCAGAATCATGCAGTCAATCAGTAGCAAAGCCTGGCTGGAACTCAGGTTTTGCAGTGCTTTCCATCACAGAACACTATTCCAAAATCACAGAAAATGGGGCAAATTCCAGCCTTCTGAAAGTGAGCAAATACAATGTTCAAAAATGCAGATTCTGAAGAAAAACTTGACTAATGAACTGTGCATTGGGATGGAGATAGGTATGTGAAGGGCTGCGTGTCTTCCAGAGTGGAAGACCTGGAAGACAGATGGCATATCCATGTATTATATCAGTAACCATTACAATGAAAAGCATTTCTTTTGTAACTGTCAACAACATTCTCCTCAAAGCAACTATTTGCTAAAATGTTGTTTCAGTGGTGTTACTAGTTCCATATTCCTCCCCTAGCAGAGAACTATTTCATACCTGAGCTAAGAATGGGGCAATATCTTTCACAAGAGATTTCTTAGAGACCACTGCAATTAAGGCATATCGCAACATAACTCCATCTACTTCAAACTGAATTAGTATGCCCTTTCCCCAGCAGAACTTTACTATGGCCTCATGAAGCTCAAAGTAATAAATACAGAAACTAATATAAAGCTCTACCCAAGTTACTCTGCAAACTGAAATGCAAGCCAGTTGTGATTATAAGGTAATAAGACCAATGCTACACTTAATTCAACAAACATCTACTGATTAACTGTGGGCCATGCACTATTTTAAGTCCTGATTTTTTGAGGAGAACACAGGACAAATGTTGAGAAGCCAGGCACAGGAAAACACAAGATAAATAAAATAAATAAGACAGCCTCTGTCCAGTGAGAAAAGCAAATATACATGCAAACGTCTATACAACTGATAAATGTTATAAAACAGTGCTATTCAAAATGTGGCCCATGGACCAATGCTACCCTGCCAATTGTTCATTGTTGGTCCACAAGAAGACAGCTAAGTTTGGAAATAGAGAGTAAACATTTGGAAACCTTTATAGCAATTTATTAGTAATTTCAGGTCTGTTGAATCTAACAATTTAAAAATGAGGCTTTTATTTTTTACTTTGCATACATTTACACTTCACTTTTACATTTCACTTTTCCAGTATTTCATTTTTATTACGTTTTACAGAAGTATCAGTCCACAAATAGTTTGAGAAGCAATGCAATAAAGTGATATAACAGAAGTACTATATTCTATACTATACTAGCACAGATGGCTTGTGAGATTTAAGAGAGGCTCTAGAGAGGAGATAACCTTTGAGCTGCAAAGGATAAGTTAGTGAGAATTGAAAGGCATCCCAGGTGAGGAAGAACATCTGCAAAAGCCTGGCTCATAAAAGTGGCTGGTGTATTTACAGCAAAACTTTGAGGCACAGTAATAAACAGTAAAAATACAGAAAGTTAAGCTACAAAAAGATTCAAAGAGATTCAAAGAGACTTTTATGACTTTACAGTTTAGGCTTTGGGCTTTACCCAAAACACAAGAGGGAACCACTGAATATTTTTATAATTAGAAGAAAGATGTGTTTATATGTTCATTAAACTTATTCTGGCAGCATGTGGCAGATAGAGCTGAAGGGAAAGAGGAGAGAGGGTGGGACAGAGACCACTTATGAACACACTGGCATACTCTAGACAGGAAAAGAAGAGAACCTGCATTATGTGAAGGGTAACAGGCAAGAGAGAAGGGCTTAGAAGAATGTTTTAAATGAAGGAATATATAATATTCCTTATCAATATGGATCAGAATCTGTAATTAGACAGTTGTTCACTTAATTCAATAAGTGGCCTGACTATTCAAGTGGGAGATCAGTAAGCATAAGGATGATGAGTGGTTTCCTAAGAGATAGGAAAGTTATCAGAGTAAATAGGAAATTCTAGAATAAAAATGTGAAAGTCCAGTATACAAGTATGATAAATGTATTGCTGAGAGATAGCAGAGGCATCTGGGGTGAAATGTGAAATTATGAAGATACTGGGCTTTAATAATCTAAATGGATTTGCATGCACGTGTGTGTGTGTGTGTGTGTGTGTGTGTGTGTGTGTGTGTGAGAGAGAGAGAGAGAGAGAGAGAGAGAGAGAGAGAGAGAGATAAAGAGTTGTAGCCAGCATATTCATTCTGCACATTCCATGTACAAAGCAATATTTTAGACACTATAGGAGATATTAAGAGGAATAAGGATAGTCCTTTCACTACTAGTCCCAGGACAGCTCCAGGGTCTCCTGAGACTTCCTAGAAGTTAGCTCTGTATCACAGTAGGCCTGAGGCACTCACTGCAATAAATATCAAACCAAGACTCATTTTTAAATTTTCAACCCAGAGAATTCTATGGGTTCATGGAATCTCTTAAAGAGCAGGTGTGTGTGCGTGTACGTGTGCACATATGGTGGGGGGGGTTGGTGTCGGTGAGCATGGAAGGAGGGCTTCTTGGTGGAAGAAATGAATATTTCCTAAAATGTCCCCAGGGAAAATCAAACCCCCATCTCTAAGCACACACATAATTTTGGCCTATCTGACCCACGGATCTCACTTTCTGAATCTGATCCTGGGGCTTTAACAAATTGGAGGCTCTCAAATAAGTTACATGGCCACTCTGAGATCAGAGAAAAATGTTCAAGGGAAAAAGATCCTCAAGAAATTATGCCAGAGTCAAGAAATTACTGTTGAATCAACCAGCAAGTCTGAATCACCTAGTCTCCCAAATTCAGTACAACCTATGCAGAAATCCAGAGCTATTCTTCTCCTTAGGACTGAGATCACAGGTTTAGTGTGCCCCCTGAAACTCGGTGACTCTGTAAAGAAAACAAAAGGGTGGGGAATGTAGGGCAAGCATGTACAATTTTTCATGGAATATTTTGAAAAACAGTAAGCCTGTTGTTAGATGTAATCAGAAACAATTAAAATATTGTTCATACTCCCGCTAGCCACACTACACATACAGGGAATGTCACTTCGTATAACACTACTGTGGTGGGACAAACCCAATATTCACATTGTGGTGGTCTCATTGTGTTTTATTAGGCTCTCATAGTAAGTGCCAGCTACATTTCAGGGCACATGATTTTACCAAAGTATATAAGAGGCTTAGTTTTATAACAATTCTATTTCATTCAAGTCATGAACTGGAACAAATAACCCCTTTTGTATCTACACAAGTGAAATTCACAAATTAACCTCTGTATTTAATCTAATTATTCCCAAAGTATACAAGATTAAATATTAAAAAGTTTAATTTACCTAAAACATAGCTTTTAATCTGAGATCAACTGCCATTTCATTTTGCTTTATATAAACATAATATTGCCTATGCCTTTGTAAAATGACATTGGACATAAGATAAATATTCACATAGAAAAGAGAATATAAAACTATCAAGACACTATTAGGAATCAACAGAAAACGAAAAGATCTAATTCACCACAACGTCTAGAAAAGGTAGAGAACAGAACCGATTAATTCCAACAGTGTGTGGAAGTAAGAGAGGCAAGCTTTCCATTCAAAGTCTTCAGGAGCCTCCGCGAGTCCAGCACGATGCACCAGCATGGAAAGTAATGAATAAGCTTCATTGACAATAGTGACTACATCACGGCTGGCTGAACATTCAGTCCACAAACAGAAGGCTTCTTGTATTTTCTCGAATCAACCATAGGAAAGTTTTAGCAAAAAAACTGTTATATTCAAATGGAAATCAGTACTTTCCATCAAGAATGGACAATTAGTTATTCCTTAAACTGGTACTAAGAGGAAGGGCAGGGAAATACACCAGAAATGATCATGAACAACCTATATTCCAAAATGAAAAGTAAATAAGAAAGACTACTATTTTTAGCATTTTGAAAAATTCACATAGCAAACATAAGCCTAGATGTTGTGGGTGTCCCTGTTACCAACCCACACTGGTAGATTTCACCTAATAATACTCCCTTCTGTAAATCTCTTAATATATATAAGCTCAGACCATGGTCTAAAATTCCAGTACATGGTTAATTTAAATGCTGTTCTTTGAACATTCAGTAAAAAAGAGCAAAGTTTATTTATGCATCATTTGAATCTACTTTTAAGCCTGTTTTCACCAGATTAACAGATTCTAGCAAATACCTCTCCAAGACTGACAGAACAAAGAGTCACCACCCTGACCCCCATCCCAAGTACACACACAATTTTAGCCTATCTAACCTACAGAGCTGGCTTTCTTAGTCAGATCCTGGGGCTATAACAAGTCCACAGGTTCTCAAGTAAGTTACAGTGATTCCATGGCCACCTTGAGGTTGAAGAAAATTTTTCAAGGAAAAAAGACACTCAAGAAATTGTGACAGAGTTAAGCAATGATTTCTTAGATATGATACCAAAAGCACAAGTGACAAAAGAAAAAAAACTGGTAAATTAAACTTGATGAAAATTAAACTGTGCTTCAAATGACACCATCAAGAAAGTGAAGAGACAACAGAATGAGAGAAAATATCTGTAAATCATATACCTGATAAGGGACTTGTATCCAACATCTACAAAGAAATCTTCAAATGTAATAACACAGACAAATAACCCAATTAGAAAGTGGACAAAGGGTGTGAATAAGACATTTCTCTAAAGAGAATATACAAATGGCCAACAAGCATATGAAAAGATGCTTAGCAATAGTAATTACTAGAAAATGCAAATCCACAATGAGATACCACTTCAAACCCACTAGAATGGCTAAAAAGATAATAGCAAGTGTCGGTAAAAATGTAGAGAAACTGGAAACTTCATACACTGCTGAGGAAAATGTATGGTGCAACCATTTTGGAAAATAGTTTGGCAGTTAAACAGAGTTACCACAAGACTCAGCAATTCCACTCTTGGATCCAAAAACAATGGATATATATGTCCACACAAAATTTGTATATACAAATTCATAGAAGTATTCATGACAGCCAAAAAGTGGAAATAACCTAAGGGCCCATCAACTGATGAATGGATAAACAGAAATTTGTATATCCATACATGTAATATTATTCATCAATAATGAAGAATAAAGTACCAACACATGCTAAAAAAAAAAATGAATGAACCTCAAAAACACTATACTAAGTAAAAAAAGCCAGTCACAAAAAAAATCATAATATATAATTCTATTGACATGAAATATCCAGAAGAGTCAGCTCTATAGAAACAGAAGGTAGATTAGAGGTTACCCAGTGCTAGGAGGGAAAGAGTGGAGAGTGACTGCTAATGGATACAAGTTTTCTTTCTGGACTGATGAAAATGTTCAAAAATTAGATTATGGTGATGGTTGCACACATCTGTAATTATACAGAAAATCATCAAATTGTACACTTTAAATGAGTAAATGTTATAATGTGTAAATTTTATCTCAATGAAGCTATTTTTTTTAATTGTGCCAAACTGCAAACCTTTATAAATTCTTAAAAGCCACCCCTAAAATTACCTGATAACATATGGGGCCAGATATGTTTGAATTAGAGCAATTATACTCATTTCAACCCGTGTCTATATGCCAAGCACTGGTCTAGAGTTGGAATGGCTCTCGGAGCACCAAAGAATCAAATTATGCATTTCACACACCTTGAACTTCTAATAATCACCAAAGCCTAGCAGTGCTGGCTGCCAATTTTGGTTCCATTTACTGCAACAAACATTGACTGAAGCCACCACAGGCCACAAACTATGTTTAGAATACGAAGACAAAAGATGCATTGAGCCCAATGTCCAAGGGGTTCCTAGCCTGATAAGTCTAAGACAAACATGTAAGCACATGAATCAAGGTCAGTGCTCTGTGTGCAAAAGTAAAGGGAAGAGATTTTGTCTGAAGATGACCCACAAAGATTTCATGGGAATGACAATACCTGAGCAATGTTTTAAAAGTTTGGTAGAGGGCAAAGGTGCAGAAAAGGGGATGGAGGAGATAAAGCAAACCACAGTAAAGGCAATGGAATGGTGTGTGCAATAAGAAAACTACTTACAGGTCTGTAAGAAATATAGGAAATAAAAGGATAAGAAAAATGTTAGAAGATGAGTTTGGAAAATTAAGCCAGGTCATGGAAGATCTTGTAGATATGCTACAAATTTTCAACTTTAACCTAAAAACAATGGTGAACCACTGAAGGGCTTTACGTAGGTGAATGAAATGATCACATTTTAGAAATATTATGGCAGCAACTGTTTGTGGGATGAAGAACCACTAGAACAAGAGTTCTCCAGCTTTTATGTACCCGTGTAATTATTTTTAATGAGCTTTCAAATGAAAATTTACACAGTACTCCAAGAAGTATATAAGCAAAAAGCAAAGAGGGCCTGGTGCTTTGTCTGGACAATGTTCCTTTCACCCTGACCATAGAAGAGGCTTCATGCTCTGCAGAAGACAGTTTGGAAAGCTTTGGACTAAAAATGCTAATGATGGAACACTGGAGGTTAATTAGGAAGCTACTGCTATAATCCAGGAGGAAAATGACCAGCACCTAAAAGAAGCGTAAACAAGGGAAAAGGGGAGAAACAAGTCCAGAAAGCTCTACAGAAGTATGGAACTGATGGGCCTTCATGACTGCCTAGATGTGGAGAGTGAGGAAGAAGAAAGAATCAAGGATAATTTCAGGCTTCTGGCCTAGTGAAGAGAAATGACTTCGCTGACAAAAGGAAATATACAGGGGGCACATGACTTTTCTAAAGATATTTCGATCTAATAATTCTCAAAAAGGAACTCTTGCCCCTCCTTCCCAAATCTGTTGTCCAGGGCTGGGATTCATCGTTTCAGTACAATACCAGGCTAATGCTGGTGTTTGAGCCAGAAACCCAGGAATCACCTCTGTCATCTGTTGTCCCCAGTCTCCAAATTCAGTGCATTACCCAGTGCCACTGATTCTAATTCCAAAGTTTGTTTCATCTGTCCAATACTTCTATCACGCTGCCACCACTCCAGATTATGCCACCACTATCTCACTCTTTGATTTCTCCGAAAGCCTCTTAATCAGTCTCCCTGCCACTGTCCTTGACTCACTCCAACCCATTCTAGACACAAGATGATCTTTTTAAAGTATAAAACCTTTCAATGAATTTCCACTGCATTTAAAGGCTAAAGACAGGGAACAGTTCTTGTTTTATTCACCTTAGGACACTCAGTGCCTAGTACATTGAAAGAACCAGAGAGAGGATCAGGTCTGGAGCAAGATGATGAATTCAGCTACAGGCCTGCTAGGTATGAGGTGTCTCTGGGACATCCAAGTAGAGTTATCACACTGCCAACTGGCAATATGGGCTTGGATCTTAACTGACATTTGGCTTCACTATTTCAGGACTAATGTAAGTAGAGTGAACTCTGGTAAACAGGACTAAGACTATTTTAGATAATCATGAACTAAGTTAATAAAGCTTGAAGTAAGCTCAGCTTCTTAGAAAAGATTAGAGTGTCTCTCTAATCTGAAATTCTGCAGCTCTGGGTCAGGTCTAGGTTAGCATTTCAAGGACAACAGAAACCATGATCTAGGACTAGATTTGTGGTGGGATCTTTACAAGTAGCAATCTGGTAGCAAAGCCTATGATTTGGCCACTTCTCCAAACTATTTTCACAACACTTCTGCCCCTCTGCTCCCTGCTGTCCTCACCAATTTCCAAATGACTTCTCTACTAGTTAATCATACATCGTTCCTGATTCTCAGACAGGACATCTAGGGTGTTGCCTGTAAGTCTGTATTTTGACCATTATGCCAGTCAATTTCTCAGTCTGGGGATGTCACTAAGTTAAGAATTTAGGGAACAGATGTAAAACTTATCTTCCTTTCTCTCTCTAACTGACCCTAGAGAGCTGCCTTAGGATGTGGCTGCTATAAAGATTTTCAAACAATAATAGTTAAGTTATAATTTACTGTGGGCTTCTTATGGTACTGGGCAAAGCATTTAATATTAAAGTACTGTGTGTGACAAATAAACATGAAGAGCTTTCAGAGAGTTTCTAATACGTAACAATTACTTTTCCAAATTCAGATGTAGAAGACACTGATTATAATCTCCAATATCCTTTTTCTTCCTTAACTTCCCCCAATTCCAGTGTTTCTTCATTAGTGTACACAAACCATTCAAGTTCAATAAGATAGTGATGGCATCTAATTCTGTTTCAGTTTTTAAGCCAATATATAAAATAATTATTTAAATATTTTCACTTTTAAAACAATGTTTTGAGAACCTCCATATACACATCCAGGGAGCATGTATGACAGTTAGTACACGTAAGAAGAGTTAGCTTGTGACCTCATTGGTTGGTTTATTATCCAGGTAATCACAGGCAATTGCCTGGTGACTTTGATGGTCCTAAAGTTTTAAACTGATTTATGTTTAGCCATATATCATTTATTTTATATCTATAAAGAACCACCAGTTAAATACAGAAAATGTTAAAAATTAGTGAAATATAAATCAATAAATTACAAAGATCTACAACTTCAATTCAAAGTGATTTTTACCAGCTCTGTGTTGCATTATCTAATCTGAGTTCTTACATCTTACAAAAATAAGTCTCCAATACTTCAAAATCCAATGGAAAAAAGAAAAAGGAAAAATACAACAAATGTCAACATCAAACCTGGCTTTTTATTTATGGGGACTTAAGATTGCCCCTACAATGTGTCATTTGCCTGAAAAGTATTTACAGATAGCACTTTGAAATATTTTATCTATTATTGTAAAAAGAGGTCCCAAAATCTTTTCTTTTTTTTAAGACAAAACACTAGACTTTCAACCACTGGGTGATGAAGTAAGGTTTTTATTTCTTTTTGATGCCTGGATAAAACCTTACATTTCAATCTGCATATTAGTCTATACTCATTCCCAAAATATGTCATTTAAAATTTATTTTATGTGGTTAAAGTAAATTAAGCAACCTTGTTACATATGCAAAATAATGTACATAGAAAGTTATTTATTTTAGCATAGGTTATAATAGTAAAAGACTGGAAATCATCTAAGTACCCATCAGTGGGGTGACAAATTATGGTCCAACAATACAATGCAGTTATGCACACATTAAAAAAGAATGAGGAAACATACAGGTATAATGTGCTACTACCTACATAGGAAAAGGGAGTTATAAACATATTTGAATGTATATGCTGAAAACAACTTTAGAATGATACTTTTAAAAAAATAACAACACTGGTTGACTGTGAAGGAGACAAGTTGGAGCAATCAGGCCAAGAAAAACTTTTCAGTAAGTATTTTTTTATATTTTTGTAAAATTTGAGCCATGTGAATGTATAACCTATTCCAAGAAAGAAACGGCTAAAATAAATGACATTTTAAAAAAGGAAAGCATAAGATTATTTTTAAATGAGCCAATACTTTAAAAAATGTAGTACTCAATAACTAGGTTACATATAATTACACAGATATAACCATTTGCAAAGGAATTACAGACAGCAATTATGTCTGTAATCTTAGAAGTGCTCAGTATGTGCTCCCTTGAATTACATGGAACATAGTAATCTTAAATTTCATCTCAAATCCCTTCTACATTCCATCAGTGGTTGAAATCACCTATAATGGGTTTCGTCGCATCCTCAGGGCTACAAGTTAAAGCAGTACAAACATAAGCTTCTTGACAAATCTCCGTAAGAAGTAACTGAGCAGAAAGATTTAGAAAAGTATTCAATATTTCTAATCACGCTGTACATCACTTGTTAAATAAAAAAGTCAAAATGTCTCTTCATGTATAACGCCTCATTAAATTACGTATTAAATATAAACTTTACAACACAGTACTTAATAATGGAATATCCATTAAAAACCAATTTTATTTTAATCACATTTTCTTTTATAGCCCCAAAGTGACAGAATTCTTTCTAAAAATTAATTCATAAAAAGGTTCTTGAGAAATAGAATCTCAGGTTACAAAAAGGTGAGCAGAAAGCAAGATGCCTACAGTACCAGTGACCAACTGACACCCAGAGTTGTCAGGGAACAAAAATCACAAATTCAAAAATATAAAACAAAATGAACAAAAAATCGTGGCTTTTCAATTCACCATCCAACTTTAAACAGATGTTCCCATTATTCATCTCTTACTGAGTTCCTATCAGACTAACTTTAACAGCTCTTCCAAAGATTCATTTTTCTTAAACCCCTCCCATTCCACCCTTCCAAATCTTGGCAAACACCTCACTTTTCATCTTTGCTAGAAGAAACTGAAAGGATTCTCTCTCCAGCATACAGGGTGTCCATCCTTTAACCTATCTTTTCATCTTTCTCTCCACCCTACAAGAAGGAGGGTAACTCCTTCCTTGCCTTAAATCATCTCTCAGCCTTTCACTGATATTCTGTTTTCACAATCATCCACCACCTTCACATTTCAAGAGCTCCCTGTTCTTTGGCCCCTTCCTTTGTGCCTTCGAAAAAAAAAAAAAGATCTTTAGTTATTTTGAAAATTTTTCTTAACCCCGATGCTTCCTCTAACTATTGTCATATTTCTCTCCTCTTGGGAGTCAAGCTGCCCAGATATATAATTTACATCCATTATTTCCTCATTCTCCCCTCAGGAAAGGTATGCTTCAGGTTCAAAGTTCCCTAATGTCCTCCTAATTATTGAATCAAAAGTTGAAAGGGACCTTTCAAACTTATCTTCTCCATTTAGCTTATTACATGGATAAGGAGACCTGTGAAAGATTAATTTCACCAACATTATACAGTGAATCAGTGTGGCCTGGAATCATGAGCACCTTCCATCCAGAAGAACACACACTTGTCAGTTTAAAAATAAAAATAAAAGCTAAAGAGAGCAAGATGAACCCAACTCAAGATTATTTCAGATATCTACAAAAGAAAACAGAAGAGCCACATTTATAATCTGAAATGAAGGTCAGTAAGAAAACAGCAACAGATAATCCAACGCACATTTCAGTTGGTTTTGGAATGTGGCCTTGCACTTTGTGAATTCCTAAACATGTAAACCAGATGATAAAGTTCTGCTATGAAATCTTCTCAGAAAAGTCAACTTTCCTCTTCTTTTTCTCTACACCTCCCTCTGATAGGCACTTGTCTGTAGTACACAGTCTACATCTGAGTGTTGAAAGATCCTGGATAAGAAACTGAAGGAGTAGTCAGAGGAGGAAGAAGAGAAACAGGGAAATAAGCAAGTAGTTTCTAGGGAGAGGCAGTCAACAGTGCCAAACGCTAACTGGGCCCAGTTAGTGTTCCACAGGTCTCCCCTAGAGATCTATTTTCAAACATTTTTGGTCATTCTAAATAAGTCCCTGAGGTTTCCCTAAATTAGGGCTTAACTTTTTTTTTTTTTTTTACAAATAAATATGCCCATGTGAGCATGAAGACTCCACATTACTTAATTTACCTGTAACCTGTTTGTGATCTATCTCTCAGACTGTAAATTCACAGGCCAACCAACAGTCTTAAAATAGTTGAAATTCTACTACAGAAGCTTTCCCTTCATTCAATACCTTCTTCCGTAACACCCTTTGAAACATCTGTATAAGTACCAAAAATTAATAATAATAATGAGGACTTTAAACATAGAACCAACAGGAATTAACAAATAAAATATTATTTTGTTTACACTCTTAGCCTCACCAGGTATTTTTATTCTCAAATAATTGGGAGTTTCATAGACTTTTTTGCTTCACTTTTTATTGTTTTGTTACACTATTTCCAGTTACTCCACAAACTGAGGAAAGCAAGGTGCTATAAGAAATCTAACATCTACCTTGAAAAATATAATACCTAGATTTAAAATTAAGCAGACAATTTAAAAAACAAAATAATATTTTACTGGCTAGAAAACTCAGATACAATTTAGATGTCATTTTGAGTATTAATTTAGTAAAATCAATAAGTAGAATAAGGAGAGGAGGAGGAAGAAGAATGATCAAACAAGGGGGAAGAAAACTTGGAAGAACGACACATGAAGGGAAGGTAGAGGCAATTATAAAGAGAAGAGTCATCCTATAGGCTGCTGTTGGAGCCCTGTGCAGTATCACCTTTTTTTCCTTCCATCAGGCTATTTCAGAGCCCACTGGATTTAGAGCTAGAGGACATCCCTGCATGGTATACAGAGTATACCCAAGAATAGGGCTTCTTCTGGCAAAGTGGTATGCATGAAGTAAGCGACTCAATGGGGGATTCCCCCCAGCATCCTCATTTAAAAAGACTAAAGAAGATAAACACAACAGAAAAGGGAAAGGCAAGGAGGATGGGAGCCATTCCTATGTTAGCAAACACCACGATGCTTCTCTTAATGACCTCAACACTCAAGCATGGTAGCCAAAAACAGGCAATCTCGTTACTTTAAGTAAACGTAATTTTAAACTCAAGGGATCATAATAGTTAAAAATGAACTATGAAGTCATTTAATCAAACCTCCTTACGTAGAGGTTAAGTAGGTCTTAGGAAAAGAAAGCATTGAAAAGACTACTTCTAGAATTGAAGAATAAGCTTCTAACAAATTAATCTACCCAAAAATAACGTCTATAAACTCTGGACAACATATAAAAACAACTACCTGAGGGCTCTGGGAAATGAAAAAAAAGTTGGCATGTTTGGAAGGGAAGTCTAAACTTGAAAGAAGTGACTGGGGTGGGGTGAGTTTCAACCTTGTGGTTTTGTCCTGAGAACAGCCACAGTCATAGCAGTAGCGCTAAAAAGTTAAATTCCTGTTTTAAAAAATCCACCTTCTTAAAAACCAGAAAAACCAGGGAAAGACACTCAGGGCCACCACAGCTACCTGTCAGCAAGGGAGAACACTGGAAAGGAGAGAACCAGAAAAAGAGAACATTAAATTCCGTATAAAACCTCTGCCCAAGTCTCTGAAAGACCCTCGAAGCATGTATGCATGAGGCAGACCAAAATTACTATAAACTGTGACATGAGCCATCACCCACCAGGGACACAGCAGGTTGAGACTAAAATTCCAGTAGAAAAATCTGCCATCTTTCTGGCAGAAGAAATCATGGTCCAAAGAAACAAAGGCCATCTAAGAGTGTGGGAGAAACCCTGTAAAAAAGAGAAGCATAGAACCCAAAATTTCGTATAAATACTACACAAGTCTCTGGCTGACCCCTGACCCACAAATGCACAGTAAAGACCAAAGACAGCCTGAAATGAGGTCTGAGCCACCACCACCTTCACCACAGGCACAACAGTTAAAATGCCTGCTTAGAAAGGTAAAAAGAAAATCAACAAACTTCAGAGAAAGATAACAGAAACAGCCTCCACAGCATAACATTTACAATGTTAAGAATATAACCTAAAATTATTCCACATTTTTAAAAAAGGCCAAGAAAATTTGATCCCTTCTCAAAGAAAAAGACAACTGATAAAAGCTAATCTCAATAAGAAGCAGATCCTGGAATTTTCAGACAAAGATTTTGAATTAGTTATAACTATGTTCAACGAAGGAAAATAGGTGGAGAAAAGGGAACCTTCACACACTGATGGTGGGATTGCAAATTGGTAAAGTCATTATGGAAAACAGTCTGGAGTTTTCTCAAAAAATTAAAAATGGTTATACCTTTTGACCCAGAAATTGCACTTCTGGGTATTTATCCAAAGAAAACCAAAACAATAATTCATAAAGATCTATGCACCCCAATATTCATGGCAGCACAATGTACAATAGCCAAGATATGGAAACAACTTAAATGCCCATCAAGAGATGACTGGATAAAGAAGTTATGGTTCATATATACAATGGAGTATTACTCGGCCATCAAAAATGAAATTCTACCATTCACAACAACATAGATGGACCTAGAGGTTATTATGCTGAGTGAAATAAGTCAGACAGAGAAAGGTAAATACCATATAATTTCACTTATATGTGGAATCTAAGGAACAAAAAGAACAAACTAATCAAAAACAGACAAATATAGAGAACAATCTAGAGATGGACAGAGGGGAGGGAGGTTGGGGGTCTAGGAGAATGGGGTGAAGGGTTAAAGAAGTACAAATTAGTTGATAGATGGTCAGAGGGATGGGGAGTACGGCATAGAGAATTAAATTAGCATTAATGTACTGGCTAGGTAGAGAGCCAGAGAAGAAAAAGAGCAATTAGGAAGATCATTTTATAAACTACATAAATGTCTAACCAATGTTCTATATACGATAGCCAAAGTGTTCCATGATAGATAACTGGATAAAGAAGATATAGTACATATATACAATGGAGTATTATTACTCAGGCATAAGAAGAGATGAAATACCGCCATTTGCAACAACATGGAAAGACCTCGAGATAATCATGCTAAATGAATTAAGCCAGATAGAAGTTGAAAACCACATGATATCACCTATATGTGAGATATAAATGTAAAAGCAACAAACAAACATAACAACCAAACAGGGACTCATGGATGTGAACAGTGGACTAGTGGTTACCAGAGAAAAGGTGGGGAGGGATGAGGTAGATGGGGTCAAAGGGATCAAATATGTACTGACAAGAAAGAAATCTAACTACAGGCAGGAAACACACAATGCAATATGTATATATGACTTATTGTTGAATTGTACACTTAAAACTTATTGAATTTTGTTAATGTCACAACAAATTTATTAAAAATTATTTTTAAAATAAAGTAAATAAAATTTATGATATGCAGGGGAAAGTGTTCACAGGGAAAGTTATAGCTGAACATGCTTATGTTGAGGGAAAAGAGTTCTAAAATCAGTGACTTAAGTTTTCACTGAAAGAATCTAGAAAAAGAAGAGCAAAGACAAAGTAAATAGAGGAAAAGAAATAATAATGATACAAGGTAATTCAAAGAACGTCTTTTAAACAAAAAGAATAACTAGACATTTGCATTTTAAAAATGAACATTTACCCTTGCCTCACAACATACACAAAAATGAATTCAAAATGGATCATAGACTTAAAAGCAAAAGCTAAAACTATAAATGTTGTAGATGAAAACACGGAAGATATCTGCAACTTCTGGATAGCCATAATTTCTTAGGAAAAATCACAAACCATAAAAGAAAAAATTATAGGGGACTTTTCAAAATTAAAAACATCAAACATTTGCTCTTAAAAGGACATTAGAAATAAAGTGAAAAGGCAACCATACATCCAACAAAGAAATAGTATTCAGAATATAGAAATAACTCTTATAATTTAATAAGACAAATGACCCATTTTTAAGAAAGGGCAAAACAGTTTTGAACACTTCATGAAAGAAATTATATAAATGGCCACTAAATACATGAAGAGATGCTCAACATAACTAGTTGTCAGGGAAATAAAAACTAAAACCATGAATAATCACTACATACATTAGAATGGCTAAAATTTAAAAAAATTGATGATATTACATCTTGGCAATGATGTGAAACAACTAAAAACTCTTACACACTAGTAACACTGTTAAAAAATGGTAAAAGTATTTTGGAAAACAGTTTGGCAGTTTCTTAGAAAGTTAAGCACCAATCATTCTACTTACAACTATTTACCTGCTCCCCCAAATTGAAAATATGTTCACACAAAAACTAATACAACAGTAGTCCCAAAGCTGGAACCAAGCCAAGTTTGCCTCTACAGGAGAATGGAAAACAAGCTGTAGTGTCTCCATACAAAGGTTTCCACTCAGCAATGAAAAGCAGCAGACTACGATACATGCAGCAAGACAAATGAATTTCAAAGTCATTATACTGAGTGAAAGAAGCTAGGGGAAAAACGGTACACGTTGTGTGATAGCATTTACAAAATTTTGTAAAACGCAAACTAGCACACAGCAACAGGAGGCAGATCAGTGGTTGCCTGAGCCTGGGGGCAGAGGGAGGGGTAGATGCAAACTGAGACAGGTAATCCTTAGGTGGCAATAGAAATATTATGTATATTGAATGCAGTAGTGGATTCATGTAAATATATTCAACTATCATCAGATTGCATACTTTAAAAGAATGCAGATTTTTGTACTTAAATTGTACCTTATCAAAGTAGATTTTTTAAAAAAATCATCAATGCCCACCAGAGGGCCCTTTTTCTGTGGTATGATTGGTAGGCTAGTAACAGGCAACTCACCATCTTACACCTTCCACAAAATCATGGTGTCAGCAAAAGTTATAATTATATCAACAAAAATAAAAAATAAATCATGTTTTATTTCCACACCGAAATGACCCTAAATAAATGGAACATTAATACTGAAAAACCATTTCCCCATGAAGGGTAGGAAGCTATAGTTAAGAGGGGCTGCCAACTTAACTTAATGTACTTCTGATGAGAAATTTAGGGTAAGAGAAGAGAGAAAGGGGAGTGTTGGCCTTGCCCATCACTCCCCAGGATGGTGGGAGAGGATTCATTCCAGGAATGAACTTAATTGGAACATCTGAAGAATCTGAAGCCAAGAGATTGTTAAAGATTCCTGGGGACCTCTGAGAAATATGGACAAACTTTCCAACTATCAGTGGTTAGTCTCTCAAGACAAACGCAAGAAACTAAAAAGATCTGCCATTCTCAGATTATTCATTATGACATTTCCCAAACCTCTCATGAAATTCACAAATAAGTGCTATGCTATGATTTTACATGCTTTATTCAACATATTCATAATTTATACCTCCATGCCCAAAAAAGGGTGGATTAATTTAGTTTGTGCTCAGATGGGTATTGTTTAACTGCAACTAAATTTCTTTTGTTATCATGCTATCTAGGTTTCTAAGGTCTGGCCTGATCAGCAACACTGGAACCAGAAGATAAGACACAAATAACTAGATTTCAATCTCAATACAACACTAATGATCTATCAATTATTTGCATATAAATATATATTCATATATTTATGAACCTTTCACAGATTTAATATTTTTCCCTTCTTACATTTCCTTCATTCTGAATAAAATGTTTCTCCCATTCTGAAAAAAATATTCTCTTTATCAAGTCTTCACTTTTTGGGCGGAGGTGGGGAGGGAGGGAGCTTTGAAATAGCAATTACGTCAACTTTTTAAAAGATTCATTGATAATATGTATTATCTCTTCTTGGACCTAAACTTAATTTATCAACATTTATGAGGAATCTCACATGATCTTGAACTAGTGTGACAGCCTCTTAACTGATCTCTCTGTCTCCCTCCTGGTCCAATTTCCAATTCATCCTCCATACTGCTGCTAAAGTCAGATTGATAAAAGCAAAGTGGAGCAAGTTATTCTGCTTTAAACCCTTGGAAGACTTCCCACTGCCCATCAGATAAAGTCCTGATCCCTGGTGCCTGCCTATCCTGCTGGCCCGATTTCTAGCCTCTGCTCCCCTTGAACCCTACCCTCCAGTCCTGCAGAGCTACTTACAGCTACCAGACTATTTCATGCCTCTGTAATTCCGCTTACTTACTCTCCTTGTTCTGAAAGGCTAGCTCTCTCACATTCTCTCCCTTCCACATCACCAACCTTGCTTCCTCAATTCCCACACATTCCCTAAGACGAAGCTTCTAGACTTGCTTCCGCCCTAGCCTTGCAAACTTGATCGTTCTACTCCTTTGGTGACGGACTTAACGATCATTTTCTGCTTTTCCTCCTGTAACTTTGGAATAAAGGTGGTTCTACCAACATATTCATTTACATAAAATGTGATTCCCCACATAACTCACACTTCAATGAGATGTGTATATTCAAACCTCACTTGTTTGGATGTTTTTGTATGTCCTTGGGTCACTGTTGATCTCCTTAACTATATGATACAAGAGAAAAATAATATTTTCTAATAGAGGCAGAGTGGCCATAAAACAGTCCCTAAAGAGTCTGCCCAATGACTTTTGTTAATTGAAAATAAAAAAACTGTACTGATCCTTTTGATGTTTATTAAAAGCCCACCCTGTGCCAGACACTGTGCTAGATTCTAGGGAGAAAATACAGTACAAAATAATTTTATAGGTACAGATAATTTATAGAAACAAAAAATTGAAAGATATATTAGAGACCAAGTTTAGTTCATCTATTTTATAAAATAGGAAGTGTCTTACCCAAATTCACCCATCTAGTTAGTTGCAAAGGTAAGATACAAGGCACTTCTCATCTAATGTGTCTTTCCTTTCCTTTTCCATCAGTTTGAAAGAATTTTGAGAAATGAGACAGATTAAACACTATTTTGGTTTACAATATCACATAAATCTCAACATTTTAAAATAATATTAATCTACATGTAAAAAGAGGCTTGCCACTATATTTCAGAAAGGAAAGCAGTGACATAAAACAAATCTAAGAGAACAAAATAATACAGACCCAGAAGTGGGAGCTGAGATTCATCTAAGTCAGCAGATGACATCTATTTGCACTCGTTAGCACTGCCTGGCATGTGCTACACCACCCCCTCGGGTAATTTACATTTTTTTAAAGCATGTATTTCTAAATTTAGGAAGTTAGGATAATCAGGGTGGAAAAGCCCATCTGTTTGATGTTCACTCCAGCTGCTGCAGATTCTGAAATGAAATCTGAGTATTTTCTTGTCTGTTTCATCTCACCCAGTCCGGAATACACGGACACAACCAAAGCCTAAATGTAGATAAAGGAAAGGTATCCCACATGTATTTTTTCTGGTGCACATAACACCTCCATTGTGTTTAACTAACTCTTCCACAATTACACAAGCACATGCACAATGTGTATACACCTGTGCATACTCATATACACATACACTTTTCTTGTGTAATGTTTTTGTTGGGGTGATAGGGAGATAGAGACAGAAAGATCTTAGGAGGAGATGATGTTTGACACTTAAAGAGGTTAAATGAGTGTTTGACAGAAATAGTAACTGAAATATTGCTTAGCTGTTTATTTCTCTTATGTTAATGGAAAGAGCATTAACCTTGATTCTGGCCCGAACTTTACCACTCACATGGCTCTTTAGTTTTGAAAAGATCATTTTACCTCTCTGGGTCTCTTATACAACATCAAAAAATAGAGGCAAGAGAGGAAGGAAGGAGGCAGTGATCGAAGAAGAGAAACCTGAAGACTGAAGGTACTCTCTGGATCTCAATTCTGGGACTGCACAACAGCTGCATAAATTTTCACAAGAAATCCACAGTAAGTGTAAGAAGTTTTCCCCAGCTGTTTTGAAATGATCAACATTAAGCCCAGTAGCACATCAATAAATATTTACTTATATATCTTTTTATATAATTCTAAAGTGTATCCATCATATATACCAAAAGCTATGTAAAATTTAATAAACACTAATACGAAGTAGTATTTAAAAAATAAACACAATTCAAACAGAACAATATTCAGTTCTAAAGTACAAAAAAAATAAAAGAAAAAGAAACAAAAATTCTCTAGGATGATGTTTATTACTGGTGATAAACATCCAATTTAATTATTGATAAAACCTCAAAAAGAGAAGTATAAGAGCTCCTCTAGAGAAATAAACATTATTCTAGGTCCATAAACCCTTCCTGAATACCTTTCTAATGTAAGGTGCTGTGATATAAGCAATACTGAGTAATGACTGTCTCAAACAAAATCGTTAAGCTTTTCATTATTGATCTTAGGAGCAGGGAGTCACTTAATTGGAAATAAAAACCATACTACTCACAAGAGCCAGTTCCAATAGCTCGCTTAAGTTCCAGCTTGCGTCTAACACAACCAACTGTAGGCATTTCAGAGACAGAGACAAAAGAAAGGCTGTAACCACTATGACCCTGTGACTTCATCAAGGAAACCATTCTGTACCCGAAGAACACAAACAAAAATCAAAGGGTTGTAAAAGCTCTAAAAAGGAGACTACAGTTCTTAACATAATTTCTTTCTGTATTTGTTATGTTGTTCTTAACCTACCATTATTTTATAGGTGAACAAACATTTTAAGAAGAACCAGGGACTTCAGAACAGAAATTGTGGTGCTTTCTAATTTTTTACTGCCTCAGATGTGGTTAGTCTGTTTTTAGTCTACTTTTGCCTCTGCTATATCCCAGTGCACAATACAAAACAGGAACTCAATAATATTTAGTGAATAAATGAACAAATGTTTAAAAATGAAGTTGTATAATGTCAAGGGCAAAGAGAAAGAAAGAGGTACAGACTCTTACTATGCATTGGGTGTTAAGGCCACCTCTTCATCTAATCCAGCTACTCAGTAGGGTAGGTGTTGCCTGCCTCACTTTGCAGATGAAGAAAAAGATTCAAAGGTTAAACAATACTCTGACAAAGAGGAGAAGAAAATGTGGGACCATCTAGTGAACCTAGGTGAGCCAGGGTGCAGCTGTAAAATTCCGAGAGAGAGAGAGAAAGAGAGAGAGAGAGAGAGAGAGAGAGAGAGAGAGAGAGAGAGAGAGAGAGAGAGAGATGGGGGAGACTTAAGGGACAAACAGTCTGACACTAGGCAGTAAGGCTGAGCTAGGAAGGTTAGCGACAGAATAAGCAGCAGCCCATTAAAACAACAGGTGCAAACACAGAAGTGTAACTGGCTGGACCAGAGCCAGGCAAGAGGTACACAAAGTGTCCCACTGGGCTGCAGGAGTCCAAGCGGGAGGTTGGGTAAGAGGTGTGGGAGCTCTTAGAAGTGAGGGAGTACAGAGGTCCTCAGAACTGAGGAAATTGGGGAAACCAGGGTCGAGTGATTCATGTCACATGTTCAAAATTTCTCAAAGTTAAACACTGCCTTGCAATATATCAGTACAAGCAAATAATGGCATGAACATTTGTGAAAAAGATGTTAGTCACCTATAGTAATTTATCAGTCAAGCTGTCATTCCCAATTCTTTTTAAAATCATCTTTAGAAAGCTAAAGGGAAAAGCCAATTTTCACCAAAAAGAAGAGAACATTGTAAATACAAAATTTTTATTGACTATGCAGGAAAATGTTTAGAATGCTCAAACAAATAGTTCAATGTGTACAGATTAGAAGCATAATAAAGCTTCAAAAGAGTTACCATAGCTACAAAGATAATTAACTTTGAGGACACAAAAAAAGATATCATTAGGGGAAGTTTTCAAAGAGCTGAAATAATAAATGTGGCATCTAAATTTAACTCACATTACTTTGTAACAGGAACTAGCAATGCTCCTTTCCATGTGACAGCTTCTGATGGCATCCCTGTCCCTTCCCTCCTCAATCTGATATGTTTGGCTTTTTCTCTGCTAGATTAAAACTTATTCAGATGCTGCAAGACTCAGTTTCCACCTGTCCCATAAAGTATCTCTCAATTCCAGTTGCACTTATAGCTTGAACAATATACAATCATCATTTATTATATGAAACAAATATTTTTTAAGCACTGGCTGTGTATCAGTCACAGTGCTTGAGGTATGGAAGGGAGATGAGGGTTTAACAAAGAGGAAAATTGTGTATATTATAGTACATAGGGACCAGCTGAAGTCTGAAAAATGTTCTATGGAGACAGGGAAGGAAAAAGCCAGCTCAGAGATACCACCTGAGAGGTAACATCTAAACTGCATCTGGAAATATAAGCATTCTTTTCTAGGCTCAGAAAAAAAAAGAGGAGAAAGGAGGATTTCAAGTTGAAACAATAGTATTTTTTTGTTCTCTTTTTCCTGAAGCAGGAAGAAGGTAGGTTTGGAAAAGATATGAGTTATGACTTTACTTAACCTTTCCACATATCAGTACCCTTGTTTATAAAGTAGGAACAATACAAGGGTGTGATGAAAATCAATTATATAATGTATATTCAAGGACTAGTACCTAGTGAGCATCCAAAAAATGTTTCTTCCCATCACTCCTCGAAAACATTCAATGAAGGCAGAAACAGAGTTTTGTTCTCCTTTCTCGTCACCTACAGTGTCTAAAACAACTGCCAAACACAACTTCTTGTTGGCTGGTAATGTCCCAAAGAAATAAATATAATAATTTTAATCATTCCCTTTGAATTTGATTATGCATAAATCTTGTACTATACCTCCTTATTTGCTATAAATAAAAATAAAATTTGAAACTCTTTTATGGCTGTTGCTATATTACCCAACGTGCATACCAAATACTTAAGGCAGGAGCACTGAGAGAGAGAGAGAGAGAGAGAGAGAGAGAGAGAAACATTTTTAAGGCTGATATTTGATATTTCAGAACAAAAATTAACGTAGTCCTCTTAAAGAAAAAAATACAAGTGTGTTGAACTTGCTTACCCTTATTTTATAGATTAGTGTATCATTTTGAGTTCCACAGGAGGGGGCACTATAATCTCTCATGCTTAGGATTCTAAAGGTCTTTACAAGCTCTGCTCACAACCCACATAAATGTTTTCCAAATTCTTCTCATTAGGCCCTAGAATGGAGACAAAACCATCACAAAGCCAAGTAAGAGTTTCCAAGAGGAAATGCAATCCACTTACTGATTATCTGACACAGCATTAGGCACTTTATGTATTATCTTACTTAATCTTCCAAGCACTTAACTTGAGATACTGAAACTCATTCTACTCTACAAACACAATCAATTTCCTCACTCGGAAAGAGGGCTAAAACTCATCTATCTCACAGGTCTCTCTTAAGGATTAATAAGTAAACACACATAAAACACCTAGACAATGCATGGCTCACAGTGGGCAACCAATGACAGTAGCTACACTCTCAAAGGAAATTTGACATCCTCCCATCACTGAAAATTTACAAAAACTAAAAGCAGAACTGTGTTGACAGAGAGGCATCCAAAGTGGTGGCAAGAGCAGAACTGAAACTGATCAGAGCTGGCACTGGAGGCAGGGTGACTTGGCTTGCTACCCTCTGGCACATGAGTCCACTGCCTATTCAACTTCACTATTCCAAGCTGTTTAACCACATTCAGTTCACTGTGGGCACCTCAGTATCAAAAAAAAAGAGCCTGCCAAATCCAAGTATTTAAAAAAAGCACTCCAAGTGATCAAGCAAATAAGGAGGCTTTTCTTGAAAGAAAAGATCATTTATTGAGATTCAGTAAACCACTGTAGTATGGTTCCTGCAATTGCTTACACATTTGCTGCCATGTTGGCACACCAATTTAAGTTAAAAACTAGGACAGAGCTCGAGATTTGTGTGTGCATCTGGCCAGATGAGGACTCTAGATTCAGTGGGATCAGTCATGCATCTCAACCAGATGTTTTCAAGGGGAAAGCAATAAGTAATTTACATTCCTGTTAATAAGCACATGCAAAGAAGTAGAGTCTAGTTTGTCTATTTTTTTCAAACTGATATTCCTACTGTTTCTCACCTCCCATCAACACATCCCAAAACCAGAGGGGTGGCAGGGGTTAGGAAGATAACTGCATTGTCAGATCTAGTCATCTAAGACTGATGTCATCATCTGAAGAACCTCTTTAAGTAACTTTATAGATGTCACTTTCGGATGGCTTAGATAAATGCTCAGTCTTTCACCTTCTTTCTCCTGCTTTTCTTCAAGGGAGTATCTGAATAACTGAAGGAGAGAGTCCTCAAACTACCCCCAAGCGGAGAGGAGAGGAGAGGAGGCCCTCACATCCACACAAAGTTCTCTGGCTCTACAGTTGCCTCTGCTGTAGAGTTTCTTAACTGGCTACACTCAGACTGGTAACCAGTAAGTTACAACTAGTCCTCTATGGGGGTCTTCTTTCCAGTAATGGTGGTGGTGGTGTTGAGTGGGGAAATAGTGGTGAGTATGTGCCAGTTTCCACCCTTGTACAGTGGTCCTGACCATTTGTCTCTGTTCTGGAAATTCCTGCACACGCTGACTTCATTCTAACCTCAGACCTCTATCAGTGCCCTCACCAGGATACACAAACACTAGGTCTCTTACACACTCAATGTTAAGTCCTTGGAACCAGGAGCACTGCCGAAGATTCTACCTGCTTTGTGCCAAAGTCTCTCAGCCATCGCTTTGACACTTGTTGACAATGGACAACTACAGAGCTTGCAGATCCCAAGAACCACACTACCTAGGGAAATTACATGGCTTGGTCAAAACAAGAATGAAATTTGAGCAGTAGACAACATTTAATTCATACCATTAATGTAACATTATATCGTAATGAGCTGAATTATGTTTGTCTTTTAGACTAAAGCTTGAAGTCTTGAAGACTGGACCCTCACTTTTTCCATCTTTCTATCCCCTGATGCCTGGAGTAAAACAAACCCTCTTTTTTGAGGGGGGGAGGGGTATTTTTCCCTAAAAAGCTGAATATAGAAGAAACAAAGGTGTCCTGCCTTATCAGCTAGGATAAAGCCACTATCTGTCTGTATTTTCTTCCACCTGTACTACATTATCTATTTCCTCACATGATTCTGACAAAAAATGTTCCACAATTACTCCTTTTCTGATTCATATAAATCACCAAGTTGTACCTGTACTTATAAGTATAGCTATAGCTACATGTGTATTATTATGTTCCTTAAGAACAGTTACCATATTAAATACTATGTATAACCCACAATGCCTAGTACTGTAGTATGCAAAGTAGGTTTCTCATTGGTTTATTGGAAAATGAAAGAATATACTTCGAGAAGTTGAGTATATATTCTCCTCAGAAGAAAAAATATCAAATGCATATGATATTTTCAATAAAATTTCTGTGACTTCTCTTAAAAACTATTTATGGACCACAGGTTAAAATTCATTGTACAGACACACAGATCAATAGAACAGAATAGAGAGCCTAGAAATAAACCCATGCATATATGGTTAATTAATTTACAAAAAAAAGCTAAGAATGTATAATAGAGAAAAGGCAGTCTCTTCAATATAGTGTGCAGAAAACTGGACAGCTGTATGCAAAATAATTAAACTGGCCATTATTTTATATCATACAAAAAAATTAACTCAAAATGACTAAAGACTTAAATGTAAGACCTGAAACCATGAAAGTCCTAGAAGAAAATACAGGTGGTAAATTCTTTGATATTAGTCTGATGATTTTTTTGATGTGGCACCAAAAGCAAAGGCAACAGAAGCAAAAATACACAAGTGGAACTATATCAAACTAAAAAGCTTCTGCACAGTGACAGAAACCATCAACAAAATTAAAAAGCAACTAATGGAATGGGAAAAATATTATATCATATAAGGAGTTAATATCTAAAATAGACAAAGAACTCATATAACTCAAGAACAAAAAAATAAAGAATCTAATTTTAAAAAAAAAACAGTTAGGGGCTCTGAATAGACATTTTTCCAAAGAAAACAACAGGTACATAAAAAGGTGCTCAACATCACTAATCATCAGGGAAATGCAAATCATAACCACACTGAGGTATCGCCTCATACTTTTTAAAATGGCTATAAAGAAAGGGGAACCCTTGAGTACTGATAGTGGGAATATAAATTGGTATGCCAAATATAAAAAACAGTGTGTAGGTTCCCCTAAAAATTAAAACTAGAACTACTATATGATTCCACTTCTAGGTATTGAGATGAAGAAAACAAAACAAAACAAACACTAACTCAAAAAGATATATGCACCCCCATGTACACTGAAACGTTATTTACAATAGCCAACATATGGAAACATCCTAAGTGTCCATCAAGAATTAATGGATAAAGAAAATGTGGTCTATATACACAATGAAATATAATTCAGCCATAAAAAAAAGAGAAGGAATCTTGCCATTGGAGACACATTGATAGACCTTGAGGGCATTATGCTAAGTGAGATAAGTCAGAGAAAAACAAATATTGTATAATATCACTTACACATAAAATCTAAAAAACAAAAACAAAAACAAAACAAAACAAAAAACTAAGATCACAGATACAGAGAGCAGATTGGTAGTTGTCAGAAGCAGGGTGTGGGGGCAGGCAAAATGGGTGAAGGGAATTTGGAAAAGGTAAAAAAATCCAGTTACAAAGTAAATAAGTCTTGGAAACATAACCTACAGCATGGCAACTATAGTTAATAATACTGTATTGCATATTTGAAAGTTGCTAAGGGAGAAAATCTTAAAAGTTCTCATCACAAGTAAAATTTTGCAATATGTATGATGATGGATATTAACTAGACTTCTTGTGGTGATCATTTTACAATATTTACAAATATCAAATCATTATGTTGAACACCTGAAACTTTTTAAAAAGTTGCATGTAATTATAACTGAATAAAAATGAAATAAAAATGTAAAAATTTAACATCTTAAAAAATTCCTTATATAAAATGAATGTAAGGTGGTTATGATGCAAAGTACTCAACAAAATGAATTGCTATTATACAACTAAAATTATTATTCTTAAAGAAAATTATAATGATAAAATTAAAATCATGAGATTTACAATTTAATCTTGGTAGATAACAAAGATGATTATTAATGAAGAAAAGAGAGATGATGATGGTAAAGATGGCAGTGGCAACAGAAGAGGAAGAGGGAGATAACATGCCAAAAAAAAAAAAAAAGGAGAGAAGAAAATCATGCTGAAAAAAAGAAATGAACACTACTTAAGAATATGGTCAGATTTCATAGTATTCTGTTTGGGTCTCTACATGTCTTTCAGAAAACGAGTCTTTCTAGCCCAACCACTGCCAATAAGCATCCGTTGATCACTTACCATGTACAAGACAATATCCCAAACCCTGGAAGTAAAATGAAGTGTAAAACTACATCGAAGAATGTATTTAACCAAAAAGACTGGACATAAACCATCTCAAAAAGTTTTAATCCTTGACTTCCAACTCTCATCACACACCCAAAAAATCAAATCCAGGTGGGATGTAGGGTCAAAATAGAAAAGATAAGCTGTATAGCTTCTAAATATAACAGAGAATATCTTCATGACATTGGGATAGGCAAAGAATTCTTAACCAAGACATCAAAAGTGCGAGTCGAAAGGAAAAATCATTAAAACTGAATTTAAATTAAGAATTCTTCTTTAAAATGTACCAAAATACATGTGTGAAGTCAAGTCACAGAGTAAAAGATTCTGCAACACTTATAACCAATAAAGTGGTAGTATTATAACAAACATTTTTAAATCATATTTTTAAATTTTATAAGTCAGGGGCAAAAATGACACACAGACTCTCTAATGTTAAAAATTGGTTAAAAAAACTAACGGTTCATCAACAGATAAATGGATAAAAAATATACAGTATATACATACAATGAAATATTATTTAGCCAAAGAAAAAGAATGAAGTTCTGAAACATGCTATAAATGAATAAGCCTTAAAAACACTAAGTGAAATAACTAAGTGAAAAAACCAGCCACAAAAGGACAAATATTGTATGATTCCACTATATAAGGTACCTGGAATAGGCAAATTCATAGAGATAAAAATAGACGAAATGTTACCAGAAGCTGGGGTAGATGAAAATGGCGAGTTATTGCTTAACGTTTATAGCGTTTCTGTTTGGGGTGATGAAAATGTTTTGGAAATAGACAGTAATGATAGTTGCACAACAGTATGAATGTGCTTACTGTCACTAAATTGTTCACTTAAAAATAGTTAAAATGGTGAATTCTGTTATATTTTACCACAATTTTTTAAAAAGTTTTTAAATTAATTTTTTATGCTGACATTGGTTAATGAAATCCAATAAGTTTCAGCTGTACATTTTAACAGTAAGGCATATACATATTTACACTGTGTGTTCATCTCCCATAGTTAGATTTCTTTCTGTTACCATATATTTGACCCCCTTTACCCCATCTTCCTCCCCCGCACCCCCTACCCTCTGGTAACCTCTAGTTTATAGTCCATGTCCATGAGCCTCTCTTTGTCCTGTTCATTTATTGCTTTTAGGTTTATAACCCACATATAAGTGATACCATGTGATTTTTAACATTTTTTGTCTGGCTTATTTCACTTAGCATGAGTATCTTGAGGTCCATCCATGTTGTCTATCGCAAATGCTACCATGATTTTTAAAAATTAATGTATCAAAATCATTGAACTGTATACTTTAAATGGGTAAATTATATGATATGTGATTTATATCTCAATAAAGCCATTATAAAAATACTGTCAAAAGACTTGAAAAGACAGTCTATAGCCATGCCACCCTGAACACACCTGATCCTGAAGGTATAATTAATTAATTAATTAATTAATGAAAATAGACTGCTATTTGACACCATACACCAAAATTAAAAAAAAAAAAACACTTGAAAAGACAATTTACAAAAGAGAATACCTAAATAGCCAGTAAAAGGGAGAAGAGGTGAGCATTCTCATTAGTAATCTGGGAAGTACAAAATGCCTAAAAACATGCACACACAATGATACTATTATTCACCCATCAGAATGGCTAAAGTAAAATAAATTGACAATACCTGGTGTTTATAAGAATGTAAAGGAAAACAGAACTCTAATACACTGCTAGTGGACATAAAGATCAGCACGATGACTGGGAAAATGGCAGATCCTACTAAAGCAAAATATATGCAACTTGTTTCTTAAGTATATACCTAATGAAAATGCACTTTGATATGCAGCGAAACATATACATGACTGTGCACATCAGCATTATTCATAACATCAGCATTATTCATAACAGGCCAAAACTGGAAACAACCCAACTGGCTAAAAGTAGTAGGATGGATAAATCAATAGACAGTGTAGTTATACCATGAAGCACTATTATGCAAAAAGGTGAAGAAATTACAGCCACATGTAACAATGTGGATAAATTGCTTAAACAATGTTCAGTTTTAAAAGCCAGACACAAAAGAATGTATAACGAATATGGATAATTCTATTTATATAAATTTCAAAAATAGGCAAACTAATTTCTGGTACTGGCTTTCAAAAAGTGGTTATGTTTGAGGAACAGGGAATGGTAGAGAAATTGAGAGGGTCATCAGGGGACTATTGGGTGTTGGCAACGCTCTGTCTTTGGATCTGGATGCTGGTTACCCAAGTATCCACTTACAATAATTAAGTAGTATTTTTAATATTTCTATACTATTTCCATACTAAAAGTGTAGTGGTAAAAATATTTCTACACTAAACGTGTCAAATAAACTTTTTGAAAAATTTTGTCCTCTCTCTACTGTCTTTTCTAATAAATATAGCAGCTTTGAAATACACACTCAAAGAAAAAACTGAGTATATGTAAGTCGATGCTTATCAGTGGAATGAACAAAGTATAGAGAAAGGCAGCAGGAATATGTTAGAAGACAGTGGGAAGCTATTGTAAACTTAGTTCACATAAAGGAAAAGGTTGAGAAACTATTAATCTGTTCAAAACTGGAGCACAAATGAAATGTAAATTCAATCTTCCACATAAAAGAATCTATTCTGTATCATTTTTGAGAATAAGAAATGTCTATACTTTAGTAAAAACTTTGAAGTTCACATGCATGTCTCAATTCCACATATAGAATTTCAACTTTTTGCCTGTGAAACTGAGAGAATAAGGTCTATTACCATATACAAGATAAAAAGGCTAATAAAAAGCAAAGACCTAAAATTCATCCATTCACTCAATAAATTAAGCACCTGCCATGTTCACAGCACAAAGGGCTCATCCTATGGAGCTTGCAAGAAAGTATAAGAGAACAAGACGTAGCAGTTTGGAGGTGCCACCAAAGGAGCACATGACTCACTGTATAGGAAACTATAAGAGAAAAAGTTCTCTTACAGAGAAGTTATCTCAGAATGTAAGGCAGTCAGTTGCAGAGGAAACAGGCTTGAGCTGAGTCTAGAAGGGGAGGTAGTATGTGTATCAAGAGGAGGTGGTGAGGTATCTCAGACTGACCAGAAGTGGACGGGAAATGTGAGCGACAACACTGAAGAGGCAGATAACCTAAGAGTATTAACAGAAGGCCCTGGGTTGGGTGGGTGGGGGAGAGTAGGAAGCTGGAGAGAACATTGATGTTCTAAAACCTTTAGGATTTATCCTTTAAGATTTTTTCAAGTTTGCTGTAGTTTTTGTTATTGAAGGAAGAAAGGAATATAATGACAGCAGTGTTTGACAGAAAAGGAACCTGGCAAAGGAAAGGATGGATCAAAGAGAAGAAAGGTAAAGTAACAAGCAGCTATAAAACTGTTGGAATAACATAAATTTAAAAGGAAAAGGATATAAATTAATGAAGGTGGTAAGGAAAGAAAGAATAGTAAGGTTAGAGCACTAAAAATAAATATTTTAAAGATTCCAAGATTTTCAGATATTTTTTTTTTAAAAAAAAACTATTTTGCCTAAGAAAAAGCCATAGGATCATGTACTTTTACCACATTGTGTATATTGCTGCCACAATATACACAATCTCCAAAGTCTGAGCAATATCAAAAGTTTGGGCCAGACACAAAATCCTGAGATAGATAGATAGATAGATAGATAGATAGATAGATAGATAGATAAATAGATAGATAGATAGATAGATAGATTACAATGCAAATCGCCATTTATAAAATTAGATAAATATGTGTATGTTTACCTAATTGGCCAGCATATATGAAGCAGAAGAGCAAGTAAAGCTTTAAGTTTAATTTTAATGGGGAAAAGCTGAATTAGTTCACCTGCCACACATGCGATAAATGCAATAAAAGGAATGGGAAAAGGGTTCCTTCCACACACTTTTACTCAAGTGGAAGAGAAAGCTGGAATGCCAACTTCCCCTGTGTCAAGAGACTCTGAGCTGAAACTTGAAAAGGAAGTGCTCAAGACTGCAAACTATTTTCATGTTCTTTGTCTTCATCATTATCAATTTATAGAATATTTGTTAGACATTGAAGGAGTAAGCAGATTTGATTTATTTTAATGCAGGCAGATGGCTTGGTCGTGGAAATTGTGAAGAGATTTACTGAGCGGCTTCATCAGATCAAGGACATTATGGAATTAAAGGGCTCTAAGAGACCTTACAGGTCCAGCTACCCATGGCTCACAACATTACACTTTCATATTAATGAGAAAGACAACCCTATCTGGGGAAGGAGGACAGGCACAATTAATTCATCCAAAAAGGTACAATGTTAAGACAAACTGGAAATATAGATTGATCAAAAGGCAACTAAAACATGTCTTACTCTTAGCGCAATGAAATCACCAATTAGAAAGAATTAAAAGTCACAATTTCAGAAAATATTTTCATGAAAACAAATAATGTTAAAGTTTTTACAAATATTTTGAAATACAGAACTCAAAAACCTTCTCTACTAGTGTGGTTTAGTTTCAGGAAATATTTAATGTTCTGAAAACAATCTATACTTATCAAGATAACACAATAAGCAGTGAGTTTATGAATCTCAGAATTATTTTGAAAGTTCTGCAATGTGATTAACTCTATCCATTCTGAAGACCACCTGGCTTGGTGTAAAAACATTCTCCTACATGAAAATGCAAAAAGAACAACCAGGAGACAGTATAGGAGATATATAACCTAGAGTTAGAATTAAGACATGTGGTAATTCAGAGCTTTTGGTTTAAGTATCACTACTTTCCTGACAAACTCACGGGTTTTTTTAACATCTCACAGGCTTTTCACTTTTAATCAATAATAGCAATACCAAAACATTTATATTCATCATGTAATCCAGTATAGATAGTATTTAGACATCCAATGCCTGGCTTAGCCAAAGAAAAGTCATTATGTTAGAAAAATAGAGAAATGTTATAGAAATCAAGTTAAAGGATCAGAATACACTAAAAATTTCATGGAAAAAAGAAAATTTCTGTCATATTTACAGCCTGCTTACAACTGACACATATAAGATTTATCTATGATATAAAGGATTTAAGAAAATAAAGAGGTATGTACATAGACTGAGCTAACGTAAACAGAAATCAATTTTCAAAGAAAATTTAAATATAGAATTCTTTATATTTGAAGTCACTGTTTACAATCTTTCTACAATAGATGAAAATGGTTTTAATTTGTAGAATAGATATCACCATAAAGTCTCATTATATTGATGGAAGGAGAGGGAAAGTCAAGTAACTACTTTTTAAAAAGTTTTATTATGTTAAAACCAGCCATATATTATTTCCAGCTTATTTTATCGATAATATTCTCAATACTTAGAAGCCAAATCAAAGAATCACGAGATTACAGAGTTGGAAAAGAAAAGACTATCTAATCTAACTCCTTCATTTTGCAAATGAAAGCAGGACTGAAGATTTGTATGATGTCTCCCAGGCCACACCTCCATTGGTACCTCCTGGACAGAACTCTTACCTCCTGACTCAAGTTTGAGCTGATCAACCCCTTTTTATCTATATGCCAGAATTTTCTATATGCCAGACACCATGCTAGACACTTTAAAGAGGAATCATTTCCTTTAATTTAGTACTTCTTAATGCACTGAGAAGACCATCTTCACTCTACAGGATAATCAAACTCAAACTCGGGGCATTAAAACATTCCCAAAGTCAGAAAGCCAATAAATGACAAGTCAGGAATTCAAACCCAGTATGTCTGACTATACAAATTAATTCCACTTTGGGCCAGCTGTATTGCAGAAATACCTACACAGATTTATAGGTTATATGTACAAAGGTGTTCACTATGATATCACCAATATCAAAAAATCAGAAACAACATAAATGTTTAACCATGGGAAAACAGCTAAATTAATTGTGCTATAGACTTGCTACAAAATAGTAAACTTAGGTCATTAAAAATATGACATAAATCCATATGTGGCAATATGCCCAAACTAAATTTTATGCTTTAAAAATAAGTTTTAAAACAATATCTAAGGCATTATTTTTTAAAAAATACATGTACTTCAGGCTTTGTTTGTAATTAGAAAAAGGTCTAGAACAATGCACAACCACCAGAGAATTTGGTGGGTGGAGGTGGGATATGAGTCAATTCTTAAACACTTCTGCATTGTTTGAATTTTTATACCTAGGATATGCCACTTTTGTAATTTAAAAATCATACATATTACAAAAAATACAAAATTTTAAATAAGTTTTTTATTTATTTTTAAGTGATATATGCATACTCCGTTTAATGCCATCCCACACAGCATGTAATTATTGCATGGCTATTTGTCTCTTAAATAATAAAAAAAAATAAAAGAATTTAATATCCATTAAAGTACATTAGAGTTTAAATGTACTATATTCCATGAATCATTTAAGGGTCTTCAAAAAATTTGTAAGGTAAAAGCTGTTTTCTTAATGACAGTAAAATGTCATTTGCCTTTTTGCCAGTGTCGTCATTTGCACTGATGGTGCAGAAGTGGTGGGTGGAACTGCTGGCGCCTTCACACAAGTCAAGGCACTGGCACTAAACTGTGTCTGAAGTCCCTATAGTCTTACTGTCATGCACTCTCAGTTACAAAAGAAAATCCAGTTTCTCTAAAGAATGTCTTTGATGAAGGAACAGCAATTTTATTAAATCTTGAACTTTTATAATATTCTGTGACAAAATGGGTAGTCTGAAACATAAATCTCTTATGCTACACACCAGAGCAAAAATGGCTGTCCTGAGGTAAAGCCCTGGTGCAACTGCTGGATTTCAAAGCTGAATAAATTAGTCGCTTTTTTCATAATCAGCACTTTTACTGGAAAGAAAAACTCACAGACTACGGTTATTCAGACTTAGGTATTGGATAGACATTTTCCCAAAATTGAACAAAATAAGACTACCACTTCCAGAAAAACAACTGACGGCTATTTGTTGCCAATTCTAGAAATATACATATTTTGGAAAATCTGTTATCTGCCTTTGTGAGCTTAACAGTTTCCTGGTACTTGAAGATTGTTCTGATGAGATAAATGGTGATAGTCAACAAAAGTGATTTTTTTTTAATCACAGAATTTAACATGTCAACATTTGTAAGATCTGCATCAGTGAACCAATGTTTTCTAAATTATCAATGTATAATGTTACCTAAAAATCATGCATGAAGAAAAGATTTAAGTAAAAGATAAGCCCATGGATTTTAATATAGCAGAGTGAGAAATGTTTATTGATATAGTTTCTGATTCTGCATGGCAACCAATCTTTAAGAAACTACTATTTACTGAGTTTTAATAGAATGTGAAAGAATAAACAAAATTATTTGAAAATGCTATCAAAATATTTCTCCTTCCAACTACATATCTATGTGAGGCCATATAGTCTTCATATTTTAACCAAACTGAGACAATACCTGATAATAACTGAATGCAGAAGCAGAGAGGGGAATCCAGCGGTCTTCTAATGAACAAGACATTAAAGAGATTTCCAAAAAAGTAAAACAGTGCCACTCTTCTCCCTAATAAACTTTTGGTTTTGGAAAAAAATCTTACAATTATCACAAAAATAGTATATTATTTATGTTAGTATACAATGGATTTATTATTGTTGTCACCTGATTAATATTTAAATTTTTTTACTTTTAATTTCTAATATGGTAAATATTGATAGACATAATCCACGCAAACAAAAGCTCTTTATTGTCCTCAATAATCTTTAAGGCCCCAATAATCTTTAAGGCCTAAAGTTTGAGAATCTTTGCAGTACACAACACATTTTTTATATGTTCTGGACACTGTCTTAAGTCTTGGCCAACAACTGCTAGTACAGCAATCTGTATTTACACATGGGCAATATGCACATGTGAACTGTACTGCAGGCTTTTCATTAACCAATGAAAGCCTAAAATGCTAACCTGATTTGAATATCATTGGAAGGGGCCATAAATGGCTAGATTTATTTAAAAGAACCTGATGTGACTAGCAGAACATAACATCCTCCAAAATGGAAAGAGAAGATGAAGAGGAAAGAGGACGGTAAAGAGTCAATTACTGAGAATACAGGAGTGAGAGAGAAGAGATTTTACATGAGCAACTGCTGTGAACAGGGAGACTTGGGCAAAGGCAGGTAAAAAGGTTCTCTAAATTAGGATACTGTTAACATTTCCACTGGTGTGATATTCAACAGATTTTGGTAAAAACTGAAATTTCTTTTCAGTTTTTAAAAACGTTGGATTAATGAGTGTTTTAAGACTGGCTTAGAAGTGGTCTCATTAGACTTACATTCACAATGCCACATTGTGTTATTACAAGTTGTGACTCTAGTAGGAAAACAGTACTGCATTTCCAAACCTATTATACTTTAACCACCTATCCTAACCCTAAATCCTGACCCACTATCATTCAAAGCCACTGACAGTAACCTCAATCTCTGAAGATTCTTCCAAAGAATTCCATATAGTATTAGAATTTCCTGAACTCAGTGCTTCTGGCATCTCAACTTCTTCACCATCAATGCTTTTCTAAATAAAAGTATGCATATAACCCTGTCATTTTGTTACCTCTCAAGATCAAAATGCTAAACAAAGAGAAACCAATTAGTAGACTTCCTCTAAGGATTTTTTCACTAAATAGAGTTTTTGTTCACATTGGCAAATTTGTATTGTTTTAATCCTATCTTATAAACATAAACATTTTAGTGATATTTATTAAAATAATTGAATGAGGTAGAGCCACACCATATAGCACCTATGTAATGTCCAACAACTGTAAAGATAAACTAGTATCAGACCAACAGCTGAGTCTATCATTAGTGAAACTGGGAAACAGATTTTTCTCTCTTTGACTTCAAATTTTTACAACTTTAAAATCATCACAAATGCAAACTACTACTATAGTCCCTTAGGCGGTAGAAAATCAAGTACAGAGCTAATCAATTACCTAAACTTTAACAGAAAGGAAAAAATCCTTCCACAGTTTAGTAAGATCAGCTTAACTCGTAAGTAATTTAATTAACTTTCTACTTTTAAGACTAAATTCAGCTCAAATCAGATGGTACTCTAAATACCACCCAAGAACTGACAACCTCTCTGAAACCAATTACTCTCAAAGTATGATGAAGGGAGGATTTCAAAGCCTCCAGAGGTTCTGAGAACTATCCTTAAAATGCAATGGTGAGATGTGTGAGTGCCAAGTGGTCCTCATCAAACAAAGGACGGGACTTGAAGTGACTGGACTATCAGAAATCCAGCAATCCTACCTCAATCTGCCTAAAACACAGAAATAAATTGGTATCATTAGTGTAGATACAAATAGGTTCAGGATTCCTATTCTAAATAAACAAATTATAGATCAGAATTTAAGTGGGAAAGCCACAATTTTCCCAACATTCTCCCAATACAGCTAGGACCTCCAGTCCTTTGTTCTAACTCATTGCAACTAAAGACTCTTGTGTACCAGCACATCACCTTGTTTGACACTAAATCACATGGCTTAAGTAAGAAGATTCATTATAAATGCTTCCACTATCAAAGTGCAAAAACACATTTGAAAATGTGCCACATACTGTTACTGGGGGGAAAAAGTATTTGCCCGTTGCATCATTACTTTGGGTCTGACAACAGTTCTAAGCACAACATTTTAGAAGCGCTTGGTGATTTAATATCTAAATTGCTTCCTGAATAGTCCATGTTAAATATACAGTGTATTAAGCTTAATTTCTTTAAAATTTTCATCCAGTGACTGTCACCTTTCATACAGGTCAAACTACAAATTTTTTTACTAAAATGTGAATCCTTCCAAAACAGTTACATAATGAAAGTTAGATTAAGAAACTGAAGTTTTTAATAAATTTTCTATGATGCCAACACTTAAGCTCATAATTCATTTCCATTTCATTTTATATAGCCTTTTCTTTCTTTTTATATATTTTCTTATGTTCTTGAAAGTTATACTCTATTTCAAGGAATCGAAAGTAATACAAGAAACACTTTCGATATATCTGACCCATGGATAGAACTATATAGTAGTCAACTTTTCAATTCAAATTCCCTTTGAAGTTACTCCGCAGAGATTTAAACAAATACAAAAACAAAAATTTCTTGACATCCATTTTCTTTCAAAAATTTAAGACTCTCTTTTTCTACTTTTGGTGTGTTACACCATCGTAGTGACCACTGCTACAATGGTTATCTTTCTAGCATCCATTTCCCTTTTCCTTCTTCATAATGGAAGCAACTTTACTTCCATTCATCCACCTCATTCCAACACTGGAAGTTCTATGGATGGGCTCTAATTTATTCAAACCAACTTTGCCACTGACTGATTCAAGAACTTAATGCAGTCAGGAAATGGTATTCTCCTGGAGACTCATAGCTGTTCACCCTTTTCCCTTCATCTTAAGGAAACTGTCTATCAGTGGCCTTTCCATGGCCTACTGAATAAATCCCAAACTCAGCATTCAAGGCTCTCTACTAACCTTTTACTACCTTTTTAGATTTTTTTTCTTTTGTAAAGTCTCCAGCACTAGCTACTAGCAGCTAGAAGCTTGGCCTTTCCAGAATATGCCCCTGCACTTTCCAATCCATATCCTTCATCCAGGCTGTTCCTTTGTCTAGGAAATCCCAACTAATGCCATCTCAGGCGATTTAAATCCTACTCAAAGTCCAGATCAAAAAGTAAGCATTTCCATGATGTCTTTCTTGATATCACCATTAATAAATGGCACTCATCATATATTCCTTGTATCATAAATCATTTGTATATGCTTACAGGCTATTTTAAAACTATAAACCAGTTAAGGGTTGTGGGCAAACTTGTGCATCCTTGTCTTCCACCACCTTCCTTTCCACCAGACACCCAAACCTTGAGTAACTCGGTAACAATTTTTTGAACACATAAGCACTTTTTTCATTTCTGAGGGTGAAAAATGCCTCTTCAGAACAGATTACTGTGAAGGCTGAAATGTCCTTGGAAGTCTTTTAAAACATCCTAGGATGACTAAGTAATAGTTCTGCTGAAGAAACAGAAACAAAGCAGATGACCTTGTAAGGCAGATTCTGCAAATCACATCAACTCTTTAAAAGTACTGCCTAATAATTAAAAAACAAACTATATACAAATGCAACTTTAAAAAGAGAGTGATATTTATTATAACATAAAAGGTTAACAACAGATTTTTTTTTTACCATAAATGTCAGCTATTTCGATAGTAATACCTATATTTTCAGTTATATCCAAGGGATTTGTATAAAAAGCCCACTTACTGAATCTTATTTCACACTTGAAGGAAGTAAGACAGAGAAACATGTTGGCTTTCTCAAACTAGTAACCAGACAAAATTAATCTAGAAGCACCTACCACCATCACTTTATTATTATCTATACATCATCACTAAAAATATACCTATTGAACTCCATGAAAGTTATCTGGAATTTTGATGATTTCCTTGACTGGCTTCTATGGAAAAGATATACAAAGTTTTATATTCTTTTCTCTCCTACTAAATGAATTTGTATAATTTAAGTCAGCTAATATTAGGTTACTTCAAAATCTATGGGTACGTTATCAGTTCAAATAAGATGGTAAAACTATGGGAAACATACTGATATCTCCAGAAAATAAACAGGGATAACCACAATATTCCAATCACGTAAGTGCTTTTTTAAATAAAACCCTAAAGAAGAAATGTCATTAAATCTCAACATATTAGATAAATGGGAAAGAAAACTTGATTCCACGGGACAATGCACTCACAAAAGAAAACAGCACTGTACAAAATGAAAATCAAAAGTTTAAATATGATAGCTAGTCATAGAATATAAGAAAAGTTACAGAGTAGAAAATTACATTTAAATAGATTTTTTAAACCGTCAAGAAAATTAAACACATGTCTATTCTTTGTGTTCTAATATTGTTATATTCTACATATTTTTGTAAGCCAATTTAAATCCTTTGGGGACGAAGCTAGCGTATAAAAAAAAATTCTTGTTTTCAAATATAGGGTAGCATGTTGTATAGTTATTTTTAAAATAAAGATCACATTTTCAGTGAAACCTGCATATGCCTGGTAAAGGTACAATTTAAAGTTTCCTGAATTATTTTAAAGGCATCTAGTTTTCCTGCAGCTGCTTGGTAACGGAAACTGATTCTAAATACTGTTTCTCACTGTACCCAATAAGTACGGGAGTTCGTTATCTAAAAAGGCATGCAGCGGGGTCAGAGTCAAGTCGGCGTCGGATCCAGGATGGGCCGTCACCGAGTAGCAGGTGTGGTTACCTCGGATCGGGGAACACCTGGGCTGTGCGGGAGGCCGGGAAGCAGGGCGCCGGCGGGAGGGCGGCCGCGGCGGCAGGGCGCGCGAGCCTCCGCTGCCAGCTACGAACATGGCCCCTGAGTAAGTTGGGCTCCCAAGACCTGGCAGGGCGAGCAGGCTGCTTGCGGCCCCCAGACAGCTCCTGCCCGGGCCGCTGGCCCAGCCTGGCCCCTCGGGGAGGGGAGGGCTCCGGCTACTCACCGTGCAGCGAGAGGAGCAACAGAGGCGCCAGACGGGAGCCCGGAGAAGTCATCCCGGGGCCGCAGGGAGCGCGCCCGCCGCCCGCCCGGCTCCTCGTCGCCGCAGCCGAGGCGCGGGCTGGGCCCTCGGCGCTCTGGGGACCGCTGGGTGCTCCCCGCCCCGCCGCCCGGCCGCAGTCCTCCCGACGGGGCTGGGACCCTCGGATGCCACACGAGACAAGTGCGGCTCCCGCGCCGCCCCGCTCCGCGTAGGCTGAGCTGCGACGAGGGGCGTCCCGGGCTCGCCGCCTCGCCCCACAGCGCCACGGCCACCACCTCGCGCTGCCCCAGGACCCGCCGGCCCTCAGCGCCGCCGGGGAGCCACTCCCCCCAACTCCCCGCCAGCTACTCCGGCTGCAGCGGGCACCGCCAGGCTCCGCGCCGCCCACTGGCCCCGCTCGGTCGCCCGGGCAACCGCGGCTCCAGCGCGACGCCTGGCGGCCCACCCGCGGAGCGGGCGCAGCGCGCAGCTGGCGCGGCCCCGGCCACCTGTGCGCGGTGCCGCCGGCTGCCCCGCACGCCTCCGCGAGCGCCCGGAACCCGGCGGCTCTTGCGCTCCTCGCCCACGGTCCGGCCCCTGTCGGGCTCGAAACCGCTCCTGGGACAAGTGGTGTCAGTCCTCATCCCCAGAGAGCCCTTGGAGGGACTCTTCCACCGCCTCTGTCTTAACCAGCAAGATTTCCTTGCTGAGCAGTTTTCAGAGGATCTCTATTTGGCAATTTCACTTTCTCTCGATCCTCTCTTCTGTAACCCAAATAATCTGAAAGAATCTGACTCCCGACTACTGTTTCTTCCTTGAAACGAGCGAAGGAGCTGTACCATACTCCTCGCTCCCCATTGTCGGAGTCTACCATCTTCTCTTTTTCCTTTAGTAAAATTTATGTCGACTTCTAATGTTTAAAAGTTTACGTTCTAAATGTTATAGCTTTCTTAAACTAATTTGAAAGATTTGTTAACTAGTGAAGAGGTGATTTTTGTGGGGTGGCTGTTACTTTCATTGTGTTTTTATTTTTGTTCCTCGTTTGTTTTGAGTAGGAAGCGAGACCCTGCTGGCATCTGAAATTATTTTACTTAACAATCTACCTACATCTTCACCTAATCTTCTTTCCTTTTCCATTGAGGTCGCTGCCAGGTCTCCTACAGCCCCACAGCCACTTTCTGCTTCAGCTTCCAATCCGAGCCTTCTAAATTTGAGGACATACCTTCCCTGGGAATGTCAGACCATTCTGGTCAATTTCTGCAGCAGCATAGATTAGGATTCTTGGAGCCATTCAGAAATTCTGAGACCCCATCTAGCAGATACAATCCTCCCAAGGCAACTCAGGAGGGAAAATAGTGTACCCAGGAAATAGGCAAATGTGTAAAACATCTATACATTTGGACAAATATTAAAAGATATATATAGAAATGAAAATAACGGTATCAAGATGGTAGAATTATAGATGCACTCTTTTTTGAAAATGTTGCTGTTATAATTTCAAGGTTTTTTTAAAAGGGGAACACATTCAGAAATGCCATTTACCTTTAACAAGAATAACTTGAAAAAGTATAGTTTGATTGTGAATTAGAAATATCTCAGCTTTGCTCACTATTTACAATTTGCTATGATCCCTTACCAGATCTCTAATGGCAAGAAAAGAATGATATGACAGTAGAGAGTCTACAATATATATAACAAGTTTGAAATTTCAACCCTAATGTCATCACTAAGCTTAGTCTTATTTGGTTAAACTCCACGGCAAGGACTAGACATTTCTCCATCCAATCTAATTTTTTACCTTGTCTTGCACATACTCCTACATTTTAACCCAGTCCTAACCAGAGCATAATAGTAACACAGATTGAAAATCAAGTAAGTTGTCATGTAGAAGGTACTACTCAGAGCAGGATTTTGCTCCACTATAATCCCAGAGTTGAATATAGAGTATTATTTAATTAAATAGTCTAATATCCTAGGCTGAAACGCCTTGATAAATGCAAGTTATCTGTTATACTTACTAGCACATCAGTTCAGCAAATACTGAGTATCTGCTTTATGTAAGGCACTGAGTTGAAGGTTAAACATAAAATGTAAGATATAATCCTCACCCTTAAATAACTTTTAATTGTATATGGCATATATCCGTACAGTCAAGAATCAGCAGAGAAAAAGAGCTCTCCTGCCTCTTTGTCACCATAGTGTACTTCTGCCTTGCCCAACAGGAGCTGGGGACTTTTTAAGAGGACAGACTGCTCACAGTTTGGTGAAACAGCCCTTTTAATAGAAAAAGAATTGTGGTTTCTGGAGGGAGAGTGAGGATGATCACATTTCAGGAGGCAATCTGGCTGCCCAGAAGCTCAGGGGGCAGATGGTAGATGGTAGACTCAAAGGAAGCAGATCGGGAGGACTGGAAACTCTGAGTACTGTACACAGAAGACTTCCAAAGGGACACCCTCAGAGGAAACAAAGAAAAAGGTACTTTTCAAGTCACAGAAATAATACCACTGGCATATATCTTTTAGTACATTTTTTATTAGTAATGTTGGTTTTCACCAGCTCTTTTATCTTAATCTGCCTATGACCACAGTAGGATTTCTGTAAATCTCTTAAAGTATTCTGAGTGCTAAAGCAACAGACAACATCTTACGTTTGTATAATACTTTATAAATTTCAAAGTACTTTCACATACATTATCTGATTTGATCTTCACAGTAACCACAGGGGGTATGTAAAGCAAAATAATATCACCCCCTCTTCACATAGTAAGGTATTGAATCTTTAGAAGATCAAGGGACACTTCAGGGATTGCAAATACCAATGGGCAGAACTGGAAACAAGGTCTTCTAACACTCACCTTATAGTTTTTCTACCACATCACAGTCTTTTTCTTTTATCTTTTTACAGACTAACATCTAAAGAAATGCATATAAACCATATTGTCTTAAAGCCACCTGTGGGGAACTGCAGCTGTCTCCCCAACATTTATGCCACCTCTATCCCACTACCCCCCCAGATGACTAGCTATAAAATTTGAATGAGATTGCCACCCCCCAACTCTAGGGGAGCTTTAATTGGGCTATCTGACCAAGGAAGAAATGGAGAAGGGAATAACTAGGACAAAGAACCCTGGGATAAAAGACTTGTAACATAATAATAATCTTGGCTCAAAAACGCAGATGAATCACAATGAGATCCATCTCACACCTGTTAAAATAGTTATAATCAACAGGACAAGTAATAACAAATGTTGGAGAGGATGAGGAAAAAAAGGAACCTTCATACACTGCTTGGTGGGACTGCACATTGGTATAGACACTAAGGAAAACGGCATAGAGCTTCCTCAGAAACCTAAGAATTGATCTACCATATGATCCAGCAATCCCTCTACTGGGTATTTACGCCAAAGACTTGAAAACCCATATCCAAAAAGATATTTGCACACCGATGTTCATAGCAGCAGTATTCACACTGGCCAGGACATGAAAGGAACCAGAGTCCTATGATAGATGATTGGCTAAAGAAGCTGTGGTACATATATACAATGGAATATTACTCAGCCAAAGGAAGAGATGAAATACTGCCATTTACAACAACATGGATGGACCTCAATCATGCTGAGCAGAATAAGCCAGACAGAACAATTGAAAATCACATGATATTACTTATATGTGGGATACAAACCTAAAAACAACAAAGGAACAGGACAAACAAGCAGAGACTCATGGACATGGACTATAGACTAATGGTTACCAGAGAGTAGGGGGTGGGGAGAAGGGGGAGATAGATGGGATAAAGGGGGTCAAATATATGATGACAGAAAGAAATCTAACTATGGGAGGTGAACACAGTGTAAATATATATGCCTTACTGTTAAAGTAGACAGCCGAAATTTATTGGATTTTGTTACCATAAAAATAAATAATTAAATAAACAAATTAAAAAAACACTGATGACATGAGAATACAGTCAACTTCTAAATATTTAAATATGAATTATCCAAATTCAAATTTTAATCCTATACCTGCTTCTCTCCTCCACCCATCAAAATGCTGAATCATCTCTCCACAATCAGTCACTCTGCATCCAGGAATGGCAAATTAATTTTATTATTATTTTAGGTGAAAAATCACTAAGAAAGAAAAATTATGGAGGAAAATATAAGGCTTTCCAAAGCTAAACATAAATTATCTTTATAATATTATCTATTTTGTTAATACCACCTGTTATTCATTTCCAGGCAAAGTTACTCTGAGCAGAGTCTACTGAAAAAGTGCTATTGAATTCATTCCAATAGCAAATATAAAATGGCACCACTGTTTTGTTAGGACTTTCAAAAGACAGTAGCATAAGAAACATTTTATGTCACCTGAAAACGTTTTGTATTCTCTTTCTTGTAAGATAATTTTCAAAAATTTTTCCAAGTCTTTTTACCAGTATTCACTAGTCTAAACTAATCTGCTTGAAACTTTGTCATTTGACTTTATATATTGGAGTACTGGCAATGAGTCCTCTCAGGTTCTTTCAAATACTGGTGAATTTTCCATAGCAGCTTAAAGTGCAATTCAGACTTTCATTACTGGCAACGAAACAGATAAAAGATCTTAACTTACAAAAAATGTAAAATTATATTTTTTAAATCTTAAATGAATTGATGATCACTCACTAAATATGGAAAAGTCAAACCAAAAGCTAGATGTAGGAAGGAGTCCTTCAATAATCTATTCTCAGCATAGAATCAGTGTGATCCTATTAGGTCAGATTGGATCTCTCCTCTGCCCAAATCATTCCATTGGGTTCCTATCTCAGAATAAAACTAAAAGTCCTTACTATAAATTACAGGGCTTGTATTAGATTTCTATTGCTGTTATAACAATAACTGTAAACTTAGTGGTATAAAACAACACAGATTTATTATCTTATAGTTCTGAAGTCAGAAGTGCAAAATGAGTTTCACTGGGCTAAAGTCAAAATGACCACAGTGCTGTGTTTCTTTCTGTAGAATCTCTTTATCTTCTTCATCTTCTAGAGTCTACCTAATTTTCCTTGGCTAATGGCCTCCTTCCTCCATCTTCAAAGTCTTCACTATCGGGCCAGGTACTTCTTACATTGCCATCTCTCTGACTCTCTCTCTCCTGCCTCTTCTATATTTAAGGATCCTTGTGATTAAAATGGGTTTATTTGGATAATCCAGGACGATCTCATCTTCAGCCAGCTGCAGGGTGACTGTACTTCGATCTACAATCTCTGCCATGTAAGGTAACATTCACACATTAAGGAATTAGGAAGTGGGCACCTCTGGGGGTTGAGGAGCATTATTCTTACTGCAAGGCCTAACCTGATCTAGTTCTCATTAACTCTCTAATCACTTCTATTTTTCCCTCACTGTGCTCTCACTAACTTACTATGCCATGCACCATGCTCTGTCCTTTAACATATATAATTTCATTTATATCCTCATTTAAAACAACACAGAGAGATAGGTAGTTTTATCCCATTTTTCCAGATGAAGAACAGTGAGATTCAGAGAAACTTTAAACTGCTTGGTCAAGAGTACACAGCTCTTAAGGAGTAAAACCCAACTTTTCCGACTCTAAGGCCAGTATTCTTTCCACTATACCCTGACACACCTATTTGAATTAGCAACGTAATTGACAATTTGGAACTGATAAACTTTCTGCTACTTTTTAATACTAAATAACTTCAGATTTTAGCCTGTCTTCTGAATTTATTAATGAACACTCTTCCTTAAAAGATATAGACTTAAACAATTAAATGAATAGCACCCCCCTTAAAAATTAATCTAAATTAAGTATTCTTAAATTAGTCTTTAAAGATTTTATGTGCTCTTAATAATAAAATCAGTAGTAATCCATAAAAATCGGAACTCAAAAACAGTGAACTATGCTGTTTCTATGGTAAACAATGAGGAAAAAATTAAATGGCCAAAAGATATTTTAATTCCAATAAATTGGTTCATAGCTTTAAGATCATTGCAGAAAAATCCATATATATCTAACTAATATCATTACCAAAATCCATAGATTAATACCATGTACTCCCAAAAGAAAAGAACCACAGTATTAGGACCTTCTTGTGCAGTATTTCAGATCCCAGCCCTATCTTATTCCAGCTTTTGCTGCAAGCCCAGGTATAACTTGATAGTAACTTGCTACACTGTAACCTACACCAAATACCCCTCTCTGCTCAGGAGTTTCTCTGACATTGCTGGCTGAGACATTGGCAGGAATCTGTTGGTAGTGATGTGTGCAACCTATAACACAGGGATGCCAACACTTATGGAGCTACTATTGATTAATGTGGGATGGGAGCCAATGGATAATCCTCATCCCTTGCATTTTCCAAGTGGGCAATTCTTAGTTCATCAAACTCCTCAAAAGTTTCTGGCATAATCAACAGTAACCAATAGACAACACCCAGCAACAAAAGGTACATCTTTGACTGGCTTTTCCTCTCTCCCTTTTTCATTCTCCCATTAACTAACCTTGCTCCCTGAAATTACTTCTTAAATAACAGTTCTACATAAGCCTTTAATTCAGGATTAACTTTCAGGAGAACCCAGGGTAAGAGACCTTCCCTTAATTAGATTTTATATATCTGTGTATATGATTCTTGCTAAAATTCAACTATGGTTTTTTTAATACCCGGCTCTCTTAGAGTTATACATCAAAACTACTTATCCTAGAGATTTTGGCCAGTCTCTGTAATGTATCTTTCTTGAAAACCAGGATCAAATAAGGTAAATACAAAATACAGCTTTTGCATTTGAACGTCTAAATCATAAAAAGCTTGCTCAGTTTCAACTCTGCTATATTTTTAAAATAACCTTTGAAAAGTCACTTACCCTTTCTATGCCTGAACTATTACCTTTATAAAAATGGAATATAATTTTTACCTCACAGGTTGTTATAAGGAATCAATGAGGTAAAATGTAAAGAATGTCCATTACAGTGCCTGCTGGATAATCAGCCTGGTGAGCAATGTTAGCTGCTGTTATTATTACCATTATCAGTAGATTATTGATTTTATTATTCATATATTATTGATTTTATTATTAATTTTATTTGAAAGCCTGACATCATGGGTACAAGATATCCATTTTGTGGACTTGATATTTCACCAAACACTTTTTATTGCATTGTATTTCGTAGCTGTAAGAAAATATTTGAATTTATTCAATGCTCAGAACCATGATAACTCCACAGAATAAACTGAGAAGACCCCTGTGTGAATCTTTGAAGCAGAGACTTCAAGGCATTATTGCTTTATCAAAATACCTTTGCCCCATAACCAACCCTACCCTGTCTTTCCACTGTTGCTGAATGTATGCAGGTCTCGTACAGACATTAATCAACTCAACAAATACAGAAAAATCCCACTATTATGTGTTAAGTGTCAACTAAACAACTACATCATGTAAAATGCATGTTCACATTATTATGAAGCTAATAAAATCACTGGATTAACAAATTGGCTAGCTGCCCAGAGCTTCCAGAGGTTCTGTTGCTAGATTCATACCTATTCTAGTCCTAGCTGTGGTTTAGCGCCACCTGCTGGCACTACCAACTAAAGTTTAGCTGTTTATCTGAGTCTTGGATTGGATTGATACTCCAGGGCAGCAACAGTTATTTCAGGAATGATGAGTTGGCATGTGTTTCATCATCTTGGTGCAAGAATACTTGGCCGTAGCGTACCGAGGGGTATGTCCTCGGATAGAACTGCCTCCTATCTAACCTTCTAATCTCATTCACCTTACTACATCCTCCCTTAGAAAGTACTTTATCCTCTACTCCTTTCCCCATCCTCCACCCCTACCACCATATGGAAAAAGGCTGAACAGAGAACAGGAATTAATTGCCAACTTCATTATCTGTCAATTCTCATTATTTATGGGACATATAAAGAGTTTTACAGTTTTTGTTGACAGTATACCATCTCCCAAAGCACTGGCGATACATTAAGTAGCAAAAGTTGAAAGGTCTTTGCTCTTACGAAAACTTCAGCTTAGTGGAAAATTTATAACACAATCCTACAGACAAATATGACAGTGGTATGAAAGAAAGAGGTCGGGTGCTAAGCAGGCCTGTATCAGAATTTAACAGAAATAAAGAAATCTGAGAAGAGTTACCTGAAGAAAACAATTCATCTACCAGAACTGAAGGTTGACTAGGCAATGGAGAAGTAGATCATTTCTGGCACAGGCAACAGACTGTGTAATGGAGATATTTTAAAACAATTATAAGTATGCATTTTTAATACCCCTTTGTAAGTTATGTTTTCCTGATGTTTTTCCCTTTTTAGATCAAGCTGTGAGTATTGTTGTACACAGAAAATGACAGAACACAGGCACTTAGAAAACAAAACAGGACAAAACCAAACAAATAAACAAACAAACAAAACACATTATTCTGGTTCAAGAATGATAGTTACTTCTTCAAGTCCATGGGGAGGCCACTTTCTTATAGCCAGGCTTCAAGAGAGGGAATAGTTCTACCTACCTTTTTTGTTCTTATCATCATTATTTGTAGTTTTGTTTGTTTTTAATTCTAAGTATCAAGAGACAAGTCAGATGGATTCAAACAAAGAGATTCTATTGTTAAGTCATCCTGAAGATAGGTCAGAGGACACGTGAACAAGTTCCCAACCCTAGGAAGATATGGAAAATTTTCAAAGAGGAACCAAGGCACAGAAAGAGAGAGAAGGCCAGAAGTCAAATCTCAGTGTCCTCACTTTCCCTGTAGTGTGTAGTAGTTCAAGATGGCACTGCTACAATGTAGAACATAAGTGGTGAAAGAGCAGGAGCTGGGGAAAAAGTCTTGGTGGGTAGGCCAGAGACGATCTGCCAGAGATGCACATACTCCATTATGGTGGTGAAGAAAGGACAGGTGAGAATTATCATGTTCTTGGTTGAGAAAAAGGAAATATTCAGGAAAGCCAAGAAAACTGGTCTGCCAGAGGAATGCTAAAGTTGAAATAAAATGACCACAGATGAAGCACCACAACATGGTCAGAAAGATGTTCTCCTATGTTTTCTTCTAAAAGCTTTTCTGTTCTACCTTTCAATTTTATATCTGAAATCCACAGGGATTTGATTTTTTTTGTGGAAGATGTGAAGTAGAGATAGCCAGTTAACACAATATCATTTATGCAAAAGGCTAGCTTTCCTTACTGAACTGCAGCGTAGCCCTTGTCATAAATAAGATGACTGGATATGTGTGAGGTTTTATTCCTTATTTTGTTCTCATTAATCAAATTTTCTATACAAACCCCAATATAACACTGTCTTAATTACTATAGATATATAATAGTCTTGATATCTGGTAGTATAAATCCTCCACCTTTGTTCTCTTTTTTAAGATTACCTTGGGTACTCAATCCTTTGCGTTTCCATGTGAATTCTAGAATCAGCACTTCAATTTCCACTATAAAACACCTTGGGGTTTTTATTGTAATTGTGTTGAAACTATAGATCAATCTAGGAAAAATAATATCTTTATAAGACTTCCAGATTAAGAACGTGGCATATCAAGCACTGTGTTTGGAGTTCTTTCATTTCTCACAATAATGTTCAGTAGTTTCTTGTCTGTTTTTAGTTAAATTTATTCCTAGTTAAATTTATTCCTGAATTTAGCTAAATTTAATTTTCTAACACTATTGTAAATGGTATCTTTTAAAAATTTTATTTGATGGCATATAGAAAAAAATTAACTCTTGTATATTTAGTTGTTGCCAACTATCTTACTAAATTTATGTATTGATTCTAATAGTTTGTAGATTCTTTTGAATAGTCTACATACACATTCATATCATCTGAAAATAAACTTATTTCTTCTATTTCAATTCTTATTTTCTTTTCTTGCCTTATAGCACTTTTTAAATTAAGTTTATTGGGGTAACATTGGTTAATACAATCATATAATTTTCAGGTGTACATTATCATTTGACATCTGTATATTCTATTGTGTGTTTACTTCCCTAAGTTGAGTTTCCTTCAGCTGCCACATATTTGACTCCCTTTACCCCACCTACCCTCCCACCCCCTGGTAACCACTAGTCCATTGTCCATGTCCATGAGCCTCTGTTTGTCCTGTTCCTTTGTTGCTTTTAGGTTTGTATCCCACATATAAGTGATCTCATACGATTTTCAATTGTTCTGTCTGGCTTATTTCACTTAGCATGATTATCTTGAGGTCCATCCATGTTGTTGCAAATGGCAGTATTTCATCTCTTCCTTTGGCTGAGTAATATTCCATTGTATATATGTACCACAGCTTCTTTAGCCAATCATCTATCATAGGACACTTCAGTTGCTTCCATGTCCTGGCCAGTGTGAATAATGCTGCTATAAACATCAGTGTGCAAATGTCTTTTTGGATATGGGTTTTCAAGTCTTTGGCGTAAATACCCAGTAGAGGGATTGCTGGATCATATGGTAGATCAATTCTTAGGTTTTTGAGGAACCTCTACACTGTTTTCCATAGTGGCTATACCAATTTGCAGTCCCACCAGCAGTGTATGAGGGTTCCTTTGTTCCTTTTTCTCCACATCCTCTCCAGCATTTGTTATTTCTTGTTCTGTTGATTATGGGATAATAGTTAAGATCCATCTGCGTTAAATAATCCGGGGTGACCTCCTCATTTCAAAATCCTAATTTCATTATATCTGTAAAAACCCTTTTTTCCAAACAAGGTAATAGTCACAGGTTCTGGAGATTAGGGCATTAAATATCCTTTTGGGTATTACTATCCAGCCCATTACATCTTGATTTGCAATAGTTTTACAAGGATGTTTACTAAGTCCATGTTTGGCTGTGTCCAACCTCATAAAACCCATCTATTGAGTTCTTATTTGCAGATATTGTATTTTTTTAGTTGTATATTTTCATTTTATTTTTTTGTAGATTCCAATTCTCTGGTGAGATTTTCCATAATTTCATCTATTTGGCCATGGTTTTCTTAATTTTCTTAAATATATTAGTCATAGTTATTTTAAATTCCTTGCCTGCAAACTTCCATATCTGCCCTACTCAATTGTCTTTTTTCCTCTCAATTACAGATTCTATTTGTCTTGCCTTATTGTATGTCTTATTGTAAGAATTGTTTTTATTGTATGCCGAACTGTTTATTAAAAAAAAAATCTCCAAATAATGTTATATTTTATCAGAGTTTTCCTGACCTCTACTAACATATAAGATGAGAAGCTGATAACCTCAGTACAATTAAGTACTAACGGGGTTGGGGCCAGGTTTCAGTTTTAATAAGACCCAAGTCTGCCTCTGGTTTATCCGTTTTCCTCAGGCTGTCTCAAATATTTATTGGGAACCTGGTGAGTTTCTGTCTCTTCAGCTTTGGTAAACTATGGAAGATCCAGCTCTACTCTTCCAAAGTTCTCATCCCAGTTCCTCAGTCTCCTGCCCCTACATTTTAAAACCTAGCAAATGTCTTAAAGGGGAAACCAGCTTTGTGTTTGAGGCACATCCCCTCACTTTACAGGTCTTTGTTTCCTAACTATCATGAGACTGCAGAGGATTTCACTATGGCTTTTAGACACCTTCAGATTACTGCTCAGTCACCTGTCCAGCACCAAAACGTGACAAATGTCCTGTAGGTAGAACCAGACATGCATTTGAAGTGTGTCAAGATTCCTTTGTTCTTTCCAGGCCTGGGCATGACCACCAAGAACTTCATATATTTCTCTTTCTCTCAGTAGAGTCCTTTCACTTAGGCTGCCTCAGATCTCCAGCCCATGCGCATATTGGCAAATGACCCTGGGGAGAGAAGTGCCTGTTTTTCACCCACCTACCTGAGAACAGTTCTCTCTCTAGAATTTTAGTATCATAAACTTGCTTTTGCAGCTTTCTGATACCTTCAGAATTATATTTATAATTTGTCTGTATTTTGCAACAGGAACATTATCCTGCCACTATCTACCACATCCTACCTATTAGAAGTCCCAACATCTAGTTTTTTATAATATCCTCAGATGATTCTAATAAGCAGCCAATCTTAAACAACACTGACCTCATCAATGAAACTATTTCAAGACTGAGGTCTGAATTGAGGTACCTGTGATTCTTGTGGCTTTCCCTCACCTCTGCAAGATAAATGAACCCCCATCTATTATGGAAAAAGTCCATAGAGCAGAAAAGGCATATAAGCTATGGATCACTCACTTTTAAGAAGTATTCCCAGAAGTGTTAACCTCAAACTTGCATTTATACATCATTGACCCAAACTGTATTACCTGTACCTCTATCTATAAAAAGGCTGGGAAATAACCCAAATACAATATTTTCCTCAAGAAAATGGGGCTTCCTTTGGTAAGAAAAAATGAGAGAATGGATATTATGTAGGCAGCTAGCACTCTCTGCTACAGTTCCGTTCTTAGCACTTCTTTTAGCTTCTTATCTAACGAATAAATTTCTCTCTATAATTGCATAAGAGAAAAATGATTTTCTGCTCCAAATACTTTATCAAAAGCTCAGAGAGTTTTGCCATTTCGTATTTGCATGCAAGAATCATGACTTCTATATATGTAGGGATCCTTTATCAATGAGAAAGAAATAATTTTACTGGCAACTTGTTCCTATGTCAATCATTTCTTCTCTCAAATAAGAAATTTTCAGTAAATGACTTCTTTACTGAGCTCTGAAGACTGACTTTGGTTACAAATCTCTGCCAAACTGCTTTTAAAAACTCAGGCCCTCAAAGCAACTTTTAAAAAACTATGTTCTAAATGGAACATATTATTTTAAAACAGCTTTGTATTCTATTATGTAATAAAAAGACAGAAGTTTATTTATCATAAAGAAGAGAAAATAACTTAGAATCTTTCTTAATCAGAGCATATAAAGATATATTAATGATAATGATTAACTATTTTGTATATCTTTTGGAAGAGAGAGACGAGGCTTAAATTTTAGTAGATTGGGTTGGTAATTAAGACTACAAAAGCTATAAAGGAATGATATATATTACCATGGAAATTAAATGAGTCAACTTAAGACATTTAAAACAAAGAGGAGAAAAATTCCTTTTGGAAATGACCCTATTAGAGGGTGAAAGAAACACTAGACAACCATTGTAACTCTTTGAGATTTTATGAATAAAATATAACTTAAAGACATTTGAAAATGCAGATATTGATTATGAAAACGTCTAATTTCAGAGAATAATAACACCCTAGGTACCTTCTATAATATTCTGCAGGCAGCAATTAGAAGGTAGGTGATGTAAAAGTACTAGACATCATTGTTATCATTTTCTCAGTAGGCAGAAAATCAATTACCATCTTCTCCTTTTGGTCCTTTCAGAGTACATTAATAAGATTAGAGAAACTAGTTGAAGCAAAAGGGGTAAGAGAAGAAAGGAAATCCAGAACTTGCCACCAATTAAAAAGGTGATACTTTGTTAACAGTTGCTCACTGTTTCAGAAGGAAATTTTTCACTTCTCTGAATCTGTTGTCATGGCAATGAAAATTGAGATCTCTTTCTTTCCAGCTCTGAAATTCCATATAGCAATGATTTGCTGAAGTATGAGACAACTCTGTAAGAAAAGGCGTTGAGTAGGAGGAAGTAATAGTCGTTTTACCCCTACTAGGTGCTAGGCACTTTGCATTATTTCATTTAACCCGGACATGAATACTAAGAAGTGTCTTTAACTTACAAATGGGGAAACTGAGATCCATAAAGCACTTCAACCAAAAAAACAAAAAAACAAAAACAAAAACAAAAACAAAACACACACACACACAAAAACCACCTTGACCCAGCATATACAAGTCATGAATTTAGAATTCAAAATGTTCCCAATTTTAGGACTCCTGCTACATTCACTTTAATATCGCAGTTCTTCCAGACCAAAAAAGCAGATAGGATAACTATGACCCTAAGCCCTCAGCAAGAATTTCAAACCTGTTTTTCTAATTCTTTTGAAAATGGAAAGCAAAAATAAACTGATCTCTAACAGAAAGAGCTTACCTCTTTTCCTGGGATTTAGCATACAGGATTGCTGGTATTTATATCTGTGCCTAAAATAATATAGTACAGTATTGTTTTAGTTATTAAACTAATACATATTTGGAATGCTTATGGGAAAACACATGAAGTGATAGGAGCTGAACTGATAAAGCAAGCATACCCAACAACAACTGATTGATGCTATTTTAGCAGACTCAAATTTAACTAAGATGATTTAAAATTTTTGTAATTTTTAAAATTATACCAGAGTGTCCTACCTTGATATCTAAGAATCATATCTCAGATATTCTAAAGTGTAGATAGCATCAAAGTATCTATCTTTAGAGTACATGTACACTTTGGGATGTGAGGGTTGTGGTTTGGGTTTGGGTTTGGGGTTTGGGATTTTTGCACTCTATATAAGAGGTTAGGCCTAAATCACGAGGAAAATGGCTAATACTCATAGTCTTCTGCTAATCCTTTTAAACAATGATAAAATTGCTACTACAGAGGTCTAAATCAACTAAGGAAACACAGAGGACCAATTACATTGTCAATAATATGGAGAGAGTCAAGTAAGTAATGGAGAGGAGGTAACAATGTGAGCTGGGCATTAAGGAATAAGTTCCCCAGACAAGTGAATTCAGATTCAAATTACTTCAGGGAGTCTTCCTTCTTTGTGCCAAGCATTGTGCTATGTGGCTTTATTAACATGATTTACTTGTTATCACATCTTAGTAAGAAGAATTATGTTCATTGTACAAAGGTTAAATGATATATATAAGGGATGAAATTGATATTTGTAGAAATAATGGAAATTGATTCCAGTCTCTCTGATGACAAATTCAGTGCTCTCTTCACTCTCCCATATTACCTATTATAACATGAAGTGGTTATAACATGTAGTCTGAAAGCAGACTACTAAAAATAAACCATGTATACAACAGATGCAGAAGCATCAGTAGTATTGCTCTATATTTATCTACTTCAAAAGTGCTTAATATCTTCTGGAGCCTGACTGGCAAAGCTACTAAGCACCTTTATATCCCAAGAAATTATGTAGGATTCAGAAGTACCTCCATATTTGGCTCTGTTAAAGCAATTGGCGCCTATATGTTCTGTTCACTATCATCAATGGAGCCACGCAAAGCTGCATAGCTAAATAAGATCTGACCTACTTTAATCTAGTGTACACTATCCAGTGATATAACTTCATACTTTTGAGAAAGGCTTATTTTACATTATCAGAAGTCTTTGAGGTGATCACATGGGAGCTTCTACCTGCTGATTGCTACAGTCTCAAAGGAATTATACAAGAAAATATAACTCATGTTCATGGTCAGCACAAGGCCACAGTTTAACGAGAAATCTTGCTGAGACTGAGGCCATGGGCCAACCCTTATCTGAAAAACCACATTCACATGGCAAAAGTTTAATTGGAAATGCAGAATATCAAATTTAACTACATAAACTGAGAAGTTTGCTTCCTATCAAAAGTTCAAAACTTAGAGCACAGATTTTACAAACCACTTACCATAGGTTAACTTGTCACTTGCCATAGATTTTATTTGCCTGCATTAAAGAGTAAAGATAACTGTAGGCATTTCCCTATTTTAGAGAAGCACATGTTCTCCAAGAAAACCTTGTGGTATGAATTTGAACTGAGGTGGCTAGAGAGACTTGTTCTGGTTTGCAGGATAACCCATAGTATGGGCCTCAACCACATCTGCCTTCTGGTACACACTCAGGAGTTTGGGTTCATCGCCATGTCCTTTCAGGGTCCTCTGGATAGGAAACTTTCTCAGGCCCAGAAGTTGTGGGAAAAGGTGAACCTAATACTTTTTCAAGCCCATATATACTAGAGGATTCTTAAGAGCCTATAGTACACTGATTTATCAGGATGGATCCTCAACCTCAGTAACATAGATTATTGCCAGGCTGCATACAGTACCCCACTTCCCTGGCCTTTCTGGGCAACCATGCCACAACAATTGGCAACAGGTGGTGTACCTAATAATGGTGTTTCACTCTGACAAGAAGTAAAAGCAGAATCAAAATGGTAATGGAGAATCTAGTTGGGACCATTTCTTGGTGCTTTACATATTGCCTCACTGAAACTTTCAAACTTTGAGGTATAGAATATTTTTGTATTAGAAATAACTATCAGTTCCTCTCACACTACATTTAAAAAAGCTACAACCCAGTTGGGAGATTTAGGTTTCACATTAAATCTCTCCCTGTCTTCCCCAATAAGCAAGTCAGAAAATATGAATCTTTTATTTTAAAAAGTATCTTTTTTGAGATGTAATTCACCTATCATACAATTCACCCTTTTGAAGTGCACAATTCAATGGTTTCTAGTATAGTCACAGAGTTACACAACCATCATCACAATACATATTAATAAAACATTTCATCACCCCAGAAGAAACCCCATACTTATACAGTCACTTCCCATGCCCTACTTCCCCCTACCTCTATCACCCCTAATCTATTTTGTCTCTATACATTTTCCTCTTCTGGACATTTCATATATATAGAATCATATAATCTGTGATCTTTTGTGACTTTTTTCTTTTACTTAATATAATTTTTTATATTATATATATTTTTATAATATATATATATATATATATATATATCAGAATTTCATTCCTTTATGGCTATATAGTATTCCATCAGATGGATGTACTATATTTTGTTTAGCCATTCATCAGTTGTTGAACATGTGGGCTGTTTCCACTTTTGGCTGTTATGAATAATGCATGGGAACATTCCTGTGCAAGTTTTTATGTGGACATATATTTTCCTTCCTTTGTTATACAGTTGGTAATAGAACTGCTGGCTCAAAGAGTAACTCTATATTTAACTCTTTAAGGAACTGCTAGACTGTTTCTAAAGTGGCTATACCATTTACTTGACCCCTAGCAGTGTCTGAAGTTTCCAATGTCTCCACATCCTAACCAACACCTGTTATTATCTCTTTTTGATTATAGCTAACCTAGTAGGTACGAAGTGGTATTTCACTATAGTTTTGACCTTCATTTCTGATTCCTAATAAAGTTGAGTATCTTTTCATACGCTTATTGGCTATTTATATATCTTTGGAGAAATATTCATTCAAGTTGTTTGCCTATTTTTAAATTAGACTGTTTATCTTTTTGAGTTGTAGGAGTCATTTATATATTCTGGCTATTAAACCCTTGTCAGATAAATTATTTGCAAATATTTTCTCCCATTCTGTGGGTTGTGTTTCACTCTTTTGATTGTGTCATTTGATGCACAACTATTTTTAGTTTTGATATAGTCCAATTTATCTGCTTTCTCTTTTGTTGCCTGTGCTTTTGTTGTCATATTTAACCACTTCCTAATCTGACATCATGAAGATTTAGATTTATTTTTCTTTCTGAAGGTGTTATAGTTGAAGCTTTCATATTTATATCTTTCATTCATTTCACATATGGTATGAGGTAAGGGTCCAACTTCATTCTTTTGCACATGGATATCCAGTTGTTCAGCACCACTTGTTGAAAAGACTATTTTCCCATTGAATATTCTGGTATCTTTGTCAAAAATAAATTGACCATAGATAATATGAATTTATTTCTGGACTCAGAGATATGTAGGTTTATTTGCATGCTAGAACCTCACTGTCTTAATTCCTGTAGCTTTGAAATAAATGTTTAAATCAGAAAGTATAAGTCTTTCAACTTTGTATTTCAAGTTTTGTGGGGTTTTTTGTTTGTTTGTTTGTTTTGTTTTAGCTATCCTGGATTTCTGGGATTGCTATATGAATTTTAGAATCAGTTTGGCAATTTCTACAAAAAAAAATGCTGGAATTTTGACAGAGACTGTGTTGAATCTCTAGGTCAATTTGGAAGTGTGCCCATCTCAACAGTATGAAGTTTTTAATCCACAAATATAGGATGTCCCTCCATTTATTTTAGTCTTCTTTAATTTCTCCAGGAATACAGCTCTTTCACAGGAATCATAAATAAGAGACTCTAAGAAAACACTCAGAGAAAGGAAAAGCTTCCTGAAAACTTTTCAATTTCCATTAAGCTTGGCTATATTTAGTGTACAAGTGTTCCATGAGATTTCTTTGTTTCCTTACAGTAAACCTGCTATACTTAATCTAGATTGAGTGGGTTACTGCTCCTTGTAATCAAATAATCCTGGGCTAAGACATTATCTATCAAAATTATTAAGACTGTGAAAGTTTAGAAAGTGTCTAAAATTCAGAGCACTTTTAAATGACAGAGTTGAGATTTGAACTCAGGTCCAGCAGACTCCAAAGTCTCCGTTTTCCCCACTACCATATTTTATCAGTCCTTGGATTTAATTATTTGCCAATGCACTCCTAAGAGTTAGGTCAAACTGCAGACCTATTAAGTAACTACTAACCAAATTGCACGTCTGCCTCCTTGAGTAATTTTTTTTTTATGACAAACTGTTTACTGGTCAGAATTCAAAAGATGTCAACATTTCTAGTTGCTAAGAATGTACTAGAGAAATGCAAAAAACCATAATTTTGATATCTGTGAAAAAGCAGTTTGTAATGAACTGCTTAGAAAATATAGAAATTTTATTGTCGAAACCCTTTGAATCTTTTTCATTTTCTTTCTCTTCCTGTCTCCATGTTACACTCACTGATACCTGAATAGGAGAAGAATGCAGAACTGTAAAAGGAATTTTAGTAATTTTTCTTAAACGGCATTTCTAATTTTACACTTGGCTTTCTAACTTTGTTTAGTCTTGTCTTGTAGCTATAACCCCCAAAAGTTTCCCTTTTTATGATTTTTCTGTGTTTACTGATTGAAACTTTGATTTTTTTGCACTCTGAGTATTATGGGAGAAATTCTGCTTTATTCTTGAATATTATGCTTCTATTAATATAACCCAAAAGCATGTTGGCTTTTTTAATAATAGCACAATTCTATGATATATTGCTCCATAAAAATTATGGATATTTGCAATATGGAAAAAATTAAACACTATCCACACAATTTCAGCAGACAGATTTTCTTTTTTTCTTTCTTAATAACAGTGGGATGTCTTCTCCAGTAACAAACAACATTGAAGAGACAAAGCTCAGAGAGGAGGGGCAGAAGCTGGAGATGGTATATTTTTAGTCATTTGATTAAATTATGTAGATGAGAAGTTGATAATTTATTGAAGAGAAGCAGGGAAGTCTATGTAAATGTTTGCAGATTAATAATTAATGTGACTTTTCCACATCACTAGGCCTTTAATTAAAGCTACTGTGAAACAAAGCAAGAACCAAAGAGCACATTATTATAGCAGCTAATGGTAACTTTCCCCATCCTAAGTAGCATTCAAGAGTCTGTGCTTAATTTGCATCTTTAAAGGAAGATAGACCATACCTAGGGTAGTAGTTGTTTTTTCATTCTAGTTTAACAATTCTCTCCAGACCAAAAATCTATTACTATGTAAATGAATTTCCTCTTACTAAAATTTCATCCAGAAAGTTTTAGGTTTTATTTGTTGATTTTGCTTTTGTTAATGTCATATTAATTTTTATTTTAGGACAACTTATTGGTACCTCTCAACAATTTAGAAAGTGAAATGAATACCCCATTTTAAAAAATGATAATCACTTAATGTGTGTATCTACCTGCGACTTCCAACATCCCACTGAGCATTTGACTACCCAATGGGGCATCCCTCATCTCTCTCCTGTCATTCTTTACTATCTCTTCCTTACTCACTTTTCATTCTTATACTCCAGTTTTTTTTCTGTTTTTATTTTGCTCATTTCTGTTCTTTTTTTTTTTTCTGTTTTTATCACTTCTATTTTTGTTTCTTTCTTTCCCATCTGCTTCTGCTTCTCCTCACAATCTTACTCTGTACCTCTCTTACCTCTACCTTTTATTATTACTTGTTCTCATGTGTTCCTTCTTCCAGGCTATCTCTTATCCTCTGTCTCTATTCTCATTATCATGACCATAATACTTAGGTCAATACTGAATCCACAACAGCTGGATGCTTCCCTGCCAGCTCCAAAGGTGACACTTGTCTGGTAGAGGATTTAAATATACTAAGTATGTACTAAATATATACAAAGAAATGTACCAAGTTCTTTTAAAAACCTATTTTCTGACTTATATTGGTTTTGGAGTCAGGAGTTCTTGTTTTGGTTTTTAACATTTAAAACTATATGCTTTGGGAAAATCACTTTGCTTCAGAGAGCCTCAGTCTCTTCATTTATAAAAGGAGAGTTCTTTGGGCTCTCTAAAGTCCCTCTCAGTTTTACAATACTGTTATTTATCTATACCTACTTATGGAAGGGACTAGAAGGATTCAGTTCTTAGTCCTTCCACAGGCATTTGCTTTTAGGTCCAAATAAATATGGGTCTGGTGGAATTTTAGGCAGCAAGGGAAGATATTTGGGGGCAAGCAGCCTTCCCTTATAATATACTTTTTGTCTGTGCTGCTAAGGCAAGCACTGAAAATGGAGGATAGGGAAAAAAAGGAAAGTTTGAGGTCACAGTCCCCAGAACACCTCATACGCCCATATGCCCAAAGAGAGAAATTGTAAAACCTGATTGTAACCTCTTAATTAAAATCTAGAGGGTTACCAAAAAAAATAAGAACAATTAATAAGCTATAAAAATTAATAGGTAAGATATAATAGCAAAGTAAAAGTAAGATGAAGTGTGAGGGTAGAACAAGTAATGTATGCCATAATAGCCTCCAAACCTACGATGTGTAATGCAAAGAGGAATATGATCAGTTACAAGATACAAGGCCTTTAAAAAGTAAACGAAACAACAGTTTAGGAGCAACAAAACTATTCCAGGTACCAAAAGCAGAGAGAAATTTCTTTCATGAGTACTCACATAGAAAGTAATATATAATGTATTAAATCATATCCTTAATAGTATCCTTATAGTTAATATAAGGTGTTTTATGGGGTTATGTCTAGACTATCTTTCAACATATAAATGCTGTAATGCCAAAGGTCAATGCTTACCATTTATCCTTAAATATCATAAAGCACAATTGTAATCATGCTCTCATCATTAAATATTTCAGATTAATTGATATCACTATAAATTGATTGATTACAACATGAAATTCTGCTCATCGATGTTTAGTCTTCAGAGTTTGTATGTACAAATATTTGTAACAGTAAAAAAACATTCTATTGAAATCCTAAGAGAAGGGTCTGGGAAGCATGATAAACTTTCTCTGAAAATGTCGACTTAGCATGCTTCTAGGATGAAAATAGCAAAGAAAAGCAGGGTTTTCAGAGATAAAACAAACAAAACTGTCCTGTCCCAAGGGAGTATAAAAGGAATACTACCATGTAAGCATTATATAGCTTCAAAATCAATTGTTAAGGTTATGTTTCAAGATAAAACTATAGTCAAACAGCCAAATTGACAATTTGAATACAAATATAGCATTATAAGCTGTGAATTCTTTTATTGATTGCCCCTAATTAGCTTCATGAACTATTTCTGTATCAGTTATTCTCAATTCTTTCCTAGCCTTCCTGGGAATAACTTATCTAACTGATTTCTATGACCAGCATTCTCACCACAAGATGTGTGTGTGTGTGTGTGTGTGTGTGTGTGTGTGTGTGTGTGTGTGTGTGTGTAGAGAGAGAGAGAGAGAGAGAGAGAGAGAGAGTCTATTCAGGCTGCTGTAACAAAATACCATAGGCTGGATGGCTTATAAACAACAGAAATTTATTTCTCACAGTCTGAAGGCTGGGAAGTTCAAGATCAACATGTCAGCAGATTCAGTGTCTGGTGAGAGCCCTCTTCTTCACAGGCTTCCATCTTCTCACTGTGCCCTCATGGGAGTCCTCTTTGGGGGCCTCTTTTATAAGGGCAATAATCCCATTCTTGAGGGCTTCACCCTCATAACCTAATTACCTCCCCAAAGCCCCACCTCTACCAGCTTCACCTTAGGAGTTAGGATTTTAACTATGAAATATGGGAAGACATAAACACCTATTCAATCCATTGCATATACACATCTATATATATAATATCACAAAGATATATTTAAATGTAAATAATAAAAAGGTCATATCGCATAATTCACACGTTAAATACCTTAATATTACACAAGAAACTGAAGATTGCTATGCTTCCCCTGCCTGCAAAGCTCATCTATCCTACCTTCATTCATTAGCACTGTACTTTTGGGTACACCTCTTCCCAGCGATTTCACTGCATCAGCTCCATGTCAATGGAGTGAGCTCAGACAGACCTAAACACTAGCTCTGTGGACAGCTCCCTGCAAAAGCTATTGGCCACTCGTATATTGGAGATTCTGAGTCCTTTTATCACCAGACTATTAAAATTACTCTGGCTGACCCTAACTCTCAGGAAACATTTGGATCATTAAATGACTCTACCCACCTACATTTTGAAATGACAAATCATAACACCTACTAGGAAACTTCAAAATCAACCCCAATTAATTGGGGATCAGGAGCAGTTTCTGTTTCTTTCTACCTCCCAGAAATCCTACTAGTTTTCAATAAGGCTTTGATAGAGAGTTCAGATTCCCTCTCTTCATCAGAAATTGTGTTTAGGGTTCTTTACTCTGAGGTAAGGATAGATCACAAATACCAGCAAACAAATTTATTTCACTGTGAGCTCCTTCAGTGTATGTCCATGGCTTATTCAACTCCATGTCTCTTGTCCCTAACTCAAAGTGCCTGGCACAAATAGTAGGCCCAAAACAAAGGTTAACCTTAAATGAGTATATAAATCATTTATCATGAGAAAGGGAACAACTAAGAGTTTTTTATCATCTCAGCTAATTAACGTAAGTACTTCTAAGGGAGAAATCAAATTAAGGTCAGAAGATAGTCCAGATATAATAAGGGTAATCATCTTAAGACATTAAGAGATACTCTCATAAGACTGGAGAACCGTTGTAAGTCACCACATCAGATATATCATGTGGCAGGAATACACTGGCCAAACTAATGATATTAATAGTTATAGTTGATAAGAATTTTAATAGGGATCCCAGGAAGATGGGGGCAGTGGCATTGTAATTTTTCCATCTGTCCAAATCCTCACATAAAAACAGAAAGAACAAGATAGAAAAGCCAAAGCCCATGAATAATATTTATTTTAAAACTGGATGACAAGGTGTGTTTGCAAACCACCAAATCAAATGAGTACAGGTGAACCACTAACAGCCACAAAACCTATATGGGATTGATGTTCATTTGGCTGAAAAAGTAAAGTAGCAATTAGCCAGTTTCTGATGGATTTGAGAACAAACCCTTTTATTGGTTTATCTGGTCCTCCAGGAAGGAGTTGCTGATTAGAGTCAGGAGTGCTAGAAGAGGGCAAAATAATGAGAAGAAAGTGCTGGGAACACACCGAAATTAAATAGAATAGGGGAAAAATATAAGAATATATAGACCAAAGTAGTGTAAGCAAACAAAACTAGAAAACACTAGAAAGCAAGTCATAATATGTTTAACACCACATAAAATAAGGAGCTCTGTAAAATTAAAAAAAAAAAACTTTCCTGAAACGCACTTCATTTCTAAAAGTTTAGAAAATTTTCACATAAAAATGAGCTAAAGAAAAGTATCAAAGTCAAAACCCAAAGTTATTATTTAAAATTGACAGTAATAAGCTGAATCTCGCACACAGAGACTTCAGATTATAGTTCATGCTCATATCTGAAAGTGTGTAATCTTTCTTTTTGCTGATACCAGTTCCTTCACACTAAGAACCATGAACTATTAAAGGTCTACTGCATAAAGAATACACATAATTAATTTTTCCAAAAAACGAACCCATGAACCAAGTAGATCTGTAAGGGTCAGAATCAAGATTGCTAAGCCTTCACAGGATAGCCTTGCCCGACTTTGTTAACCTGACATGGTACATATGTGACCTTGCTGTGAGCCTGGAAAATCTATTTTCGTTCTTCAAGTCTTCGTTCACTTTCCCAAAGCATATCCAGCAGGAGCAAACAGGGATGCTCAGAGCCCTTGGAAGTTTGCCTCTTATAATCATCTTTATTTACACTACTTTGCATTTAGTTCTCTACCTCATGCTGTGCAAATGCATCTTTGCTTTATGTCCAAAGGATGGCTGGGAAAGACTAGCCAGTCATGCCTTTATTAAATGCCAAAGCATATCAAAAGGGAAACAGAGAGAGTAACACAGACCTCGATTGGCTTATACAAGATAAAATTTTCTGTTGCACAGGCCCCTTTTCATCTCTTGGGGCCTTAGGCAAGGAAGGTGGCTTAGAGGTCCTCTTTTTAATTAACTGAGCTTTACTCTTTCTTATCCATACAAATCCTCTTCTGGACCAGGAATCTCACATTTATCAGACACCATTTTGTCACATGGTCTTGTTTTTCACACTTTTGGAGCCAAGTCTTTGTCACACTGCCATTTCTGTGACTCTTCTACATCCCACTTCTTTGTTTAAGGGTGATTATACTGTTCCTACCTTGTCTTAGCCAACTCGGGCTGCTATGGCAGGATACCACAGATTGAGTGGCTTACACAACACACATTTATTTTCTCATAGTTCTGGGTGCTGTAAGTCCAAGATCAGAGAGCCAGTATGATCAAGTTGTTCAAATTCTCAAAAAAGCTTTCTTCCCAGCTTGCAGGTAGCAGCCTACTCACCTGGTGCTCATGTGGCCTTTCCTCTGTGCATGTTTATGGAGAAAGAGGTATTTCTCTCTCTTCTTCTTATAAGAGTTTTAATCCTATCATGAGGTCTTTGCTCTCATGACTTAATCCAAACCCAATTAATTACCTCCTAAAGTTCCACCTCCAAATACCATCACACTAGGGGTTAAGGTTTCTGCATAAGAGTTTCAGAGGGACATAAACATTCAGTCCATAACACATTTGACTAATCAAGGATAATCTCCCATTTTAAAGTCACCTGAATAGCAAAATTATTCCAACTGCAACTTTAATTCCTCTTTGACATGTAACCTAATGTTCAGAGGTTCTGGGATTGGGATGTAGACATGTTTGGGAAACCATTATTCTATCAACCAGAAAAATTCTTTTTTCTCAAAAGAATTATTAGTAAACAGCTGGTATGAGCCAGAAAATATTAGGGGGCGGGTATGTATCTCCACTACTTCTGATATTTCTTCCCAGAAAAAACTCACTAAGTGTCTACTGACCTCTCTGCTCAGAATAAATAGAGCGATTTATCTGAGTGGTAAATTTGAGAAGAACAAATTGAGCATGCTTGACTCAGAATTGCCCCCACCACTCTTTCTTCCTTTTGGGAGTGAGGTGCTTAGAGGGAGCATTCCTATCACTCTCCCTCCAAGGACTCTGCGCCTGCTGGGAGCCAACCCTGGAGGGAGGTTGGGTGGTAATGTTTATCCTAAGCCTGTAGTTCCGTTTGTGGGGGTGAGTGGGGTAACCTATCTGGCTGACAGATCTAGGGCAAAATCAGAAAATTTGGAGATATCAAAATAAGGGTGATATCAAAATAAGGGTGATATTTTGGCCACATCTCCCAACTCTTATTTCTCAAACTCTCCAGGATCCAGGTGAGAGAGAAGAGTACCTTTCTTGGGATTCCGTCATAGACCTCAAGAAGAAGCACTTAATTCATATGATGTTATTCATTTTCCCAGGATGTCTTATTTCTTCACAAGTGACTGTTTTTTGAGGACAGAGTTTATGTGGGAAACCATACAGCATAGTGATGAAGAGTGTGGGTGTTGATTAACACTGCCTGGGTTCAAATGGTGGCTCCACCACTTAACATTGAGTGATGCTTGGCAAGGTACTTTATCTCTTTGTGCCTCCATTTCCCACCTGTAAAATAGGAATATTAATGCCTCCTTCTTAGAGTTATTGTGAGTAGTAAGTGAGATCACGGAAATGAAGCACAGACAACAGTGCCTTTGCAGGAGTGCAAATTGTAAATATTCGGGCATGCTATATATTATTATGTCTTATACATATCTGTGCTCCCGATTGTATTTAGTACTGTTGACCCTTAAACAACTCGAGGGTTAAGGGCACCAGCCCCCACCCTATTCAATTGGAAATCCATGCATAACACTTGACTCCCCAAAAACTTAACTGCTAATAGCCTACTGTTAACCAATAAGAAGTCGATTAACATGTATTTTTAATGTTATATATTGTACATTATGATCTTACAATTAAGTAAGCTAGAGAAAAGAAAATGTTATTAAGACCATAAGGAAGAAAAAATAAATTTTCAGTATTTATTGGAAAAGTACACATATAAGTGGATCCCCGCAGTTCAAATCTGTGTTGTACAAGGGTCAACTTTATAGAAACAATAACTATTTTTTTAATTAATATTTTTTAATGAAACAGGGTTCTCTGCAGTAGGAACTATGCTTTATTCACCTTTGTAGCCCCTTGAAAAGTACAGTGTCTAGCACAGAAGAGAACTTAATGCATGTTTGCATTTTTTAAATTAATGGCAAATGCATTTTGTCCAATTTTGCTTAGCAACTGTAGTCCAAGATTAATCTCAAAGCACTTTGCAATTGCCTGATGCAATCATGAGGTGTTGCTGTCCTCTAGTGGAAGAAATTATGTAGCGCACATAAAGGTGATATCCTTAGTAGGTTAAGTGACTTCTTAAAAAAATAAAACAATTTTTCTACACAAATATTTTTTCCAAATATTTATACATTTTAAAACGTTTAAAAATTTGTATTAACATGTAACAAATTTATTTGCATTCATAATCTAGTCCCTTTGGGAAGTCATATTAAGACAATGTTTCACCTTCTAAATTTTGTGTCAAGTGTAATAAACTACAAAATAAAAGATGTGAAAATTGCAATTAAAAAAAAGTCATTAGTGAAGAATGCTACTTAGAAGTATAATTAATCTCAAGGGTACTTCAGTTCCATTAAGACTGCTGACTACAATACTGCAGACTATAACATTGATAAACCTTCAAAACATTATATTAAATGAAAGAATCCAGACATAGGCTATATTGTATAATTCCACTTATGTAAAATGTCCAGAATAAGAAAATCCATAGATATAGAAAATAAATAAGTGATTGACTGGGGTTGGGGTAAAGATGGGGGGTAGTATGGGTAGAAATGGGAATGACTGCTGATATGTATAGAGTTTCTGGTTGTAACACTCTGTGACTATATGAAAACTACTAAACTACACACATTAAATGAGTAAATTTTATGGTATGTGAAATAAATATTAATAAAACTATTTTTAAAATACATAATTAAAGTATGTAAAACACTTAGTCTCATGCTTAAGTAACAACAAATTCCCAGACACTAACCAAAAAGAACAAAGCAAAGCAAAAACAGGAGAAAACTATTCTTCCTAGGACAAATTGCAGATTCTTAACTGGATTTAAGGATAGGCAGATATGGCACCTTGAATCAGTCAAAGATGCATTCGCTTTGGTTTACTCACAAAACAATAACTAAACAGGGTAAATAATATGAACAAGAAAGAATGAGAGAGAGTTGACTTCATCTCTGCTGACTCCTTTAAATATCATGAATGCATACCCCAAAATTAGTAGTCTTGGCAGTCTTTACAGAGATGGTATAGATCTGAGGGTCACAAAACAATAAATTCACTAATGCCAAAAACAACTTATAATAGAATTGATAAACAAAAAGATTTTTTTAAGAAAGCTGCTTAAAGAAGCTTTGAAAAAAAAATTCTAGAGAGTATAACCTGGTGTAACCAAGAAAGAGAACCTAATATTAAAAATTAAAAAGGAAATGTACCATATAGAGAGACTAAAATGTTTAAGAAAATAGTTTATGCTCAATAAATTTTAAATTTGAGAGAAAAAATTTTTCTAAGTAAAATTTAATTATCAAAAATTTTTCAAGTAGAAGGAGAAAATCTAAATTTACCAATATCATACAACAAATTGGAAAAACTATAAAAGTTCTGTCTGCACACACCACAATCATAACCACCACCACCCCCAACAAAGGAAGAAAGCTTTGTGAATTTTAATGAAGTTTGAAAAACAGATAGTTCATATATAAACTGTTCCAGGACACAAAAATGAATAGTAAATTTCTTAAATCACTTTATAAAGCTATCAAAATCCTGATACTAAAACTTGATAAATGTAAACAAGAAAAGGTAGCAACAGATCAAACTCACTAATTAACAAAATACAAACATCTTAAATAAAATATTAGCAACTGATTCCAGAATTGTATTATGAGAAAAATATGAAATGACCAAGTAGGTTTATTTCAGAAATGGTAACTGTTTTAACATTTAAAAATCTATTGATGTAACTACATGAATAGATAAACAAAGACAATCATATGATTATTCCAATAAGTGCTACAAATTATTTGATAAAATTCAAAAGCCAATTAAAATTATTTGTAAAATAGTAATAGAAAGAAATTTCTTTATATTTTTTTCTTATGTGTATTGCAAACACCAGAATTTACCATTATACTTAGTAGGATATTCCTATTATATTCAAGAATAATATGAAGACATCTGTAATTTTCATAATTGTTAAATATTGTTTGGCAATGCTATCCAATATTAGAAAAGAAAAAGACCAAGAGGTATAAATATTATAAAGGAATAGGAAAAATTATTATTACCATTGTCTATTAAGAAAAATTAAACTAATCTGAGAACCTAATTTAATAAGAAAGTTAAAAATGGCAGGATAAAATAGAAACAAATTATTATCTTTCCCACATATTAGCATTAGCCATCTAGAAAATATATTAGAAAAAAGATCCAATTCAAAAAAATAAACCTCGTAAGTTACATAAAAATAACTTTTTTAACAAATATACTTAACATATTAAAAAATTCCAAACATGAAAGATGGCCCTAATAAATTTACATGAACATTCATAACAACTACTATTTACTTGCTGAATGTTAGGCACAAGACTAAATTCTTTCTAGATGTTATATCATTTACACATTTCAACAGCTTAGTTCAGTAACTATATTTATCTTCATTTACAAGTGAAGACAATAAAGATCACAGAGGACATGTCGCTTGCCTAAGGATACACAGCCTTTAAATGGTGAGGACAGTATTCAAATCCAGTTTGTCGGGCTCAAGACCTGAGCTCTTAGTCACTGTGTAATACTAAAGAGATTGAAAATTAAGGTAGGTGGAAGAACCAATCAAGTAACTTAAATGATAAAGGGGCAGGAGGCAGAATGTAGGGAAATTGAAGAACGTATGTCCTACCTGAACTGGGCAACTGCTCCTCACTAGACAATTGTCGATATGTGTAACTGCACTGACAGATTTTTCAGTTCTTCAAAAGAAGCTAGATATCCAATGTAGATGTACGATGTTAAAAATGTACATTTTTAAAACTTTAAGCGGGGGTAGGGGTGGCTAGGGAGTGACATCAGTGAAAACAGCAGAATAGGTAGCTCCAAGGGCCCATTCTTTCACAGAAACAATTTTTAAAATGAGCAAAAATTGTCAGTCCACTTTGTCAGAACTCTGGAAAAAAGACAAAGTTTACGGTGACCAAGTGAGTGTTGAATCAAAAAAGGGGCAACTTACAAACAGTAGAAAACCATTGCAACATTGATACTTGTACTTGCTCCTTACTTCCCAACTCAGTAGCAGCTTTAAAGATCACAGCCCATGCTCACAGTCCACAGGTGCTGCTTCCAGAGAGAGCAAAGCATACCTTATTCTCAACGAATTGTGTCTGTCTGTTTTAATTTATCTGTGGACTACCTGAAAGACTGATATGGAGTGTCCAATGGATAGAATATCTAAATCAGATCAATAAGAAAATACAAGCTTTGAAAAACCATCTTGATCTAACAGACATATAAAGAACATTTCACCCAATAATAGCAGATACACATTCTTCTTATAGAACATAATCTAAAATAGACCATATATGAGGTTGTAAAACAAATCCTAATGAATTTTAGAAGACTGAAATAACACAAAGCATCTTCTCTGAGAATAGTGAAATGAAGTTAGAAATCAGTAACAGAAGAAAAACTGGAAATTCACAAATATTTGGAAATTAAATAGCACACTTTTAAAGAACTAAAGAAATATTATGAGGGAAATGTAATACTTTAAAATGGATGAACTACCTTGAGATGAATAAAAATACAATATACCAAAACTTATGGGATGCAGTAAACGTAATGCTTAGATAGAAATTTATAGCTATAAATGATTACATTAAAAAAGAAGATCACAAATCATCTAACTTTACACCTTAAAGCACTACAAATAAAAGAGAAAACTAAACCCCAATCTAAAAGATAGAAGGAAATTTCTAATGGATAGAGCAGAGATAAGTGAAATATAGTACACAAAAGCAGCAGAATCAACAAAACAAAAGGCTGGTTCCTTGGAAAGATCAATAAAATTGACAAAACTTTAGCTAGACTGAGAAAAAGAGAGAATTAGTAAATAACTAAAATGAGAAATCAAAGTGAGGACATTACTATCAACATTATGGAAGTAAAAGGGATTAAAAGAGAATACTGTAGAGCAGAAAGTTAAATAACCTGGAAGAAATGGACAAATTCTAGAAATACACGTACTACCAAAACTGACTCAAGAAGAAAGTCTCAATAGATCTATAATACATAAAGAGATAAACTGAATTAGTAATCAAAAACCCTCCAACAACAATTATTTTAAAAAAGACCTAGGAACAGATGACTTCACTGATGAATTCTACAAATCATTTACAGAAAAATTAACACTAATCCTTCTTAAACTCTTCCAAAGAATAAGAAAGGAACTTTCCAACTCATTCTGTAAGCTAGCACTACTCTAATAACAAAGCCAAAGACATTACAAGAAAACTACAGATATCTCTTATAAATATAGATGTTAAAGTCCTCAACAAAATACTGGCTAACTCAAGAGCTTATTAAAAGCATCACACTCCATGGCCAATTAGGATTTATCCCAGGAATGTATGCATGGTTCACCACACAAAAGTCAAGCAATGTAATACACCACATTAATAAAGAAATAAAAATGACCTAATCATATCAATTGGTGCATAAAAAGCAATTTTTAAAAATCTAACACCTTTTTATGATAAAACCAACTCAGAAAACAAGAAATAGAAAGGCACTTTCTTGATCTGATAAAGGACTTTGATGAAAAAAGCATATCATACTCAATAATGAAAGCCTTCCCCTTATGATCAGAAAAAAAAACAAGAATACACACTTTTACCACTTGTTTTTACCATTGTCCTAGTAGTTCTAAGAGCAATTATACAAGAAAAAGAAATAAAGGACATATAAATTTGAAAAGATTAAAACCATCTTTATTCACAGAAGACATAACCTTATATATAAAAATCCTTTAAAAACCATGAAAAAAAATTACAAATAAGCAAATTTAACAAAGTTACAGGATACAAGATCAACTCACACAAATCATCAGTATTTCTATATATCCTCAATGAACATCCAAAAATGAAATTAAGAAAACAATTTCATTTACAATAGCGTCCCCCCAAAAATAAAATACCAGAAATAAATTAAACCAAGAGGCAGGGTAGGAAGGTGTGAAAGACTTGTACATTTAGAACCATAAAAGATTGCTGAAGGAAATTAAACATAAATAAATGAATATTTCATATTCATAAATTGTAAGACTTAGTATTCTTAAAATGGCAATACTAACCCAAATCAATCCACAAATTCAATTAACTCCCTATCAAAATTCTAGCAGGTGTTTTGCAGAAACAGATAAACCAATCCTAGAGTTCATATGTGACTTCAAGAGGTTGTAAATATTTAAAACAATATTAAAAAATAAAAACAGAATTGGAGAACTTATCCTTCTTGATTTCAAAACTTACTATAAAAGAACAGGGATCAAAACAATGTGGTACTGGCATAAGGATAGACATAGAATTGGAATAGAAGTGGAATAGAATTGAGAGTTTAGCAATAAATCTGTACATCTATGGCTACCATGAACTAAATAAATTGTGTTCCCTTCAGATTCATATGTAGAAGATCTAACCCCTAGTACCGCAGAGTATAACAATACTCTGGAGATAGGGCTAAGAAGTAATTAAGTAAAAATGAGTCTGTTAGAATGAGCTCTAATCCAATCTGACTGGGGTCCTTTTAAGAAGAGGAGAATAGGACCTACAGACAGACATGAGGGAAGCATGAGCACAAAGAAAAGGCCATATAAGGATAAAACCAGAAGACAGCCACCTACAAGCCAAAGAGACAAGCCTCAGGATAAACTAAACCTGCTGACACATTGATTTTGGACTTTTAGCCTTCAGAACTGTAAGAAAATTAATTTATGCTGTTTTAAGCCAAGTTCATTTCGAAGAACAAATATGTAAAATGGTTACAAATTATTTTTAAAGAAAACTAATTAAAGGGAATTTGCTCTGTAAGATAATAATGTGTATTATAAAAGTACAACAGTAAAAAATAGTATGGAAATATATACTCAAGTATATATTAGAGAGTGGTATATGGAAAAGCCTGTATTTTAAGTCAGGAAAGAAATAAGAAATTTTTAAAAAATATTATTGGAATATCTAGCTAACCTTTTAAAAATAAGATTAGGTTAGGCTCCTATCTCACACAATATACTAAAATAAAATGAAGAAAGATTAAAGGTTTAAATGTTTAAAACACACATACACACAAATCATGCTACTTAAAGAGATTCTACAAATCAATAAAAAAAATCCAACATAAAAATGGTCAAAAGACGTGAATAGGCACTTTATAAAACAAGGATATCCAAATGGCTAATAAGTATCAGTAAAGGTGCTCCAAATCATTAGTCATAAAGGAAATATGAATGAAACTCCCAGTGAAACCAACATACCAATACAACCAACAGTAAAAGGCAAGCATGTGGAACTCTTTTATACACTGCTGGTGAGTGTATAAATTGGTACTACCATTTTGGAAAACTGTCTGGCAGCATTTACTAAAGCCAAACATAAACCTGTCCTATGATCCAGGGCTCCCACAATCTGGTGTATCCCAAGAGAAATGAGCACTTATATCCACCAAAAGACATATACCAGAAGATTTCTAATAGTTCCAAGCTATAAACAAACCAATGTTAATCAACATCAGAATCGATAGTTTGGGATATAATACAATGGAATACTGCACAGCAATGAAAAATAATTATCTACTGCTACATGTAACAGTATGAATGAATTTCACAGGCATAGTGTTAAATAAAAGAGACTGTAAAAGAGTCATGTTGTGTGATATTCAAAAGCCAGAAAAACTGAGCAATGGTAACAGTAATCAGAACAGTACTTAACTTTAGAAAGGGTATTCACTGTGCTGGGACATGTAGGAACCTGCTAAAGTATTGGAAATATTCTACATCATTATCTGGGTGGTATATATACATAGATGTATAAACATGGAAAAATTCATCAAGCTGTGCACTTAAGTTTTAATTCTAAGAAAAAAAGAAATACATACATACTGAAAAGTAATAAAAAAAATATGAAGAACATTTACATAATCTTAAGATATAGGAAAGATATTCTTAAGCATTACTTCAAAGAAAAACTACAAAGAAAAATTAATTTAATGTCATAAAAATAAAACATAAAACTTGTATATGGCAAAAAATCCAAGAAAATGTATTTGCAATTTATATAACAAAGAATTAAAAATGCTTAATATATTAGAAACTCTTACAAATCAATAAGGAAAAGACAAGAGCAGTATTAGGACATCCACAAAAAGAAAAAGAAAAAGAAAAAGAAATGGCTATTAAACATATTTTAAAAAGAATACAAATTAAAACAAGATACTGTTTTTCATTTATCAGGCAAAATTATTGTAGATATAAGCTATAGGGAAATAACAGAATTATTATAGATACAGGCTATAGGAAAATAGCATTCTCATATATTACTAGTAGAGCTATAGATTGGCTCAACTTTTCTGAAAGGCTTTTTAAATATAGTAGTTTCAAAAGACCAAAATTATCCAAAGATAACAAAAATAACAATTTGTAAAGATCTATGTACCCACTATGTTCATGGCAGCACAGTTTACAATAGCCAAGATATGGAAGCCCATCAACAGATGATGGATAAAGAAGTTATGGTTGATACATACAATGGAATATTACTCAGCCATTAAAAATTTGCAGTGACATGGATGGACCTAGAAGTTATGCTGAGTAAAATAAATCAGAGAAAGATAAGGACCATATGATTTCATTTATATGTGGAATCTAAGGAACAAAAAGAACAAATTAATCAAAACAAACTCATAAATATAGAGGACAATTTGGTGGTGGCCCGAGGGGAGGAGGGTTTTAGGGCTGGGAGAAAGAGGTGAAGGATTAAAGAAGTACAAATTAGTAGTTGATAGATGGTCAAGGGGATGGGAGCATGGTTTAGGGAATGCAGTCAGCATTAATGTAATGACTAGGTAGAGAGCCAGAGGAGAGAAAGAGTAATTAAGGGGATCATTTTATAAACTATATAAATGTCTAACCAGTGTACTATATACTTAAAACAAACAAAAAAGATTAAAAACAAACAAAAAAGATTATTTCCTGAATCAATCAATTCCACAACTAAAAATTTATCTTAAGGCCTGAAATTAATATAAAATAATATTGAATGTCAACTCTAATTGAAAATAAAAATTAAAACAAATTTTATCTTAAGGAAAAAAATTGTGGCAAGCTTGTAAAATGTTAGCATAATGATGGTCAATGAATCTGTTGAAAGCAACAAAATAAATTTATAAAGTAGATTATATGTAAATTTTTATTTTTATTTATTTTTATTTATTATTTTTTATTATGGTGATATTGGTTAAAGAAATATAGTAAGTTTTAGGTGTACAATTCAATAGTAAGACATATATATGTTGCATTGTGTGTTCACTGTCCATAGTTAGATTTCTTTCTGTCACATGTAAATTTTTAAATAGCTACCGTTTAAAAAGCACATATGAGCTAATAATATATATTATTTCATTTAGTTGTCGCAAGAACTCTGAGAACTATTATATTATTCCCATTTTCATCTGCAGATGAGAAAACTGAAGTTCAGAGAAATTATGAGATTTGCTCAAGCTCAACAATCTAGAAGTGGCAGATACAGAATTAGCATAAACTTGGGCTTACTCCAAAAGCCAGTGATCTTTATTTTAAATTACATTTATTGATAAGAAAGAACATTTATACCATAATGAGAAATAAAAATGCATTTTATATTTTGGTCGCCAGATGGCAGGGAGTTTTGGGGGTGATGAGTGAAAAAAGTGAAAAGGATTAAGTACAAATTGCCAGTTATAAAAAGTCATGGAGATGTAAAGTACAGCATATGGAATATAGTAAAAAATGTTATAATAACTATATGGTGTCAGATAGGTACTAGATATATCAGGGTAATTATTTCATAAGGTATATAAATGTCTAATCACTAAGTTGTATAACAGAAACTAATATAATATTGTATGTCACCTGTAATTAAAAAATAAATTTAAAAAAATGTTTTAAATGCAGTTTATAGAACAATTAAATAGTTTGACTCTTTCATAAAATATGCACATACCTATAGATATAGACATAGATCAACATGGGAAAATTTTAGAAGGATACACATCAAAATGTTAATAAAGGTTATAACTCAGGTGTAACTCAGGGGAATTTTTTTCTTTATGCTTGTTTTTCTTACTTTTTTATAATGATTACATTTAACTTATAAATGAAAAAACAAATCAACAAAACCAATGCCCCTTTGAAGTTCATAAATAGCCTTCACCTATTTTACTGCAAACGCATTGTCCATTTGCTCCACACATCTTTAAAAAAGTAAATAAGGCAGATTATTGATATATTTATATTCAACAAACTTGTCTATGTTTTAGGTACTGTTGAATGAATGATTTTATTTCAGTGTGCCTAGATTCTCTCTTGTGCTCCCAAGTATGGCACCAAGGCTACCTACTCTCTCAAATCTTAATCACGACTATTTGTATTTGAATTTTAAGTCATATCTCTAATTACTGAATTCAATTAAACACTGCCAATCCATGGCCTGCCTCAGTGATTTTAGGCTTTCCAGAGACAATCAAATGTCTTCATCAATCACATCTGTAGTGCCCTACTTCTGAAAGTAGAGGATGTGCTGGTCTGAAGTGGACTCTCAATGTTTCTTTCAACCAGAGAGAGGCAGATTTCAAAACCTGGCCCCAGGGGCCACCACCATCAAGTGCAAATTCTCCCACTTGTAAAATATCTTTCCTATCTTTCCCCCGCCTTTCTTACTCCCTTCCTTTCTGGAGCTCTATTTCTAACCCCAGCCCTCCTTTCCGCTATAAGGTTATTGGGTGTGTGATTTTTTAGAACCCATTCTCACTGTACCTCCTCTCCTCTCTCTAGTCCCCCAGCCATTATTGTCTAAATCTTGGGGCTTGGACAGGACCTATCTTCCCAGAGGGCATGGGAACAGCTTCTCACTCATCCCTTGAGACAGAGAAGAGACTGCTTTTGCAGTAATGAACTGCCAAAGGATGTGTGGGAGGTAAAGGATGGAGGGGGTGAGGAAGCAAAACTCTCCTCTTTGCACTCTTTTATTGTGAGGAAAGAGCCCTATGACTTTGGTAACATAAGTGTTAAAAGGGCTAAACTCTGCCTGGTACCACTAAAAACAGCCCTAGCACCATTTGTAACGACAGGGTTTAAAAGTGGTTTTAAAAATTTTAAAGTAAAAACACATAATTTGGTCATGTCACCGCAATACCAATTAGAGTCTAAAGAAGAATAATGTTTAGGAGGATCATTTACTAACACAGTGCCCAGCACTAATACACTGTGCAAGACAATTATCATTAGGCAATAGATGGACGAAGCGCGAATTTGATGGGATGGCAATAGCAACCTCTGCTCTGGTTATGCAGCCCCTCCTGTGGTTGAACTCCCGTTCAACAGCCAATATTTTATTGATTAGAGGAGTGATACCGGAAAGATCGGATTTCACTGACATCGCTGTCAACTTGCTCAAGGAAGAGAGAGGAAGGTCCGCTCTAAGGCAGCAATTCACAGACCCCTGAGACCTAGCCACTGAGCGGTGTCGACACTAGCATGTGGTCATCTCAAGAAGAGTGTCCACCTCTGCGCTGCGTCCACACTGAGCATCGGTGGAAGCCCTCCCCAGGCTCTGCCCAGAGCCGGAGGTACCCTTCCCCCGGCAGCAGCTGGCACCCAGCAGACCCCCAGGTGACTGACTGCCCGAGAGCGGGCAAGAACCAGTGTGCTGAGGCCGCATAAAGCCCACAGGCAGCGTTGTCATGCATTCCCTGAAGGTCGCCTAGACAACCCCGCCCAGCCCCACCCACAGTGTCTGGCAGCCTAGACCAGTCAGGGGCAGGCAGAAGATGGAAGAGCCTCCAGAAGAGGCTCCTGCAGAACCCTTGGGACCTGAAAGCTCAGCCAAGTCCCCAGATAACAATCACACAGATGGCCAGGAAGATAACTGGCAGAATCTGGACAAGGAGGAGGCAGATAACCAGACTGATGACAGAACAGCTAACCAGGCTGACCCCGACATATTTGGCCAACCCAACCACGAAGTACCTGAACAGATCGAGCACAAAACATCTGATGAGGCTGACCCCAGAGCATCGAACCATGATAATGTTGCTAATGACAGAGCAGCTGATCAGGTTGACCAAAGTATATCTAAACAGATGGACAGCAAGGCATCTGGCCAAACTAATTATGTAGAGTCTGAACAGACTGACAACCAGATGCCTGTTCTGCATGAACAAAGAACTTCTGAGCATACTGAACGTAAATTGTCCAACCAAGCTGGAAGAAAAGTTTCTAAACAGATCGATGGTAAATTGTCTATCCCATATGAACAAAGAGCCTCTGAACAGATTAACAACAGACTGCCTGGCCAGGCTGACCGAAGAATTCCTCAACAGATTGACAGCAGATTGTCTGGCCTGGTTCAACAAAAAACTTTTAAGCATGTTGATCGTAGATCGTCTGACCCAGTTGGGTACAAAATGTCTGTAAAGACTTACCACAAAGTACATGACCAAGTTATTGAACAAGCTGAAAACCAGACTGATAACCAAGCTGAGAGCAGTTCTCATCACCTTGCAATTGACAAACCTGACTATAGTGACTCTGACCAGGCTGACCACTTAATGAACAAAGAAGGTGATGACACAGAAAATAACCAGTTTGACTATGAAGAAAGTGACCAGTTTGATGATAAACTATTTACCAGCAAGAAAGATGAAGATGTTGACCTCAGAATACAACCCTGCAAATTTGAAGGTAGCCAAACAGACCTCGATAATTCCAAAGTTTCATCTGAATCTGAATCTGAAAGTGGAAACTTTCCTCCAGCATCGAACTCATTTGATACCATATACATCAGTAATTTCCAAGAAAACAACCAAGGCTTTGCCCCAAGATTCCCCTCCATATCAACCAAATTGGACTATCTCATCAGTCAAGAAAGAAGTCAAGTCCCAGAAACCAAGCCTGTAGGTTAAAAGGGCATTTGATACCAACATGGGAGGTTGGAGGCCAAGCCAGGGTCTATGGTATTGCTTTGGTGGTGGGAGTGGGAAGTAAGCACTGGTTGGATCAAGGATGAGGAATATACCCACATGTTGTGATATGTATGACCCATAAAGTTAGAAAGGGCAGGAGAAAGGTGAGAAATAAAGAGACATATTGCTTTCTCTACTACCCTACGACCACTTAGGAAGAATCAATGAACCAGCATTCAGGAGGCCTGGGTTTCAAGCCCTGATTTGGCTGCTAAGTCTAGGCCCTGAGTCATTTACCCTCTCTGGGCTTCTACCAAAGGAAGGGAATTTGAAGTCAACTGGAGATCCCTGTGAAAGAAAAAGTATTTGAAGTAGATGGAAGAAGCCTAAGGTACCTCCCAGAACTTGAGGTGCATTAGATCCCATCAACATTCAGATCCCATCAACACCAGATTCCACTGATAACAGCAAAGATAAGAACAAAACTTTCTGAGGCTTTTTGATTTATTAAAGACTCTTTGGGGGCATATTTCCATTTCAGGATATTTCAGAATACCGGGAAAGGAGTAGTTCCCATACACACAACAAAACTCAGAGGAGGCGATTCCCTTCTATAATATATCAAGATCCTTATCAGATTTCACTACAATACATGGAGAAACACCATATTCTGCAAATATTCCAGGTGAACCTCTCTTCTTTGTTTAATTTTGAGCTTTTTGGTAATTATAATGTAAAAAACAAACTTTGATGTGGCTTTCAAGAGGTACGACGAAGGACCTTTACTATAAGAGATACAATTTCATTGAGAAGTCAGTAAGTGCATTAAGATATATTAACCAAAAGTAGTAAATGATAAACACCAAATAAGTGATACTTACCATGATATGAAGCCACTTAGAAGGATCAGGTAGTTTGATTGACAGGGAAAAACTTGGCCAAGGGTTAAAGTTTGAGCCAGACTAAGAAGAGCAAAACATTGGCAATTGAAAAAGAGAGAAAAATGCTTTCCAGTCAGAATATAATACTTTCTAAAGATGACCATTTAAGAAACCACATTCTTTGAGGGGAAAGAGTAATAAAGTGTTGCTTCTAATTTTTGACATTTCAAATCTTATTGACCTCAGGATTGGGGCTAGAATCTTCTTTAAAGTATAATATCCTTGGCCAATATAGAATTATAAAAAATTGCCACATTTATAAAATGTTTGTTGTTTGGTGTTCCTGACATGTTTATTTTTATGTTAATATTATTATCCAGTAAGGTACATATGTGTATATAATATATGAGTACATAAAGTAACTTTGTAGTTAGAAAGGAGTGAAATAAGAATGGCCCACCTCAAATGAAAACATTTAAACTGGAAGAGTGTAAATTTAAAGAAGTAGAGTATAGTAGAAAGAATACAAACTTTGCAAATTTAGCCCAAGGCTCCAACCTAACTTTGCCACTTTTCATCTTCGTTATTTGGGGAAAATTACATAACTTCTGTGAATCTCAGTTTCCTCATATAAAATATGGATAAGTGATATTTACTTCATTAACTCTGCTATGTGACTTTTCTTTCTTAAAATGTCCCATTGTGGGAGAGCACTAATGGCTGGGTTTTCTGGCTTGCATCAAAGAACAACTAATTAAATTGAAGGATGAAAGCTGTTGAAGAAAGTAGAATTCTAATCATTCTATAAATAAATGTTTTCATCTGTCAAGGAAAAACAATGTTTATGCATTCAATGTTGTTATAAGAAAAATTAATTATCAAATAATATATTCAGTAGAAACATATATGAAATACTAATTGGTCAGGGACATTGAACAGACCTTGAATATTTTACAACTAAAATTTTTCCTATTGTTATTCTTTATAAGTGAGAATTCTACTTCTCTTGTTATAATTTTGAAGGTTATTCAACAACAAAAAGATATATTAGTAAATCTCTGAAGTTATATATATGCTTTCTCATTTATTATGACAAACAATAAATATCACAATAATTTTCACGTTTCAGAATCAAGTGCCTCAGAAAGAAGGTTCTATGTAAAATTATATAGCCTTTTAAAATTTTTACTCAAAATACTCTTCTCTGACTATTCTTCAAAGCATATAACATTAATTTCTCAGTATAGTAAAATGACAATTCTAAAAATAAAAACTTTCCACCAAATTTTCTCACTACTTCTTTGATTTAGAACCTAAAAAATTATCCATTGCTACTTATTACTAAATTTTTATTCCTCCAAATTTTATCTTACTTTGCCTAATTTTATCAGTAGTGAGAAAGTTATTTGACATTTTGTAGAGATAAATGAATCTTTTTAAAATGCTGTGGTACATGTTAGGTTAGTGCAAAAGGTTGCTCCAGATATAACTCCATATATAACTGACCTCATAACTTTAGCTCAGAACCATAACACAAGACCTTATAATCTTTCTCAGCAGATCACTGAAAACTTAGTCTATGAAAGGCCAGAGGACCCCCTGAGTTTTATGCTGTACCAGGTATGGAATAGGAGAAAAAGAACAACCTTTTTATTCTGTTTATTATAAATATAGCACACATACAAGTGTATAAAACAAAACACATACAACTTAGTGAATTATCATAAAGTGAGCAAACCTGTACCTACCATTCAGGTTTAAGAAATTAAAACATTAGCAGCATTCCAGAAGGCCCCCTTTCTTTCCCTCAGCTGTTACTCCCCACAAAGGGAGTATTATTCTGACACTTATGATAATGACTTTCTTACTTTATCATTTTACACTAAACATGAATCATGAAACACTTTTCTTTAGAGTTGTCAGCTTTTACAACTTAAATAAAGGGAGCCATGTAGTAAGTAGTCATTTGTATCTGGTTTCTTTTGCTCAAAAGTATGACTGTGAAATTAATCCATGCTGTTGTTGTGTGGCTGTAGTTTGTTTTCAGGGCTGTATAGTATCCATTATATGAAATGCCACAATTTACCCATTCTGGGTTGATGTAGATATTCAAGTTGATTCTGGCTTGTAACTATTGCAAAAATTTTTTCTATGAGACTGTGTACATGTCTCTTGTGCACATATATACATATTTCTCTTGAGACATACCCAAATGGTAATTACTGGATCACAAAGTGTGTGTTTGCTCAGCTCTAGAAGATTATTTTAAACAATTTTCCAAAGTGATTGTACAAATATACACTCCTAGTAGTAGTGTGTATCAGAGTTCCAGCGGTTTTACATCTTTACCTCTTATATCTAGCACTTAGCATTGTCAGTCTTATTAGCATCAGCCATTTTGATGGATGGTCAGTAATAAATCATTGCAGTTTCAATTTGCTTTTTCTGATTACTAAAGCAGTTGCATATCTTTTCTATTTATTTATTGGCCATTTGGAAATGCTTCTTTTTCTATTGTATTACATGTCTTTTTTTGTTTCCATTCACTTGTAACAATTTTCTGTATATTCTGATTGTGAGCTCTTTATTGATTGTGTTTGTTACAAGTTTCTTAACCTACTTTGTGCTTTCCCTTTTTATCTCTTAAAGTTATCTTCTTTTTAATCTTTTAAAAAATTATTTGTTTGTTTGTTTATTTTATGGTGACATTGGTTAAAAAAGTCCAAGTTTCAGCTATACACTTTAACAGTTAGACATATATATATTTATACTGTATGTTCACCTCCCATAGTTAGATTTCTTTCTGTTACCACATATTTGATCCCCTTTACCCTGTCTAACTCTATCCTCCCCCTACCCCTTACCCTCTGGTAACCATTAGTCTATAGTCCATGCCCATGAGTCTGTTTGTTTGTCCTGTTCATTTGTTGCTTTTAGGTTTATATCCCACATATAAGTGATATCATGTGATTTTCAACTTATGCTGTCTGGCTTATTTCGCTCTGCATGATTATCTTGAGGTCCATCCATGCTGTGGCAAATGGCAGTATTTCATCTCTTCTTATGGCTAAGTAATATTCTATTGTACATATATACCACTGCTTCTTTAGCCAATCATCTATTATAGGACACTTTGGTTGCTTCCATGTCCTGGCCACCATGAATAATGCTGCTATGAACATCGGCATGCAAATACCTTTTTGGATATGGGTTTTCAAGTCTTTGGGGTAAATACCCAGTAGAGGAATTGCTGGATCATATGGTAGATCAACTTTTAGGTTTTTGAGGAACCTCCATGCTGTTTTCCATGGTGGCTGTATCAATTTGCAGTCCCACCAGCAGTGTTTGAGGGTTCCTTTTTCTCTGCACCCTCTCCAGCATTTGTTATTACTTGTTCTGTTGATTATAACTATTCTAACAGGTGTGAAATGGTATCTTATTATGGTTTTGATTTGCATTTTTCTAACAGCTAGCAATGCTGAGCATCTTTTCAAATGTTTTTTGGTCATTTGTATATCCTCTGTGGAGAAGTGTCTGTTCAGGTCCTCTGCCCATGTTTTGATTAGATAATTTTTGTTGTTGTTGTTGTTGTTATTAAGTTGTATGAGTCTTTTGTATATTTTAGATATTAGGCCCTTATCAGAGGCATTGCTTGAAAATATATTTTCCCATTCAGATGGTTGTCTCTTTGCCTTGTTGATGGTTTCTTTTGCTGAGCAGAAGCTTTTTAGTTTGATATAGTCCAATTCATTTATTTTATCTTCTACTTCCTTTGTTTTTGAGGTCGAATTCTTAAATCCTCTCCAGGACCTTAGGCCTAAAGTTTAGTTCTTATGTTTCCTTCTATGCATTTTGTTGTTTCAGGTCTTACATTTAGGTCTTTAATTCAAGTTATCTTTTGGTAAACAGAAATTCTTAATTTTGATATACTCAAATTTAACAATATTTTTATTTATGATTAGTACTTCTGGTGTCCTGTTTTAGAAGTCTTTCCTTAGCTCAAGCTCATGACCATAGTCCCCTATATTATCTTGTAGTTTGTTTTTGAGTTTCTTTTTGTGGGATGGGGTGTTAAGTTTTATTTGGTTTTCGCCTTTTACATTTATATTTAATCAATCTGGAATTGATTTTGTGTCAAGTGTAAGGTGGTGTAAAGTTTCTTTTTTTTTTCAAGCAGACATTCTATTGATAAGCACCTTTTATTTAAAAAAAGATCATACTTTCCACACTGCTCTTTATTTGACTTCTATGATATATTTGTCTATCTTTGCTCCATTATGAGACTGTCTTAATTAGTGTGCCTTACAATAAGAATAAGTCTTCTCATATCCTATTCTTCTTTAAAAATATCTTTGGTGTTCTTAGAGCTATACATTTTCATGTCCATATTTAGAATAATTTGTCAAGTTATATAAGTGAAAGAACAGGAAAAACTCCAGAAAAATAACTAAACAATATAGAGACAAGACATCTGCAGGATAAAGAGTTAAAAACAATAGTTGTAAGGATGCTCAATGAACTTGGTATAAGAATACATGAACTCGGTGAGAACTTCAACAAGGACAGGTAAAATATTATAATGAGATAGAAAACATAAAAAGAACCAGTCAGAACTAAAGAATACAATAACTAAAATGAAGAATATACTAGAAGGAATCAATAGCAGATTAGACAAAGCAGAGAATCGAATTGGCAATCTGGAAGACAAGATAGCAGAAAACACCCAATCAGAACAGCAAAAAGAAAAGAGAATTTTAAAAAAATGAGTATAGTTTAAGTGGCCTCTTGGACAATTAGCAAGCATACAGATATTCTCATCATAGGGTTCCCAGAAGAAAAAACGAACAGGGATTTGAAACCTATTTGAAAACTAATGACTGAAAATTTCCCTAATCTGGCAAATGAAATAAACATACAAGTACTGGAAGCACAGAAAGTCCTAAACAAGATGAACCTGAAGACACCCACACCATTTAACTTTTAAATGTCAAAAGTTAAAGACAGAGAAAATCTTAAAAGAAGCAAGAGAAAAGCAGTTACTTATACACAAAGGAACTCCCATAAGACTATCAGAAGATTTTCAATAGAAACTTTGCAGGACAGAAAGGATTGGCAAGCAATATTTAAAGTGATCAAAAGCAAGGACCTACAACCAAGACTACTCTACCCATCAAGATTATCATTTAGAATTGAAGGAGAGATTGAGTTTCCCAGATAAGCAAAAGCTAAAGGAGTTCATCACCACTAAATTCATATTACAAGAAATGTTAAAAGGACACCTTTAAGTAGGAAGAAAAGATCAAAAATAAAAATAAAATACAAGGGAAAAAATTTTACTGACAAAGGCAAACAGTAAAAGCAGCAGATCGACCACTTATAAAGTTAGTACAAAGGTTAAAAGACAAAAGTAGAAAGACCATATGTAAATACAATAAATTAAGGGATACATACAAATATATACAGAAAAGAGATAAAAATAATGACAAAACAAAAATGTTGGGTGATGAGGGAAAAAAAGTAGTGATTTTAGAATGTGATAGAACTTAAGCAACCATCAAGTTAAAATAGACTGCTATAAATGTAGCTTGGTATATATAAAGCACATGGCAATAATAAAAAATGTGTAAGAGATATACAAGAAAAAAAGAGAAAGAAATCTAAACATAACACTATAGAAAGTCATCAACATACAAAGAAGAGAGAAAGAGAATAAGAGCATGAAACACAAAAACAGTCAGAAAACAAAAAAATAGCAATAACCACACACCTATCACTAATTACTTTAAATGTAAATGTACTAAATGCTTCAATCAAAAAACATAGGGTAGCTGAATAGATATAAAACAAAGAACCACATATACTGTCTACAAGAGACCCACTTTAGGTCAAAAGACACATATCAACTGAAAGTAAAGGATGGGAAAAAAATTTCATGCAAATGGAAACAAACCCCCAAAAAGCTGGGGTAGTATTCATATCAGACAAAATAAACTTTAAAACAAAGACTGTAACAAGGAAGAAAGAAGGGCATTAAATAATAATAAAGTGATTAACCCAACAAGATATAACTCATAAACATCTATGCACCCAATATAGGAGAACCTAAGTATATAAAATAAATATTGACAGACATAAGGGAGAGATCCATGGTAATATAATAATAATTGGAGACTTTAACACCCTACTAACATCAATGGATAAATCATCCAAACAGAAAATCAACAAGAATCATCCAAACAGAAAATCAACAAAATCATCCAAACAGTGGCCTTAAATAACACATCAGACCAGGTGAGCTTAGTAGATATTTTTATAGCATTTCACCTAAAAACAGAAGAATATACATTCTTTTCAAATGCACATGGAACATTTCCTAGGAGGAACCACATGTTAGGCCACAAAACAAGTCTCAATAAATTTAAGAAGACTGAAATCATATCAAGCATCTTCTCTGATAATAATGGTATGAAATTAGAAATTAATTACAAGAAGAAAACTGAAAAACAGACAAACACATGAAGACTAAACAACATGCTACTAAACAATAAAGGATTAACAATGAGATTAAGGAAGAAATCTAAATATACTTTGAGACAAATGAAAATAAAAACACAACAACCCAAAATATATGGGATATAGGCCAAAGCAGTTCTAAGTCGGAAATGCATAGCAATATAGACCTATCTCAAAAAATAACAACAACAACATTTAAAAAAAACTTCAAATAAACAATCTAAAGGAACTAGAGAAAGAATGACAAACAAATTCCAAAGTGAGTAGAAAGAAAGAAAGAAATCAAAATCGGGTTGGAAATAAATAATATAGAGATTTTTCTAAAAAAACAGGAAAGATGAAATCAAGAGCTGGTTATTTAAAAAGATAAACAAAATTGGTAGACCTTTAGCCAGACTCATCAAGAAAAAAGAGAGAGGACCAAATAAAATCAGAAATGAAAGATACGTGACAACTGACACCACCAAAATAGAAAGGATTTTAAGAAAATGCCACAATTATATACCAACAAACTAGAAAACCTGGAAGAAATGGATACATTCCTAGAGGCATACAATCTTCCAGGACTGAATTAGGAAGAAACAGAAAATCTAAACAGACCAATAATTAGTCACAAAACTGAATCAGTAATCACATTGTTTTTCCTTAATCAGTCTAGCTAGAAATTAATCAATTTTGTTTTTTGTTTTCTTTTCAAAAAACAGCTTTTGGCTTTGTTGATATTTCCTATTATTTACCTTTTCAAGTTTGTTTCTTTTTGCACTTATTCTTATTGTCTCTTTTCCTCTTTCTAATTTTGGTTTACTTTACTCTTTCCTTTTATTTCTTAAGGTAAACCTTGGATAGATGATTTTAGACCTTTTTTCTTTAGACATTTTTAAATGTTTCTCTCTAGGTACTGCTTTAGTTGCATCTCATAAATTTTGATATATTTTCATTATCTTATCTGACAATCTCTGCTTTATTTAGTTGAACTCTGTAGAAAAGGGGTTAGAAAACTATGGACCATCTGATTTTAAATGGCCCACAGGCTAAAGAAGAATTAACATTTTTTAAGTCATTGAAGGAGAAGGAAGAGAGGGAAGGAGAGGAAAGAGAAAAAGAAGACGGGGGAGAAGGAAGTGGGGAAGAAGGAGATGGGGAAAAACTAAAAGAGGAAAGGGAAAGGAGGTTCAAGAGCAGCAACAGAGATAGTATGTGTCCTGCAATACCTAAAATATGTATTATCTAGGTCTTTTCAGAAAAAAAAATATTTTTACTTTAAATAACCATATGTATTTTAAGGAACTTAAGAGAACAAAAATAATCTTTTACATTTATACAGACAAATGCTATTTCTAATATTCTTTATTCATCTGTGAATTTCCAGGTTTCTCTCTGAAATTACTTCCCTCGACTTGAAAAACTTCTTTCAGCATTTTTTGTATTGCAAAACTGCTAACAATTAATACTCTTAGTTCTTTCTATGAAAATCTTTTACACTTTCATTTTTGTAAGATATCTTTGCTGGATATAAAATTCTGAATTGACTCTTTCCCCAGCTCCTAAAAAGCATGGTTTCATTATTTTCTGGCCTTCATGGTTTCTGATAAAAAGTCGACAGTTATCCAAATTGTTCCCTGTATGTAGAATGTCATGTTTCTCTGGATGCCCTCACAATCTTCTCTTTTTTAGTTTCCAGGGGTTTTATCATTATGCTCATTTGGAATTTACCTTTTCTGTGGGGGAAGGAGGATGTAGTTGAGCTTCTTAAATCTATAAACCCATGTTTTTCACCAAGTTTTGGAAGTTGACGGCCATAATTTTTTTAATTAAATTTTTGGGGTGACATTAATAAAATTATATAAGTTTCAAGCGTACAATATATCATATGTATATTGCATTGTGTGTTCACCATCCAAAGTTAAATTTCCTTTCTTCACCATATATTTGACATTCTTTATTCTTCTCTACCCCACCCCCAATTTGGTAACCACTAAATCGTTGTCCATATCCATGAGTTTCTATTTGTCTTGTTCATTTGTTGCTTTCAGTTTTATATTTAACATATGAGTGAAATCATATGATTTTCAACTTTTTCTTTCTAATTTTGTTTAGCATGATAACTTCCAGATCCATCATGTTGTCGCAAATGGCAGTATTTCATCTTTTCTTATGAATGAGTACTATTCCATTGTGTGTGTGTGTGTGTGTGTGTGTGTGTGTATATATATATATATATATATATGTATATATATATATATATATATATATCGCATCTTCTTTATCCAATTTTCTATCCGAGGGCACTGTGGTTGTTTCCATGTCTTCACCACCTTGAATAATGCTGCAATGAACATAAGGGTTCATATAGCTTTACAGATAAATTTTTTCAAATTTGGGTGGTAGATACCCAGAAAAGGGATTGCTGGGGTCATATGGTAATTCTTTTCTTAATTTTTTGGGAAATGTTCATACTGTTTTCTTTAGATATTTTCCTGTCCTCTTCTCTCTCTCTCTCTCTCTCTCTCTCTCTCTCTCTCTCTCTCTCTCTCTCTCTCTCCCTCTCTCTCTCCCCCCTCACCCTCACCCTCTTCTTTTTTTGAGACTAAAATTAACCTACATTAGACCTTTTGATATTATCTCACAAATCCTTGAAGTTCTCTTCATCTTTTCAAGTTTTCCTTGGCTCTATTTTCAAGGGACAATTTTACTTCTTCCTTTCGAATTTTGAACAACCTTTGGGTCAAAGAAGAAATCAAAAAAAAAAATTAGAAGACACCACAAGACAAATGAAAATGCATACTAAAATTTACTAAATGCAGTAAAAGGAGTTTTAAGAGGGAAGTTCATAGTGACAAATATCAAAAAAGAAGAAAGATCTCAACTTAATTTTATACCTAAAGGAGCTATAAAAAGAATAAACAACCCAAATTTAGAAGAAAAGAAATAATAAAAATTAGAGCATAAGTAAATAAAATAAAATAAAATAAAATAAAATAAAATAAAATAAAATAAAATAAAATAAAATAAAATAAAATAAAAAACAATAGGAAAATAAAACCAAATTTGTGTTTTTTTAAAAAGATTTAAAAGTGACAGGCTCTTAGCTAGATTAAGACAAAAAGAGAGAAGACTCAAATAAAATCTGAAGTAAAATAAGAGACATTACAACTGATGTCACAGAAATAAAAAGGATCATATGATACTACTATGAAAAATTTATCGAAAGCCAACAAATTAGATAACTTAGAGGAAATGTATAAATTTCTAGAAGTTGGATTTGCATAAATTGCAACCTACCGAGACTAAATTATGAAGAAACAAAGACTGAACAGACATACAGTTAGCATGGTGATTGAATCAGTAATCAAAAACCTTCCAACAAAGAAAAGCCCAGGACCAGATGGCTTTGTTGTGAGTTCTATCAAACATTCAAAGAATTTACATCAACTTCTCTCAAACTCTTCCAAAAAATTGAAGAGGCGAAAATACTTCTAAACTCATTTTGTGAGGCCAGTATTACCCTGATACCAAAGCCAGACAAAAAACAAACTATAGGCCAATAATCCTAATGAATATAGATAGAAAAATAATTTTAGATTGTATCCTGGTCATTGTAAATATTATGTTGTGTAGTCTGAGTTCCATCATATTTCTCTGAGAAATGTTTTTGTTTTAGCTGGCAGTTAACATGGTTAGATTAGATTTGTAAGTGCTCTCTTACCTTCTGTGGATGATGGGTGATAGCTAAGGTGAATTCTGTAAGCCTTTGTGATACTATTTTGAGTTTGTCATGAAAGTGCATGATTCATTGTCAGCTTGAGTCTTGTGCAAGGTTTATACACAGAATTGGAGAATCTCCTTTCCTCTTCTGGGTTTCCCCTCACTATTCAGCATCTAGCCATATTTAATTGGGCTACTTCCCCTTATTCTTCATTTAGAATGACAGTGGGCTTTCTATCAGAGTTCTAGGCATTTCTGTGAGTTTTAGACATTTCTGTGAGTTTTAGCCACAGCTGTGGCTGTGACTGTCATTGGGTCAGCTATGAAACATGAGTTCATTCCATGTCAATCAGTTGCTCCAAGTTTAGACTCTCTTCCAAAATCTGCCTGTCTTTGCTTAGTCCCAGAACTTTCTGGTTGTTGAGGAATTTTTGTTTTGTTTTGATTTGGTTTGGGGGCTGATTGGGGGAGGGGGTGTATTTTGAACATATTACACAGTTATTTTCAGAAATTTAAAAATGCTTACTCTTGCATATAGAAAGCAGATCTTTTTTTATATATAATATATGTATTTAAGGTTTTATCACAAATCTAACTATGTAGTATTTTCACTTCATTTCATTAAAAAGTAGTTTCTAATTTTTATTATGATTTCTTCTCCAACTTATGGGTTTTTAAACATTAGATTACTTATACAAATCATTAAATATCAGATTTTCTAGTTGCCCTTTGGTTAATGATTTCTGTTCGTTTTTCCTATTATTCATATCTTGCATTAGTGTGGAACATTTGTTACAATTGATAAGACAATATTGATACACTATTAACTAAAGTCTGTGATTTACATAGGGTTCTTTCTTTGTGTTATACATTCTATAGGTTTTGAAAAAATATATATGATATCTATACTTACTATACCTATAATTACAGTATCATTCAGAATAGGGTCACTGTCCTCTTATATTTTTACTGGTTTCCCTAGAGATTAAAATATGTATTTCTGAATTATCAAAGTCTAAATTATTTGTATCAGTTTAGTACAAGGACTTCTGTATTTTACATTTCTACATATCTTAACCGTACAAGACAAGATGATTCCAAAGTAGACCAAAACTGTAAATGAAAAAAAATCCTTTTTTTATTCTCTTCAGGTACAGGAAATGATAAAAAACAGAGACAAAAGAGCAAACTACAAAGAATGAATCTCTCCTCAGCATGGTTTACAACCATCAATGTCAACACTGTGTTCTGATTCCCACTAAAAAAAAAAGGTTTTTGAATGGTTATTAGTAGTGACTCTGCCTAACTGTGTTCTTAACTTTTAAATGAAAATCTACACAGTATCTTTGTAAAATTCACATAATAGTTACTGATACCTCTGGCTAATCATACTTATCCATGCATCAATATTTCCATACTCACTCCTCCAAAGTACAGAGCAATAATAAGTTCACAAGTCCCAAAGAGGATCAAGAAAAGAATATTAGCAATTTATATGCAATTCTCTTAAAGCATACAAATCTAATGTCTCCAAGCTCATAACATTTTCAAGCAGAAAATGTATGGAAAATAATTTGTAACAGCACTTTTTTTCTCTCTTAATGGAAGATGATTATCGTAATATCTCTTCTTGCTTCCTAATACTTTCAATATATTTTTACTATCTTCTTCTTGACATTGTTTATTATAATCTGCCATTAGTGGACGTAATTTAATCTATTCCTAGGGTCAGCACCCTTTTGATTTTTAACCTACAGCAAAATTCAAACATGTTACACTACTTTGTACACACCTGTGGGAGAGGCAGAATGTCGCTTCCTCCTTACCTTTATCCCCTGAAGAGTATTTACACCATGTGGAATTTGTAACCAGTCAAACTAGTATTTAAAAACAAAAGGTCTTAACGAGGTCTGTCTGGTATGAGGGTATCTGCCTAACAATCATAACTGAAATGATCATCTGATACTACTTTTGTGAGTTGAAGCTTTCATTTAATTTCTATTTGGAAATGAAAGCAGACTTGATTCTTCATATTGTTTAACAGGTGGCTTGGTGTAATTATGCAGTCACATTATAATGAATTAAGCTTCTGCTTGAACAATTATGTACAAATCTTATTTTTTTATACCTGAATTTTATTATTTGTAGGCATAAATAATAATAAATAATTCTTTATTTCTATACCAAAAATCTTCTGCTTGTGACTTCAAAGTTTATTTAGTATTTCTTTCAATTATCAACAAAATGTGCATGTGCTCAGACTTGATAAATGTTCTCCACTTAGACAGCTCATCTGTTGACTGCGAGCTGGCAAAACCAGGTGAAAGCTGATAATTTGTGGTGAACTTCTGGGAAAAGTTTAAGTGACATGACTAACCAGACCACATCAGCTATTTCAGTGCTTGGCTTTCTATGATACATTTCACAGCTATCATTTTGACCTTTCACAGTGAGGCAGTGGACCAAAGGGATGCGTTCAGTGATCTTGTCTAAACATGTGTGAGTGAAAGGAGAAGGGAGAAAATGGAGATCAAGCTTCACTTTTAATGAGTCAGGCTCTCTACTAAAAGAACTGTCTAGTGTAGAAGATCAATTGGCTAACAGTACTTATATTCAGGCCTTAGTCTTTAAGTGATAGGATGTAATCTCAGGCCAGGAATAAAGACTAAAGATGAGAATCTGGTTCTAGATGATTGTGTACTTATGCTTGAATATTCATGTAGATTATTTGCTTGGGAACATTTTAAGGCTAAAACTCAGAATGAGATAACTGTATTTCCCAGTGCTTTATTATGTTCTCAATGGCAATTTTTTTTTTTGAAATGTTAGCAGAATTTGCAACAAGCTAACACTAGAGAGTGGTAGTGTGGACTATTATTATGAAACTAAGTAGGGTTGATTCTGGTTAGTACTTGGATGGGAGACCACCTAGGAAGACCAGGTGCTGTAGTCATAAATAATAATAAATAATTCTTTAAAAAGAAGAAAAGAAAAAGCAGTCCTTCTCAAATTTCATTAAAAATATAGTAAAGATTTTTTTTTATAAAATAAATCTATTTTAATACTCAAAGCAGGAGGAAGAAAAACTAAAGATTTTTATAATTTCTGAAAACAGAAAGCAGATAGAATAGCAATGATGGATACACTAGAGGAGAAGTCCTACCTCAGAACCTACAAAGATGGCTTAGTGAAGGGAGATGTTTATCCAGGCAGAGTTTCAGAAGTCTCCAAGCTCAGTGTGGGCAGGTACAGGGGAAAGGAGTGAGCTGTGAGTAACAAAGAACTTCTCCTTTTAAACAACCTTTATAGACTCTATTTTAGTTGCCTACTACCAGAGCCATGCCTTGTCATCATCAAAGTACCCCATAGTGAATCACTCATATAGACAAATTTCACTTCCAGAAAAGACACTGAACCTGGAGAATTTTATAGGGAAGCTTTGTGTCAAACCTGTATAATGAAAAAAAGTAGAATAATTGTCCAACCACAAAATTGTTCCACAGATTGATCAAGTAAATTGTGATATATCCATGCAATAAAATTTTATGCATCCAATTAATGTTACTACACTTATTGTTTAATTATTTGGATACATATAGTTGGATATATCCCATATCATATAACAACATACATATACATACGTAACAATATATGTATATATAAAAAGAGTTAAATAGAGAAAAAGAAAGACTGAAAGAAATAAAAGAATAGAAAAATATGAAATCTTGGCATTAAGCATAATTCCAAAGGCAGAAGTCATTAAGTAAAATATTTATATAATAAACATGAAATATTTTATTAAACATATGGGGAAAAGTTAGCAAAAAGGCAAATCATTAACTAAGAGTAATAGTTACAATGAATATGGCAGGTCAAAATCCTAAATCTGTAACAAGTTCCCACAAATCATAAATACCTCTAATCAAAGAAGAGAGCCAAGAACATGAATCGGGAACTTATTGAGGAGAATATGTAAATAGAAAAAAGTATAAATTAAAACAAAAATTAGATATCAATTAAATATCTTTTACAGACAAAAAATTTTTAAGATAACTAACCTGGCTGAAAGTGCAGAGAAATGGGCACTTTCTTACACTGTCATCAGAGGAATACATTTTACAATCTCTCTGGAATGCAATTTGACTGCATAAATACAAAAACTTTAAAACAAACATGCCCTTTGGTCAGAAATTCTGATTCTAAGAATTTGTACTAAGGAAATAATAAAATGGGTTAAAATTTTATTACAAGAATATTTTTCAAGGCATTATTTATAATATTGAAAAACTGAAAATAAGAATTTTCAACTTGAAGAATTCTGTTAAATACCCAGTGGCATAGTCATATAGTAGGATATAACACATTAATTAAAATTATGTTGTATAATAATCCCAAAGGGAAATGTATGCATCATATTGTAAGTACAAATAACTGGCTTAAAAAACTGTAAATAAGTATGATCCAAATTATGTGTGTGGGTGGGGGATGTAAGAAGAAGATAGAAAATACCACAAATGTAAGGATTTTGTCTGTTTTAATCCTGTTAAAACTGAATCTGACATAGAGTACCTCAAATAGTTCCTGAATGGGTGATTCTATACCAAATGTTCATTGTGCTTGTCACTGGTTGATATATAATTATTCTAGAGATCATGCTTTCCCTTGGGACCTCTCATGCCCAAAATGTAAAATTATGCACAACATTCTTAGCAATATCTCTGTGATAAACACAGCAAGTGTAATAGACCTGTTCCTTAATATTGGACATCAGAGATATATAGGCACTAGAGAATTGGGTGGACCTGGGCACTTCAGGAACATCATTTTGGGGGGTTTGCTCAGTTGTTTTAAATATGGAGGCTGTTCTTTAATATCATTTAGAAAGTTAGGCTGATCATCTAACTACACACAAACACTATAGCCTAGTAGTTAAAAGTGCAGGCTGAGAGGACAGACTGACCAGAGTCCTTAGCTCTAAACAGCTCTGTGACCATGAGCAAGTTATCTCTTCAACCTCCGATCTCCAGGAGTTAAAATAGCATTTCACAGGGCTATTGTGAAGAGTAAAGTTGGCAATGTTTGGGACTTTTAGTAGGTACTGGAAATATGGTAGACAACATTACAGTTTGAGAAGTCTTCTTTCCTGTAACTGGTGACTAAAGTAAAAGGCATTTTGTAACTCACATTTCTAATTCAGAGAACTTCCAGGTATTGGACTAGTCTCTTTTCAACCCATATGACACTACAACTCCATCCTGCCCCCACACACAAAAAAAATGGATTTTAAGTGAGGGGTATGTTTAGCTAGGGCAGTGCTCGTGAACAGAAACATTCCAGTGGTTTCTTGTCCCAGAGAAAAGTCCCCTGAGGGTTAAAAGTTTGAGGGTATGTAGAGCACCAACATTTTGTAGCCTGGTTATAAATCACATTAGTCACTAGCCTTGTTAAATTGCTTTGCAATAACCACAGAGAAGCAAAAGCATTGGAGGGTGATGGTGCATGGTATGGCCAGACAAGAAGGGGATAAGTATACCTCCCTTTAGTTCTAAGTTCCTGAAAAATACTGAAGTTGGGTCTAGCTTGGAAACTAAGGTCTTGGAGTGTAGATGATTTTGGAGGATGCAAACTGACGTGTTGGGTGAAAACTCTCATCAGCCAGACCTGTACTTCATCCACAGTCTACACTGAGGCTGCTGGCAGCAAGCCAGATTGTGGATGGTGATGATGACCAAGAGGAAAGGACAGCAGCCTCTCCAGGGCCAGACACATAAAACAACATTGTTTCACTTTCAGAAGTGTATACAAGGAATGGGAAGGGGCATTATTAAAGAGAAGACCCTCTACCTTCTCCCCAAAACTCCCAAACCACTGGAGTCTGAATTGTACTAATAGGAAGAAAATATCTAACTCTTTCTAACTGAACTGACACTCTTAGTAATGAGAATTCTTTGATAAGCTTTGAAATTGGGTTAAAATGTGTTTAAAGAAAAGGAGAAATTAGCAGAACATATAAAACAATTATTGGAAAAATAAACCAATCATACTTGTACATTAAGGACTTGAAATTCCTCATCTAGTAAGTTGCAGTTATTATCTGAAAATTGATCTTCTTTTTCCTACCTAGTCACTTGTTTCTTTTCATGGATTTTGTATTCATGTTATCTGTTCTCAAAAGATTCATGTTTATTTTGTCCCTACATAATCCTAGTAATAGAACTTAAAATGTCTATGATATGGAAATATATGTCCTTGTTTGCTTCTTTGCTGCTTTATCACAAATGTTTCCAAAAGAGCATGTTTTTAATAACTTGCATGTTTCTCTTTGTATAATTGTAATATAGATCCTTTGTAAACATGTGAAATACAAAAAAATAAAATAAAAGTCATCTACATTGCATTATCCAGATATAAACCTGTTAATATTTACTTTATATTCTTCCTAACTTTTTAAGTCATGTATACATATATGCATTTTAAAAAATAAAAGTGTGTCAAATTGTACAAACTATCTTGTAACCTGCTTTTTTCACTTTTAGTGCTTAACAGACCTAGTGCAAAGTGCTCGGTACATCAAAAGTTTTCAATGAATATTTGTCAAACAAATGAACACATTTTTATGTCAAACATTTTTCTGTGGCATCCTTTTTCATCACAATTGCAAAGAATTCCACTGTGTGAATTATCATGCTGTATCTACCCATGCCCTGGAGAGCTGGGGAGGAACAGTAGTGTGATGGACACGCAATCCCCTGTGCAGGCCCCATCAAGGGGGAACCACTGCCCACCTGCTGGGAGTGCTGGCAGTTCTCAGCCCCACTGTCAGCCCCCTTCAGGGACTGCCTCCACTACAGAAAGCCACTTTTCCAGGGAGACCCCCAGCTAAGGACTGATTACGGAGGGACCCAAAGCAGAACAATGGCGGCAGGCCATCCTCTGGCATTCCCTGGGACTATGGGAAAGGGGTGCTGCCTGAGGCTGTCCTATCTGCATGGCAACTTGACTTCTTTCTGCCCAATACTATTTCTTTCCTCTCCCACGGGTGTTTAATCTCTAATAAACATACTGCACACAAAACTCTGTCTCAGAGTCAGATTCCTGAAAATCCTCGCCTGTTACAGAGCTGGCCCTGACTCACGAGAACTCCCAAGTCTATTAATTAAAGTACCCAGTAGATTCTAACATTACTGCCATTGTGTATTGCTAACACCAGGTGAAGAAACTGTGGTGCATGTCTACCACGAGATATTATACAGATATTAAAAGAAAGTTTCTTTTGTTCAAATATTCTTGGTGCTGTGTATGACACATGGTGGCTCCAGAGGAAGGCAGGAAAGGGAAAAGAAGAGAAGAAAAAGAGAAGGGAGGGGAAGGAAAATAGGGGTAGGAGGGGAGAGTGAGGGTGGAGGAAAAAAAAGAATTGGACACATCAGATAATTACCTGAGCCCCCTCTCTATGCCTAAATTTCTTCCAATCTGTCTGTTCCCAGATCTCTGGCCCCTTACCAGTCTTTGGATCACCTCAGCGTGAGCATTACTTGGACAATGACCATATCCATGTGGCATATGCAAGTTATAAAAACTGAAACTAGATAAACATGAACCAGCATGACTATGAGCAGTCAAAACAATAGACCTTTTAATGCATGAAAGCAGAAAAAAAAGATCAAATCAGACCAAAATAAAAACAAAAGCTCTGAGAGTATGTTCAAGGGAAGTTCAGAGGTAGGAGGAACCGTTCCAAAGGCGTGATGAGCTGAGCCCTGTCAAGGTGCTTCCATCTGTCAGAATCACACATTCCAAAGCTGCAGAAACCTATTGAACAAAAACTTCCTGTTACTTCTGACTTTGGGAGGCAGGCTCAGGCAGCAGGAGCCTCAGCCCCTGTGAGAGGCCTCCTCCCAATCACAGATCACCCTTCCTTTGTCCTGAAGGTTCAAAGAATTGCTGCAGGTTAGAAAAGCATCTCAGGCTAGCTTGGCTTGCACAGTGGGCCAGCACAGCACCAGAAGGAGGAAAGGACAGGAGTCTGTGAGTAGACTCAATTTCACTCTGCAGCTAGGCTCTCAGAGTTTGGGTTGCTTTCTGGGGAAGGAGCTAGCAATCTGGAAGGGAAAGGGAGAGAAGTTAAGTTTCTAATGAATTTTATTTCATTTTTTAAATAATTTAGGACATTATGACTGTACTTTAAACTATACAAATAGATTTCTGAAACACTTTGATATTGTCCAGTTCTCATAACTGAGATTAACCTTCTTCTGGGGGTATTCTTCAACTATCCTGATTTCAACCTCAAATTTTCTTCTCACAGAAAGACCAAGAAAAATATAAGATCCCTGAGAAAAATTCTATCTCCTGATAAATCTCAGAGACACATTTGTGGATCCCCAGTTTCCTTGTGAAGTCAGAAAAGCAAAAGAAATTTTAATGAAACCAGTCATATTCTTTCTTAATAATCTGTATCTTAGCCTAGCTGAAAGGAAGTTTCTGGTCTCCTGATAAGAAATCATTTGGTCCTGTCAACTCGTAAAGGGATTTGAGAGACAATTTACACAGGTTTCTTTTCTGCAAACAGTTCTGCTTAATAAATGTGTCAGTTGAAATAAGTCAACAAATTAGCTTTATCTATACAATGTCGTTTTTACATAGTTTATTTTTACTCTTCACCAGTTAGTTGATCCACCAGGATCTGCAATCCTAAATGTATTTTTTGTTCTAATAATATTTTTGCACGTAACACAAATTAAGCTTCAAATAATGCTAGCATTAGTTTATGTTTATGTTTTTAAGTTCAAAACCCCAATTATAACCAGCATTAAAGATTTTTCTGACTTTTGAGTTTTCATTAATTGTAATGTCTTTTTTATATCAAAGGCAATGTTTATTGACCATTTCTTGCCTGAAAAGAGTTGCTAAGCAAAAGAAGGAACTTAGAGTTTTATATATATACATACTTCAGTTATATATATAACTTGGGTTATACAGTTTCCAAACTTGGTGAAGAAATGTTTTTTCTTTCTCCTCTTCTCAATGAGGAGAAAATTTAAAAAAAAAAAAAAAACTTTCTGCTATAATAGGCTTAAAATTTTCCTACCTGGAATTAACTACCTGGAAAGAATTATAAACTTTTAGGTCCTAAGGGGACCTTGTACACCATCTTAGTCAAGAAAAATAGAAATAAAATCTCAGAATTTCTTTTTTGATCTCTCCTCTTATATGCTTACCCAGAACAAACACTAATAAGCCCTTGAATATGCTGTACCCTTCTGTTGGAATCTGGGCCTCTTGGTCATGCAGGCTTCCCACATCCCTGAAGGATTACTGTTTCCTAACTGGGACAGAGACAAAATTCATGAGGACATACCCTAATCTCACATCATCCAAGGATTCTCCATGGGATTCCTGCCCTGGGGCTGGGTATCCCACTGGCAAGGCCCATCTCCACGATCCCCACTTGGCTGATAGTACCTGAGCCCTTGCTCATCTTAGCCTGTGATTTCAGGTGGGTGAATGACTCTTAGATCATCTCAGCAAGCATCAGTAGTCTAGAGCAGTGCTGCGCCTTAGAACTTTCTGCAAGGATGGAAATCTATGCAATAGCCACTAACCACGTGTGGCTATTGAGCACTTGTAATGTGCCTAGCACAACTAAAGAATTGAATTCTTATTTAATTGGCAAATTTGAATTAAATAGCTACTTGCAGCTACTAGCTACCATTTTCATCAGAGTAGGTTTAGAGCGTTAAAGCACGAAAAGCTAAAGGGTGCTGTGATCTGTGAGTAACATCTCCATGGAAACAAGTTCCTCTTTTCATCATTTCTGGGACTCATCCTACCCTAAATTTAAGTAGACCAGTAATTGTCCTCATGGGGAAAACTTCCACACCCATCTTTATTCTCACTTCTAACTCTACAACTGTCTACTTTTGTTCTAAGTTTCAGGGTCACAGCTAAGGCAACAGTATATTGTATTTCTTCTTTCTTCCTTTTACTTTCTTTTGTTATTCCAAATTTCTCTAACATGAGCTAGAGTTTGTGGTGTGGTTTGTGTTACTTAGTATAACAAACTTGGGTGCGGAAAAGAGGTAATGAACTTGAAAAATAAATGATCTCATGCTTGTTGGGTGAATCTTACTTCTTTTTTTCTTCTTTGAAAATTGGTTTGTTTAGTGAGCACTCGATGGTTTTTAGGTCTATTCAATTTGTCTGGAAACATCAATACTCTGAATATGAATAATATTTATAAGAAAACAAAGTGAATGAAAGCATAAGTAAAAAAAGAAAAAGAAAGAAAACTCTAGTCTTTTAAAAGATCAGCACTCCTCAGCCAAAGAACTCCCAGTATGTTGAGCAATTTGAGTAAATCATCATGGTGCCAGGCCTCTGGGCAGTTTTCCACAGGGTGGGGCTCACAAGGTCTGTTTCTTATAGGGAAACATTTTGAGGGAAGCTGTGTAATTTCAGTCAGGGGCAATAGTGTTTCTGAAGTGGACAGCTGAAATTCTGCCCTCTACCAATCCTACTTTTTAACCCCATCCCATTTGCATCCTTTTTCAGCCCTACAAGGTTAAAAATAAAAATCTAGTACATGTAAGGGAAGCATGACTTAAATAACACAAGAACGTTTCAGTAGACCCCATACTAAAGTAGCCCATACATACTGGGAGCTAAAAGGAAAAGGAAGAGGGGAAGACATATTATATTATCAGGAGTCGGTCTCTATCCAGAAACAACCCCAAGCCCCAAATCATGAGTTAAAAGGTTTGTATTTTTAGAGTCTCTTTTCTTCTCCCTTTGGAAATATGAGAATAGGATCTGAGCCCATCATTCTCAATGAGGCATTGACATAGATGGTTCATGAGACTCAACACACCTCTAGTGTGGGACTTTGGAAATTAAGGTAAAGAGTGAGGAAAACTTTGAATGGAGGGCAAGAGTGAAAGGCTCTCTCCTTGCCAGCTTTGTTATGTGACTTCCCTTGTGGCTTAACTTATAAGAGAAAAGGGCAGGTTCAAGGGTAGGGTGTTGGAAGTTTCTTTTAATTTTAAGGAAATATAAAGGGAGGAGGTTTATCCTTACCTTAAAAGAAAAGATTAACAACAAATTTAATATAATTCTTAAAGGTCAGGAGATTAGGACTCAAATCTTGACTCTGCAATGACAAATTGATGGTCTTTGAGCAAGTCAGTGCCCCTCTAGGAGCCTTAATTTCTTCATCTGCACAATGAGAGGGCTGACTACCAAGTTTCTAAGTTTGTAGTCAGAGCTTATATTCTTTCATGATATGAATGGACACATGACCAATAATGGACCTAGGATAAATAGACACCTGACTTTCTCCCTAATCACATATCTTCTTAGTAAAACAAAAACTACCCGAAGTGTAGACATCAACTTCTAGGTGTTTCACTCATCAAATAATTTGCAAGTTTATAATTTTGTTTCTTTACTACAATTGTTTATCAAATTGACTTATTTTAATGTACAGCACCCTATTCCTTCATGGGTTCAGAATGACTCATTAGACAAAACTGGGTGAAGAAAAGAGGTAACAAAGCATGAAGCTGGATTGCTGTGGCAAAGGCTAGCAGGGAAAAAAAGCTACACACACATATTCACCAAATAGGATATGATTTGAGCTCCCTTGAAGAGCTGTTTGCTTAGGGCAAAAAGAGGAAAGTAGGAAAGAAAGGATAATTCTGAGCAAGAGTAGTTGAAAACAACAAGAAGTTTTTCAGCCGAAATTCAGAGGAGGGAAGAGTTCAATAGGCAGAAATGAGAGAAGAGATCCCAAAAGAAAAGACAACATAAGCACAACCTGGTCGCATAATCAGGACACTCAGGGAACAGAGGAAGATAAGGAGCAGGGCATTTGAAACCTGGATAGTACTGTCTTGAATACAAGCTAAGGAGCTTGTGCTTTATCTCTCAGATTGTCCAACCCATCTCCCGTGGGCTAAAAGGAGAATGGGTCTGGACAAACATTAAAGATACAGGCAAAGGGAAGACATTGGTCTGTCTCCAAGAGATGAAAAGTCAAAAAGTTTTCAAATTCAAGTGCAATGGAGTTGAACTAGAGAAATCTGGATTTGAAGAGACTGGTGAGCAAGAGAGAATGGGTAGATAAGTGGAATCATCTGGCAATAGGAAACGAGAAGGCGTCAGTGGCAGAGCTTGTGGGTGGAGCATGAGCTATATAGGGCTCTCCTTTGAATGGCGGCTACAGGGAGCTTTTGTAGGTGTTTAAGCAGGGAAATGATACAAAATTAGAGCTGTGTTTAAGGACAGTGGATCTCAAGACTGATTAAGTGGCTGGCAATTAGAAGGCTTGTTTATCTTGTAAAACACCACAAAGTGTTGATATATTAAATTTAAAATAAGTAGATCATTTTGGCCTAAATTTAACTATAAACTAGATTCTAGCCAGAGAGGTGATTGCAAGCACTCAAGGTTTAAGAAAAATTTGTGAGAGAAAAATGTTTAAAATTACAAATTTTGACCATTAATTTTTCTTTATATTAGGAAATGACTGCAATTATTCAATTGTGGCATGAAAACATGTTTCCCCAGTAGGTGGAATATCTGTGCTCTGTAGAATCATTTGAGAACCTCTGCTTTAGAAGTTCACTCTGGAAGCACTGTGTGGAATGGAAACAGAAACTGCTGAATTAATCTGAGCTAGAAGTTAGGGAATGGCAGTAGGAATCGGAAGGAAAGGCTAAAATGGTCTCAGAAAATATCAGAAAATAATCATTTATATCAAAAATATAAATCAATCCCAATTGGGGAGTGTTGTATTCAGGGTTCTCTACAGAAACAGAATCAATAGGATACATATATATATAGAGAGAGAGAGAAAGAGATTTGTTTTAAGGATTGGCTCACGTGGTTGTTGGGAACTGGCAAAATCTGTAAGGCAAGCCAGCAGCCTGAAAATCCAGGTAGGAAGTTGATGTTGCAGTCTCGAGTCTGAAATGTGCAGACTGGAGACTCAGACAGGGTTTCTGTGATACCGTCTTGAAGGCAGAATTGTTTCTTTTTCAGGAAGCCTCAGTCTTTGCTCTTAGGCCTTTTGACTGATTAGATGAGGCCCACCCACACTGTAGCAGATAATCTGTTTTACTCAGTCTACTAATTTAAACTTTAATCACATTTAAAATATGTATTTTTACAGTAATATCCAAACTGGTATTTGATCAAAAACTAGGTACCATATCCTAGTCAAGCTGAAATATAAAATTAACTATTGCAGAGTGTTTATTTCGATACTTCCTTATTAGCCAGGCAGAGACAAAACTGAAGAAGTTATTAACTTCTTAAGGCACAACTACTGCAAGCTCTAGAGGTCAGCACTGTTTATGTTTCGTATGTAAAGAAAGGCCCATTTGTCCATCCCTTTTGTCCTCTCTCCATGCCTGTCTTCTCTGGAAAAGTCAATAAATTCATAATGCCTATTGTTATTGTTGTTTCTGTTTTTTTTAAATAGTCATTGGTGTAGAACTTTGTCAAAGTTCTTCTCTTCTTAACCAGTATAAGTTTATTAGTCTGCTCTTATGCACAGGCATATGTAATAGTTCTCAAAGAACTCTAAAAGAAGCCAGATCTGATTATGTCATTTCATAGGAATCACGTTGCCTTTCCTCTAAGTGTACCAGGAATGCAGGAGATTCCTCCAGCTTGTCTATTATGGAAGTAAACTCACTTGCCTCAGTTTTCCAGGAGCCTTTCCTAGACGTTTTCCACTGAATGGGGGTCTCATTGACTCAGAGACAACATAATATCAATTACACATTTTAACCAGGGTTTTCCAACTTCACTCTTGAGTGTCTGCTAACTCCCTAGGCAGCTGCCCTCTGAGCTCAGTAATTTGCCCACATGTTTCTTTACTGTTAATTCCAGATTAGTAGTTTTCAACCACTCTGGGGCTAGCCATGTGGTTAGGAAGTTTAGAGCTGGTAAAGGGAAGTTTTGTGAGGCCCAGAATCCCTATTCTTGTTTCAGCCAGATTTGATCTGTTTTTACATATTAGAGTTCCATATTGAAAGCATATTTCTATATTGCCTTTGAAAATGTGACTCTTAAAACAGTAGTTTGACGTGCCTTCACCATTCATTAGTCTATTAGTTCTGGTCTATCTGCTTCAAGAAAATTAGGTGAAAGTAAGGAAAATTAATATTGGTTAGGTTTTCACAGTAATCCTCTAAGTATTACAATGCCCATTTAGAGGTAAAGCTCAACAGGATTAAGTAATTTACTTGAGGTCACAAAACTGCTAAGTGTAAGAGCTAAGATGCAAACCCGGGTCTGTCTAAAGCCCATGTTCTTTCTACTTCACCATACTCTCTAACGGGCTCTGCAATAAAGGTCCAGGCAAATAATTCACTAATATATTCAGCCATTTATTAAAATATACATCTTCTAAAATTTGTTTTCTCTGCTCTTTTATTCAGCAAAATAATTTACTGAGGGCCTATTATGTGCCAAGCACTGTGCCACCTTGGATCTAGAAAGGCAAATAAGACAGGGTCCCAGTTCCTTTTTCTTTTGAGACTGTTGCAGTACAGTGCACAAGTCCCTCATAGGTTGATAGAGGAAAGAAGACACAAGGGGAGCAGAAGACAGTCCTCCCTGAGTAATTTCTGTGTCATGAAGAAAGCAGTCCCAGTACAGAGGAGAACCTCAAGAGTCATCTCTGCATCACCTTGTAGTCTGGAGCAGAGACTCAATGATAGGTGTTAACTATTCAGGAATGCTGATGGCATGCACAGAGGGCCCTCCCTTATGGCCGTGCTGCCTGGTACCTGACTCTGACCACACCCCAAGCACAACTGGGAAGCTTTTTTTCCTCTCCCCTGCCAAAAAAAAAAAAAAAAACATTTCCCCCATGAATTTTTCCATAGAAAATAAAAAGTATACATGAGTAAGGTCTCCAGACCTCTCTAGCAGAGCAGCCCCTCTGGGCAAGAGCAGAGAGAAGCTGGAAGGGGCTGCTTCTCCTCAAACTAGGAGCCCTTGTCTGTGGGACCAGTCACCTAGAACTCCCTTCCTAGGCACTCAGGGTCACTGGTACATGAAACAAAACCATAACCCAATACCCTGCCTTTCCTAAAGATCCTCCTGGTTATTTTTCCTAATTCCATGTTTGTAAACAGTTTCAGTAGTTGCCAACCATGTCTGCATGTTTTATCTCCGTGGTCACAACAGTCCCATCAAACAAGTTGTGTTTCACCTGTTTTATAAATACAGAAGACACTGAGTGGCACTGCCCAAGGTTATACAGCAAGGACAGGCCAGACTGGGGTTTGCACCCTGGCATTCTGACAGCAGGTTCAGTGTGCTCACCATTAGATTGCAGTCTCAAGAGTACACTGTGAGCCAGCCACCAGAAGCCTACACTTGGCTCCTTAAAAGCCATCCCTCTTAGCATTTGTAGCTTTTTGCAAGGATGCAACAAAAGTTTTAGGTCCTTTAGACACCACCATAGTCTAAATACAAGTGGCCAAGGAGAGGCTATGAAATGCAGACTCTCACACTGATCTGCACATTTGTACCTTTTACTTCTAAGAATTTCAGTCCCAAGGGGAGGGTGAGAGTACTGCAGGTTTGGGATTCATCTAGACAGACTTTCTGGAAAAATGCATGGGTGTAGCACTGAGTTTGGAGAAAATGTGCAAATATCAGTGCAGTGTCAAGGGACTAAGGAGATAAGAATCTACAGAAGTGAGTGAAGAGAAGCCCAGTAATTCTGCCCTTTGCAAAGGTTGAGATCATATGAGCAGGGAAAATATGTCCACTCTCTCTGCTCCCAGGCTGGCAAGGAAGCCAACCAGGTGTTCTTTCTCTGCTGAAAGTATTAGCTATGGGGCAGGACTTTATAAACTGCAGAGTGTTATGACCCAGAGTCAGGCTGACCTGAGTTTGAATCTCAGCTTTCGCATTTTCAGTAATGTGGCCTTAAGCAAAGAAATTAATCTCTTTCCTTTATCGGCAAAATGACTAGAAAACAGATTCTTCCATAGACCCTACAGGAGGAGGGTAGCTCTGCAGACACCTTGATTTTAGGCCAGTGAGACTCGTTTTACACTTCTGACCTCCAAAACTTTGAGAATACATTTGTGTTTTTTTAAGCCAATAGATTTGTGATAATTTGTTACAGTAGCAATAAGAAACTAATACTGATTTTGTCAAAATATCCATCTCTTAGGTCTGTTGTGAGAAGTGACTTTCTAAGTTATTACGTGCCACTGATGCCAAGGGCCCGAAAGAGAAGAGCACGCATAGTGGAAAAGGAGAAAAATGTAGTGGTTCACAACTTTGGAATCAAACTATTCCTGCCTTCCCTACTTCAACTCATAGCTGGGCTCCCTCCCTGCCTTTTCCTACCACACACTTGTCTAGACTTCCTCAATGGACTCCTCTTTCCGCTCAAACCAATCTCCTATCTTTTCCTCTACTTTTGTCTGCATTTTTCTACCCTGATTCTGACTTGCAGTTCTCCCAGAGGATATCCATTTGTCTATTCCCATTTTTTAAAACTCTGTTAGGCAGTTTCTTTGGGAAAGTATGTACTTTATGGAATGTAATTGGGTCACTGGGGCCAAATCCCTTTCCAGGGTTCCTTTGGCTTTTTTCTGGACCAATAAAGACCCTCTTTGAGGCCTATCTATCTTCTTTCTCTACTCTATGGCCCAATTTCCCCCTTTATTCTATAATGTACAGTCATTTTTGCATTGGATCTGTGTTGCTATAATCACACTTTAAATGCCTCAAAAGAACAAATTGTGTTGTTTCTGTTCCTTAGGCCCAACTAATCATCATAAATTGGCAGCTACCTAGTAAATGGGTGCATACTCAGTAGTGGCTGATAATGGTACTGAATTCGGCCTCTTCAGATTTCTGCCCTTTACTCTCTATACTTGTGTTGTCTGAACTTCTACCTTTCACGGTCTATTTACTTGTGTCTCAAGTTTAGACAGTAATGCAACTGGTCAGGGCCAATATCTGTGCATACCAGTAATGAACTTTACAATGTGACTGACCCGGTTGCATGAGTACGGTTCCCTTTTTTGGGGGTAGTGGTTGTATATTAACTCATTCAGGGGACTCAGGGTCCTCTCAATCTAGTGCGTAACAATCTCTAGAAAGAATGAATGACATTTCTAAGCATGAAAAATCATTTCCAAGCAGAAGGAAATGAATGGCATTTCTAAGCAGAAACTACACGTAGGGGTCTTGTAACAATGGCCCAGATTCTTCTATTCATTCAGTAAACATTGAAGGAGGACCCACTACATTCCCAATTCTGAGCCAAAAACACTTACAGATTTTAACTCCCTCAATTCCCACAGCTACGCAGGTAAACAGGAAGGGAAGCATTTACAGATGTTTAAGATTACTTGAAAGGTTGTAAATACCATGAAGTTAAAATTTAGCCAGTTTGTTCTCCCATGGGCTCCTGGCTCTTCCAGTGCTCTAGTCTCTGACCTTCCCTTTCTCTTTCCTTGGAATGTCACCCATACCACCCTCCTCCCACACCCATGCACATCTAGTCTACCAATCAAAACCATACATATTCTGCAAGGCTTACATCTTCCTTCTTCTGAACCTCGTACATGTATTATAACTATTTAGAAATATCTCAGCTTCCCTATTAGAGCATAAAATCCTAGACTACAACAATCTCCCTTACATGTCTTCGTACATCTCAAAATGCAAATTGTACCATTTAATACAGTTTGATTTAGAGCATGAATGCAAGAAGTGATTAGTTAATTTATTTGATTAATAAAACATTGAGAGCTATGAATGGATTTTTCTCAAAGTTATTCAATTGCAAAAGCCACAGTGATTGATTCAAACACACTTACCCTCATGTTCCTTCCAGAGAGTCCTGGGGGAGGGAGAGGCCCGCTAATTTTTAGTGCCACACAAAGCACTAAACATTGTAAATAATTTCTTGGAGCCAGCGTGAGCTGGAGGGATGAGCTTGGGCTCATGCAGCCTAGCTCTTCCACTCACTGGTTGTATGACCCCAGGGAACGTAAGTGACCTAAATTAAAGCTTTGTTTTCTTCATCTGCAAAATGAGCTTCTTCAGCTTTTTCCTTTTTCTACCTTATTGGGTTATAAGAACTAGATGTGTCTATGTAAAGCATCTAGTAGAGTGGCACATAGAAGGAACTAACTAAATGTTAGCCCGTCTTTTCTTTCACTCCCCCTCTTAAGTGATAGTGTATTTTTTATTTGCCAACTACTTTTTTATTAATTCATTTTTAATTATAATTAACATACAGTATTATGTTAGTTTCAGGCATACAACACACTGATTCAATATTTACATACTTTACATGTTGAATCACTATATTGCACACCTGAAACTAATATAACATAACATAATCTAATATAACATAACATAATAAATAATAAATTAATATACTATAATAACTAATAATGTATTTATGATGATGTTATTGACTCTATTCCCTATGCTGTATATTATATCAACATGACTGGAAGCATTATATGTTTTATTTTATAACTGGAAGTTTGTATTTTTTAATCCTCCTCCTTTTTCTGTCCCTCTCCCTCCCCTCTTGCAACCAAAAATTTGTTCTTTGATTTCACTTACATGTGGAATCTAAAAAAACAAGACTAATGAACAGAGAAACAAACTCATAGATCCAGAGAACAAATGCCAAACATTTCTGAAGATAATAAAATATTCTGAAAAAAATGGTTTTTAATGGCTACCCATAATCCCTCTGGTAACCAACTGCCAGCTCTGGCCATGGGTTTACCTTTTGGGTTTCATACCAAGGACCCTCGGTGAACTTCAGCCCTGCCCACTCATCACCACCTCAGGTCTGCCCTTGTTGACTGTGGGACCTCAGTTTATCACTCAGAAGTGTGCGTTCTGTATATTCCGTGTCTTAAAGAACTCCTGAAAGTTACTGATCAGACACTGGCAAGCTTTACCTTTTTTTTTTCTTTTTTATAAAATTACAGTGATTACTGAGTTTATTAACCCAATTTCCCCCATTGCTAAATGATTGTATGACTTTGGTTTGGATGTTTTGAACACAGGAAGGCGATATACAATGGTGTGACTTAATCACAATATGAAACTTGCAACAGAATATGTCTCCTGCTCCTATTAAGTTGTAATGGTCTCAACTGTGTGTCTTCAGCGTGTGGCAAACCGTGAAGATGGCCAAGGACGACTCCACTGTTCGTTGCTTCCAGAGCCTGCTGATTTTTGGAAATGTGATTATTGGTGTAAGTAATGAGTATTCTTCAGACAATCTTGCTCTTCCTGTAATCATGATTTTTGACTAATCAAAAGTGAGAGTTTAAAGAAAAATAATGATATAATTACTGGCTCCCTACATCATTTCCCATTTTAAGAAATGTGTTAGTAAAATATGCTAGCTGGACTTTAACTATATAAATAATCATATATAACTATATAATATATGAAAAGACCATAGTTGAAAAAAATAAATACTTCCCTTGCAAGTTTGAAACATGAGAATCTAAAAGGATCTGTGTCAACCATGGTCAGTGTCCAAGCACTTCCACCACACACTCACTTTGGTGATTTTTCTTGTTTCACTTGATTTGATTTCCATGGTACTCTGCCATTAAGGTTGTTGGGGGCAGATGCTTGTGTCTTCTTGTTATCTCACACAGAGGCATGTGGGAGTAGCTCAGGCTGTGGAGTAGGGGCATGGTTGGTGGGAGAGCACCTGGAACTCAGGATCGCTGGCTCTTGGCCCAGCACCGCCTCTGACTCCGTGTGACTCAGGACAAGTCTTTGCCTTTAAGGGTCAAGACCCCTCATCTATAAAATACCGGGGGTGTGAAAGGTAATGACCAAGTTTCTTTCAATGGTTTTCAGGCACTGATAAATTTGACTGGTACCATTTTAAATATTATAATCCAAGAAGTTGGGTGATGGACAGTGGGAGTGGGTGTAGGAAATTATCATACAAGAAAATGTCGTTTGAGTGGTTCATGCCCCAAGAACTTTATAATGGTCTTAAATTGGGTCTTTTCCCAAATAGCAATAAGACAGTACATGTGGAGGGGGGCATGCAACTAATTAGTAGAATGGCAGGAGCTATTTGATTTCCTGACAATGAGGAGTTCGAGTCCATTGCTTAAAGCCTTTGCAGGGGACGGAGTTAGTCTCTCTTACCCACCCACCCCCACTTCTCTATTCTTTAACCAGCACTGCTCTTCTGGCCACCAGCCTAACAGAAACCTCTTTGCCCCCAGATGTGTGGCATCGCACTGACCGCAGAGTGCATCTTCTTTGTCTCAGACCAACACAGCCTCTATCCACTGCTTGAAGCCGCCAACAATGATGACATCTATGCGGCCGCCTGGATCGGCATGTTTGTTGGCATCTGCCTCTTCTGTCTCTCTGTTCTCGGCATTGTAGGCATCATGAAGTCCAGCAGAAAAATTCTTCTGGCAGTAAGACCTTAAAACTCTCTACAATTATCTCCTGAACCAATTGATGGATTGTTTCTTCTTCCCTGAGCACAATGTTTTGACTTTTAGTGGAGGAGGGAGAGCAGAGAGTGCCACGGGAAAAGGGGAAGACTCTCCTTTAAGTAAAGCTTCTTCTATTCCAAGTTCAGAAGATTCCAGTCCAGAAAACACAAATGAAAGACACCTTGAGAGTGACTCTGTTGAATATTTTTCACATCTGTGTTTCTCCAACTGGTATCTACATGCACTCACTGGTACATCCAGGAGCTACATAGGCCAAACAAGAGACAGAGTGAGGACTTCATAATTAGATTTTTTTTTCTCTTGACAATAAGTAATTTAAAATATTGTTGTAATATGAATCAGAACTTGATATATAAAGATATAAAATACAAAATATGCATGATTTTTTAAGAGAAAGTATGAGCCTTTTCAGACATTTTTGAGCTCAAGGCTGATGATTTTGTAAGATGGCCTACACTTGCCATTATTATACAACCACTTTGCTTTTCAGGGACCCTAGAGAAGCTCAATGCACATCACTGTAGACCACAGCCTCAGCTCCCACCTGCCCATGGAAGCTCTAACTCTGTGCACCCACAGAGACAATTTGGCCCCAAACCACAGACAGCAAGGTCATGCCCTGCCATTGTGGAAGAATTAAATTTTAGATATTTTGCAAAAATAAGAACCCTGATGTTGGGTCTAGACCTCTCCTCTCTGCTCCCAGGCTGAAGACAGCGAGGAGTTTCTCACACGGTGATGGGGTTCCGCCCCTCACACACACACACGCCCCTTTCTGAGATAACTCTCCACCAAATGCTGCAGGACAGGAGTTCCACCTTTATGGAACCAGTCTAGCAACTTAAGGTGCTCACTGTTTCACTTCTCCTGTGATCCGACATTGTCTTGGCACCCAGGGAATGCAGACCATTTACATTCTCTGGTTCCTTAGTAAGAGTTAGTTCCAGGGCAAAAGTACCCACTTTGGGAGGGTGGGGAAAGGAATACCCGGAAAGGAAGAGATTCTAGAGACAAGCTGCATCTCAGTCTCAGTTTGGGACAGTATGTGTTCCTGATATAGCAAGAAGATCTGAGCTGGGAGGGAATATTCTTCACCATGCCCAGAAAAGAGAAGGAGCCGGAAATTTGCCCAGAAGCTGACAGAGAAAACACCTGCACCTTATGCCTCCTCTCTGGAGTGTCTCTAAGGGGTTTCCTGAGTCACTTAGGAGGAGCCCGCCAAGCTCTTGACAAAGAGCAAGGCAGCAGTTAATACAGGGAGGAAATACTATGAGGACTCTGAAGGTGGTCCTTTTGTTTACTCTCCAGCCAAAGCTCTTCTCTAGGGTGAGAGGTTAGGGTAGCAGAGGGTCCTGCCCAGAGAGCCTCCCCTGCCCAGTTTCCCCCATACTCTTCTACCAACATAAACCACAGTGTCCCTTTCCCAGAAGAACTCAGGGACCAAAAGTGTATGTGCAAAGCTGAGGAAATCAAAGGCAGATCTCTTAAGTCTTCACACCAGATTCAGAAGTTATTTGTTGTTCAGATATTTTTCAGCCATAAATAGAGGCAGAGTGGTATGGAAGCATCATGTGTGCGAGCATGCATGCACACACATACATACACACACTCACACACACACACACGCACACACAAGTTCATTCTCTTGCATTTGTTTTTCTCTGTTAAAATAGAAATGCAGGGTACTGGACTGAGCAAGCTTTGTATTCAGTGGGCATTTGCTCTCTGGGGAAAAGAAAAGAACTGAGCTGATTAGCACCTAGCACCAAGTTTTGTTCCAAGCAGCTGACCAATGAGGGTTTGTTGAATAACTGTGTGAATGATTGGATGATTATATTTATACCAACATACTGAAACACATAATTATTTGTTTTAAAAAGTCTTTCTTTGGAAGTAAATGTAACTCTTTTTTAAAAAAAATGTGCTTCTCTTCCAGTATTTCATTCTGATGTTTATTGTATATGGATTTGAAGTGGCATCTTGTATTACAGCAGCAACACAACGAGACTTTGTGAGTACAATCTCAAAAGCACAGAGCAAAATGATCATATGAATCATCACTCTCATCATAAGATAATAGCTGACAATAACAGGCACCCTAATATGCACATTAATCATAAATATATAATTTTACTTAATTCTTATAATAACCCTATAAAAGTTATTATCACCATTATCATTTCATAGGTAAAAAAATGTGATTTAAATGAGACTTAACCAGGTAATTTATCCAAAGTTACACAGCTGATAAGTGGAAAGGAAGAATCATGAGTCTAGGCAGTGTGACTCGTGGGGCCTGAGATGTACCCCCTATGCTATTCATCATTCTGCCATGCCCACTGACCCCCAAAAGGATGATCAATAATCTACCACATCTAAGACTTCCTCTCATTTCAGCTGCTTTTTCTCCTTTTCTTCAATCCCTAGCCTAAGCCACCCTGCAATGCCTGTACACCCTAGTCTCACCGGGATTTCTTTGAAGATGGGGATTTCTTCCTATAAGGGGATTTCAGGCACTCAGGACAGGTTCACAACTGTTTCTACCCCTACTGGGTGCCTCTGAGCAGTTTTACTCCCAGGATACAGCATTCAGTGCCCACAACAATGAGCAAATCACTTTTGCCTCCTACAGAATTAGTGGTAATAACTCTCCCTCTTGTGTTGCCTCTTCCCTTCGTAGTTCACACCCAACCTCTTCCTGAAGCAGATGTTGGAGAGGTACCAAAATAACAGCCCTCCAAACAATGATGACCAGTGGAAAAACAATGGAGTCACCAAAACCTGGGACAGGTTCATGCTCCAGGTAAAACCCATCGTCATGGGGAGATGCCAATTTATACTTAAACCAGTATCCAGTGGTATATGTATGGTTGGGAAGGAAGTCAAGAGGTGAGGACCACAGCTTCCAAAAGAATTTCCTTAAAAAAAAAAAAAGACTTGGCATAGGCAAGTTCCTCAATTGCTCTCATTTATCAGGAGTCATACCCATGACTCAGTGAGACCTCTAGATCTCTATTTTATTTTAAACCATGATGTTGATTAGCTTCCATTTATACAGATAATGACATTGCCAAGAAATTTAGATTTATCACCCATTCTGCCTCTTAGAACTCAGGCATCTCTTATGTTAAAGGAAAAATATTGCCTTCTGCCCCACAGTTAACTCAAGTGGCAATTACTGTTGACTTTGCTTATTTCGTACCTTTCACATCTCCTATGCACTAGTCCTGCTAAAGACTATAAGCTATGACTTGATTTGATCACCCTCTAGTTGGCAATGATACCTTATATTCAAGTTTACTTCAAATATCATCAAAAGTCCAAGTCTTTCAGAATATCCATTGTCACCTCATATCACTGTATGTATATAAATTCTCATCCCTGAATAAGTCTTTATCTGACCCAACTCTCACACTGCCCTTAACCTCCAGCCTCCACCATTTCCCAGTCTGTCATCAGCAAACTCTCTTATGGCCTCCACCCCTCCTTTGAACTCTCTCTTTATCCTCTATCTTCTATAATTACTTTCATTTACTTTAATATTTCTATTCTTTTTCTTACCTTATTTTGACTCCCAGTCATTGCCACCTTTTCTCTTTAGTCTGAAATATGCTTGGCTAAAATGTAACCATTTTTTTCCAAAATGCTCAGTTTAAAATACAAGATGATTATTTTCTTTAATAAGATATTTTCCATAATCCAGTGTCAAAAGAGGACATGCTCTAAAGATAGTTGATTTGTCATCAAGTTTACTTGGATATATTTTTTCTAAAAGTTGAGAGATACCTGTATTTTTTTTTTTTACAGCAGAAAAGCTTTATTAAAAGAGAAAGTATACTTCCAGATGTGGAAGTGGGCCTGAGCAAGAGAAGTGTGGCTCAAAAGGCCAATACTTGTGTTTTTAAATTCTTCCCTTAAAACATTCTAGCAGAATTTATAAAAAGGAATGAAAATGATATAAACTGTGTTTTATCCTCTCTCCTCAGCTCTATCCAGAGTGTAAGTATATTAGCGGCGTGTTAATTGATCTTCCTTTCCTATGTAGAGGTATAGTTATGTGTCACCAGGTCTCGATTATTTTTTCCAGCTTATTTTCTCCTATAATAAAAGTAACACATATAGAAAATGTTAAAAATATAGAAAAATAAAACAAAAAGAATTACTCATTATTTCTTCACCACTAGTAATTTTAATTTTCTGATCCTCAATTTGCTCCTCTGTAGTTTGAGAGTAACTATCTTTCCCTCACTCTGTTGTACAGAGATACTAATATTTCTTCCCCCACTCCCCTCACTTCCACCCCTGACCCATGAATGTTGCCAGTTTTCCCCTTAAGAACTGGATCTCTGAGGGCGGGGCATGGTGTGCCCTGGGGGCCTGGGCAAAACCCCACCCCCCTTCCTCCTTCCCCCTTCCAGCAAACTTGGGAGTGATCTGTGGCTCCACCTGGGACGTGAACATAGGACCTTCTACGTGCAAAGCAGACATGCTAACACTGTGGAGCCACCCCCAGTATTTCTTAAGTATTAGTATTTCTTGAGGGTTTACTATGGTCCAGGTAATATACTAAACACATTAGGTGTTTTAACCAATTTAATTCCCACAACAACCCCATGTGAGATAGGTGCTTTATTTATCCCAATTGTATAGTTAAGAAAATTGAGGTTTAGAGAATTTAAATAACTAGTCAAAGGTTACAGAGCCCATTAATGGCTGGTGAGGTAATAAATGAAAAAGTATTTGTACACTCTAAAATACAGGTTATCAATACCTTCAACTCCTGTTAACGATTTTTAGTAAACATTAAATATAGTACAATTTTCGTATATTCATTCTCCATAAAATCTCAGTTGCTACACTGATGGTTGTAACAAGGACCATGGAAGAGGATTTTGTAATTCTCATCTGCTGCAGGACAATTGCTGTGGTGTGAATGGTCCCTCAGACTGGCAGGAATACACGTCTGCCTTCCGGACTGAGAATAATGATGCTGACTATCCCTGGCCTCGTCAGTGCTGTGTTATGAACAAGCTGAAAGAACCTCTCAACCTGGAGGCCTGCAAACTAGGTGTGCCTGGTTATTATCACAATCGGGTGAGTCCTCTCTACCCCCAAGAACTTCCAGAAGGTTCTTCTGCTCTTCATGAGAAAAATACTAGTTAATTGTTGGTAAAGTCTCTCGGTAAGGAATTCTGCATCCTTTTTTCTAAACCTCATGTTAACTGTTTCTTTCTCTGTTAGTACAATATGAATACCAGTCTAGAGCTGATCTGGGAAATTTCCATTTTAATAATATTAAGGAAACATGAATATTGCAATACAAAATTTAACTTTGTTTCAATGAAAAGTATTTTTACAATGTATAGAATTGTTGTATCAAAAACTATTTATATCAAACAAAGATTTGCTCTAATTTTGCAAAATGTAAATTGAAGGGAAGGTATGCAGAAAGGATGTTTTGCCAGTTCCAAGGCAGTAGCAGTTGCTGAGGGCAAATGCAGTAATTGTGTATCCACATTCCTTATTCAGTGAAAATATAGGATAGTCTTAATAAAATATTAGATTGGCGATTTTGGTAGAAGGTAATTTACATACAGATGACTTTTGAAAAAGTGTCTACAACCTAATGAGGATGATATAGTGATGATGGAAGCTAACGTTTATTGAGTACTTACTGTTCCAAGTGCCTTGCATATGTTAACTCACTTAATGTTCAAAGGTAGCTGCCAGTATGATCTGTATTTTATGGATGATGAACCGAAATATGGAGATTCCAATAGTTACTTTACCCAGGGTCATGCAGCTAGTAATTGGTAGAGTCAGGATTCAAATGCTAGCAGTCTGACTCCAGAGCCCAGACTCTAAGCCAAGAAAGAACTTGGAAATATTCCCCAAAAGCCCTGAAGAGAATCCTCATACACATATGAGCAGCCTCTGAAATGCTGGACACTGCTTTGCGAGTAACCACTTCGAGGAAAGCTAGCTGTATGCCAGTTCATTAAATAATTTAGAAATGTCAGTATATTTAGCCTTGAAATAACATAAAGCGCACTTTCAAAATGAAGGACACAGCACTGATGATCATCCTGCCCCTACTGGAAGGGCATCTGAACTAGGATTGGTTACATTAATCCAGAAAAGGATGTGGAAGTGATACAGGTTATTTTGCAGAGTTGTTCAAAGCAATCCTCATCTAGCTTTCCAGCAACATTGTTTTGGCAACATTACAATCAGTTATATTCAGACTGCTACAAAAATTAAATTTATTGCTTATATAATCATAGGGGGCAATATAACTGACTCTCAGGAGTCATAAAATGCTTTTACTATTTCAACCTTGGAACCAGCCCAGGCAAACATATCTTGATGGGATTGTAATTGCATATAAACTATATTATCTCTTTGAAAGGGACAAATAATTATCTCTTTGCTTTCAGATAATCACTTTCTCTCGCAGCAACACTTTACATTCTTGTAATGAGGAACCCTCACACCTGGTTGGACAACCTTTCTAGCACCCTCCCTACAGTTCCTTGGCTTCACCTCGTCCTTAACATTTCCATCCACACTACCCATCAACTGCACCACTACCACAAACTCATTATCACTCAGTGTTACTCCCCAACCTAATTCCTGAATCCTGAAATTCCTCTCTCTGACCCTGACTGCGTGTTTCTACTTTCTCAATCTCACTCATTCTTCACCCTCAATACAATCTCTTACTTATTAATTCTTTCCAATTCTCCCCATACCTTTTCTCCAGATTTTTACACACTACCATTCTCTCTGAGTTATAGATCCTGCTAATTCTCCTATAGCAATCTTTTTCCAAAAAGCAAAATAGGTCACCTGCCAGAGTCCTCTGGCTAAGATTGAACAGTTCCTGAGAGGGGGAGTGAGGATTGAGAAAGATAGAAAAAGAGACAGAGAGAGACAAAAGATAGAGTCGGGAGGGCTCACAGTGAGTACTGTGGCACTGAGTTTATTTAACACAGCCTATTTATAACCTTGACAATGCATGAAAAACAAAACTCACACATCTGTAAACAACTGCTTGACATTTACATAACTTCTCTCACCTGTTTTCCATTAAGCCAAACTTCCTCCATCTGCATAGACTATCCATTAAGCCAAACCTCCTCCATCTGCACGGAGCCCGCCTTTTCTGCAAACTTCTAGCCTACAGGCAACTTTAACGAGGTCTGTAGGGCCTTCAGCTGTAGGGCATTCAGCTGTAGGGCATTCGGCAAGAATGGCTCCCAACAGTCACCCCAAAACCTCATATATTTCACTTCTGTTATTGCAGCTGACACCTTGAACTATATTAGAAATATTCATTTGCAAGTCTATTTTTTCTGTGGGTCTCCTTGAGGGCCATGCATTATTCAATTCTGCATCTTCAGTATTTAGCATAGTGCCTGACACAAAGCAGGCATTACATTGGGTGGATGAATTAAGAGGTGAATGGCTCCCTTTTTCAAATCTATATTGTAGCTTTTCAAGATCTACATTGTACAAATGAATGCTAATGAAAGTAGGAAAGTCATTATAAGTGTGGTAATAATAGAAATCAACCAGAAATTCACATAGCATGTCAGACGCAAATATGCATATTCTTACATCATGGTCCATCTGCCCTATAAATGCAATGTGCAAATTCTGGTCACAACATCTTAAGAACATTATGATGGAACTAAGGAAGATCCAGTTAAGATCCACTATAATGATGTGAAGGCACTAAATGAGAAGAGGTGAAAACAACTAGGATTTTGTTTGTGAGCTCCTTGAGGGCAAGACCTATTTCTGTCTTGTCACAGCTGAATGTTCAACCTAGTTCCTGGCACCTGTGGACTGTTATACCTATTATATATGGAGGTGGACAAATGACCACCTCCTAGGACTGCTGGGAGGATCAAGTGAATAATGTATATAGGAGTGTTTGCGAACCATCAAGTGCGTCATATGATACTGTTGTAATCACTACTTTATATCACGTTCTGTTCATTCTATCGATATTTATTAGGTTTCCACTTTGTGTCAGGCAAGGTTAGCCTTTCAAGGACATTTCCTGTGGACCTCCATGGTTCATTGAATTAGCCTGGATTTTGCATTTCCTAGGCATTCCCTGTGATTTCCAGGGCTTCAGTGAAGGTCACTCAGAGAGCAGGTCTAGCCCCACACATGTGTGTCACTCTAGCACTTTGCATAGTGATTAGAATAGAGTATGCCATGTATAAAAACTTACTAGATTATGGCATGAATGAATGAATTATTTGATGAATAAAAAAAAGAATCACTCTTTTGCACATACATGGTGGCTCTTCAAGGTCTCAGTAGAACTAATAAAGGTATGTTAAATATGAAGTCAAATAAAAAATTAGAAAGCATGGTATAGGAGTCCTTTCAATAATTTAAAAAAAAAAAAACCTGGTTTTCACAGACCAGAAGGAATAAAATCACCAACTAATGCTGCCCTCAAACAAATCACCAATAAAATCTTTTGGAAGAGAAAAAATTCAAATTTTATTAAGATACTTTACATTGCCCATGTATTTGAGATACATATATATATATATATATATATATGTATACATATATATATTTATATATGTAAATATATATATATAAAGTTAGACTAAAATAATGGCATATTTTTTTAAAAAGCTTTAATTGGAGGTAATACCAAAAAAATAATAAAATAGCAGTACCTTTGTTAATTAGATTGAATGATAAAGACACAAATAAATGTAATAGAGAAGAGTTATTCAACAGGATTATTTCTATTCCCTGGGCAAAGCACTGTTAATAACTGACTGTCCACGGGATTGTGGAAATAGCCCGATTATGTTAACGGGACTTTAGAGTGGTGTTGATCCACATAGCAGTCTGCTTTCCCACCCATCTTTTAACATCTTTCTTTCTGGTTCCTCTCACACTGATGTGGAATCACCCACTCTTCCAGGGCTGCTATGAACTGATCTCTGGTCCGATGAACCGACACGCCTGGGGGGTTGCCTGGTTTGGATTTGCCATTCTTTGCTGGACTGTGAGTATTTCCTGGTGCATGTCTTATTTCTGAGAGGACAATGTTAAGGAGAGACTTTGAGATTCCCCCTCGTTAGCCCAACCACACTAGACTTTCTGGAACCCAAACCTCAAACCTGAGGGCTAGTCAGGAAGCTGCTGGCACCCGAGCAAAGGACAGTGATTCCCTTGGGAGGCAGGGAGTTACCCCCACACACACACCAGAGATAGTATGTGCCCTACTAACCAGACCCTTCTTCTGGGCAACTGGGATGCACCTGCCTCTCCTCCAAGTTGCCAAATCTCATTAATTCATTGTAGCAAGATGTAAAAGACCACCATCTACTAGATGGCTCCTGCTGGACACTAATCCATCCCGCTCCTTCTGAACAGCTGCCTCCACCAGTCTCATCTGTCCCACTGCTCACATTATGTGATGCACATGAAGCAAGAGGGTAGAGCCATGATTCTAGGACCTGACTGCTCATTAAAACCTCCTGGGGGAGCTTAGAAAAGAAAGCATACCTGGACTCCAACCTCTGAGATTCTGATTCATTTTAGCTAGGGTCAGGGCCCCAGCTTTTTTTATTTATTTTTTTCCCCAAATGATTCTAATTTGCTGTCAGGATTAAGAGCCGTTGCATGTGGGAAGCATTTGCAAACTTTTGGGTTCAGAACCCCTTTACTCTCTCAAAAGTTATTGAGGACTCTCAAAAGCTTTGTGTCTATGGAAACTATAGCTATTGATATTTACCTTATTAGAAATTAACAAAAATTTAAAAATTACTTATTAATTCATTTAAAATAATAATAAACCAATTGCATGTTAGCATTAATAATAATTTTTGTGGAAAAATAGTAACTATTTTCCAAAACAACAAAAATAGTGAGGAAACTGGCATTGTTTTACATTTTTGAAAGCATTTCCTACATGTGACTTAATAGAAGACAGATTCTCTTATTTTTTTTCCAGTCAATCTGTTATAATATGTTGTTTAGGTTAAAAGTTTTTAAGAAAATTCATCCATCCTCATACAGATATGTAGTTGAAAAAGCAGGAATGTTTTAGTAGCCTCATCTAAAGGTAAGTGTGAATATTCTTCTTTGATAGCATACAAAACTTGGCAAGTAGTATTCTTAAAAGGGTTAGCTGAAAGGTGGAATGTGAAACTGTCAATGAACTTTTCAGACTCTTACATTGAAATAGGTTACATTGGTTTGTTTTGCACTTGGCATAAATATTTTACCCATGCATGATCCTACAGTGTCATGTACTGGTTATCTGAGAAATATTGGTTCACTGTGTTACACAGATCTTCCAAATGCTGGCCTATTTCTTAATGCAATATCAAGAAATTGCATTCGATGATATTGCCTCATTGGAAAAGACCTTAAGCATTGGAATGCTATCAAGCTTGTAGTGACAAATACAAGTTTTATTATTTTTGCTTGAAAGCTCAAACTTATCATTAGCAACAAATATTGTCAGTTGTTTTCTTTGAAGTGACAGACTCACTTTGTAAATTTCCCAGACATCTGCCAAACATATAACTCTGAGCAATCAGAGCTGTTCATGAGTCATTTTTTCAAGTAAAAATGGTGTTTCATAAGACAATGGCTAGTTCAAGTGCACAACACAGTCACCCAAGTGCTTTTCCTCAGGATAACTATCATGTTTCAGTATGCAACAAAACCACTTCTTGTGTACTCAAAGATGTGTACTCAAAGGTGAATATTTAAGAAAATTAATGATTCTTACTGCCTCATAAAGGACAATCTCATATAAAACTTACCTCTTTTATTTTACTTCAAGTGTACAGCAGTAAAGACCATAACTAATAATACAATTTAGTGTCTCTGCATTGAATCTTGCTAAGGTGTCAGCATTTTCATCTTCCACTGCCTGTGCACTATCAGTGCAAAGGTGAAAATAGTGAAAAAAGCACATAAAGTCTTAATATTATTATGCAAATAACTTGACATCATTCACCCCTAAATAGGCCACAATTTAAGCAATGTTGGGTTTGGGGTGAGAAGCAGAGTGAGGGGGAAAGGAAGGGAAAATCAACTCCTTCTAGAAGTCTTCTATGATCCCCCAGGTCACCCTCTTAGGAACTCTCACCACACCCTGCACACACCTCTGGCTGAGAATGCTCCACATGATGTATTTGTCCCTGCCCAAAGTCTGCCTAAAACAGCACATAGTAAGTGCCTAAAAACTTAACGAACAAATGAAAAATTATAACAGTGAAGTTTCCATTGTGCCAGGCTAGCCAGAACTATAGGATAATGTTTAAAGGCTTTTGAGGATCTTAGAATTCTAGACCAACCGGTTGAAACTTCGATATCTCTACAAGCATCAGATGTACTGGACTCTGTATCTTGTAAGTCCCTTTGAAATTCAAAATAAGGAAGGAAACTAGTCATATTGAAGGACTGCTATAGACAAGGCATCATGTCAAATACATTTAAGATTAAATACTCACAACAGTAGCCAGGTAGGTAGCCAGACTTCCATTTTACAAGGAATAGAGAAATTCAAAAGTGTTCTTAAGACTTGTCCTTAAGAAGAGCTTTTAGGCATGTTCACTCCACTACTGCTTATAGAAGGCTATCCCATAGTGGCTAATCAGACAAACTGAAGACGGCTGCCTAGCTTCACCCCCTACTAGTTTGATGACCTTGGGTAAGTTATTTATCTTCTCTGTGCCTCAGTTTCTTCATAGGGTTTTGGAAGCATTAAATTGAGTTATATATGTAGCAGGTAGAACAGTGCCTGATGTATAGTATGTTATCGATAAACATCAGACACTATTATTAGTATTTCATTTTCTCATTCACTATTCCAATTCTGTGATAGGTAAAGAAGATGTTATCTTCATTACTTTATAGATACAGGGAGCGGGTGGCAGGTCTGCAACAGAACCTAGATAGTCTAACCCCTTGCCTGAGGCAAATATCTTGAGTTCTTTGGAGACAGCTGTTCTAAGTCACAAGCATTTTTGGGAAAAGAGAGTCCCTTGGAAAGAGAGGTTCATACTAAAAGCAAGAAATTCATTCCAAAATGGTACATTCTAGAAGTAGGAATCCACTGGAGGATAATAAGCACTGATGGGAAGAAAAAAGAATTTTCCCAGGAGACTAGTTTAACATAGAAATGACTGATGTTGCTTAATGCAAGATTTCTCGTTATAGAGCGATTTCAGTATCACAGAAGCCTGAATAAACCCAGCATCATTTTTTCCCAAGTATAAGATGTTTCTTAAACAATTCCTTATTAATTTTTCTTTTCTCTCCCCTTTGTATTCTAGTTTTGGGTTCTCCTGGGTACCATGTTCTACTGGAGCAGAATCGAATATTAAGAATACAGTGTCACCACGGTACCAACTTCCCCCAGTGACTCTAGATTTGGTGCTGGAACTGTTCTCTCCTAATACTCAACATGTCTGCCCCACAAGGACATCTGAATGTTCTCAACTTGTTCTCACAAGTTGTCAAGTCAGTTGGTATGAAGTTTCTTTAGGCTCTCAGGCTCCTGCAATTCTCGCCACTAGTGTTTTCATCCTGGTCTAGGGTTCTGTGTCATTTTTATGGACTGTGGGAGAGGGAGAATTTGGAAATTAGATAATAACTACTCTCATCTCTGTTTATTTTTAATCGGGGACATAAAGACATTCATAAGGACCTGAGTTATCGCAGCTGGCCAAGTCTGTATTTGGACAGCAAATCTGCCTATATTTCTCACTGCTTTCTAAAAGATCTTCCAAGATTTTCATTCATCTCAGTACTGGCCAGGTGAGAGAACTAAGGAAAGGGTGATGAAATGCATCTTTTGCCTTTTGTTCTATGGTGATTTCTATCTATGGAGTCTCTGGTCATTCTCTTAATGTCACCCTGGGATCTTTTTCTTCTGCAGGACAATATCAGGTCTTAAGTTAACAATGGCCGAAATTTCCTCTCGGACGTTATAGAGCGATATGTGTTTAATAACCTCAATGTCCTATTAATTAATTAAAACTATGTGGACCTTTAGGGAGAAAGTAGGGGCCTGTTATATAGTTACCACTCCCAACTGAGAACACCTTTCAGACAGGGGAGAAACAAGCCACCTGCTAGGTGTGTGATAAAGTGATTTTTGTTTACTGTAAAAATATTTCTTTTCTGACTGTATTGCTACTTTGTGCTCCAGAGAAATTCTTATAACCCAACATTTGTCTAGTCTTATAAATAAAGAGGACTTTTAAATATGCTCACTTTCTTTTGTCTTAATCCATGTCCTAATTGGTCATATATATGAGTCTAACAAAGTGGATTTCCCAACAGAAAAGTTTATTAGGCTCATGAGAATTAAAGTTTAGGAGATGGAAAATGCAGCAGGCTATGGTTCCTTGTTGGACACCGGTAGTCCTGCTGTAGTTAAATGGTTGGAATGCCTACATTTACTTTCAGTTTTTGTTCCAGCTACACTTAAGCCCAGAAGTGGTGATGGAGCTTCTGCTCCTAAAATCCTTTACCTCCTGCCCTTGGAAGCAATGAAAGCATCTCTGACCCCAACCATCAAACTGCGTCCCCTGTGAAGAAAACACACCTATCACTTCAGGTCCTACTCTCAGGTGACTCAATCACAGAGAGTAACCTGTCTCACACTCCTTTCCAGGTTCCTGTGCATTAGGCTGAGCCCTAGGACAGGGAGGCCCAAGCGAAGAGCAGAGGGGCCTAAGCTATCCACTTGGAGGTAAAGCTGGAGCAGCGGCCTGATCCCTGATTCCCAGGATAGGGAGACAAGCTCATGTCCTGACACACAATCAGCTTTCCCCTGCCTCAACTTATCTCTCCAAGATAGGGCTTGAGTATCAAGATAAATGACACCTGCACTTGGCTAGAAGGTTCTGACTGTGGTTTTTTAGAAGAGGGGAAGAAAGGGAAGAAACTTAATTTGAGCAAAGCTTTGCAATGCCTCTCTTCCAACCCCCTTTCCATCCTCTCTCCTGTGTTTTAGTACATTTTTCTGTGAACTAGGTTTTCCAGTGCCTTCGTGCTCTCCACTGGCCGAGCAAATCCTGCCCCCAAACTGCTTCTGCCTTCCTCTCCAGGGCTTTAAGCTCCAAAATTCCCTCCACATACAAAAACTCCATTCTTCTTGACATTTGATCTCAGCTAGGTTAAAGAAAAGCCTTTTCGAAGACTAATTTATACTAAGGGGTGAGTGACAACTTGTCCCCACTTCTTAATCTGTGGGTTTTATCTTGACAACTGAAATTGATCTCTAGTTAGTGGAATCCAAGGCAGCAATGGGAGCAGGAAATAGCAATTGTGGAGCAAGATGGCCTACCAGCTGCTCCTTAAATATTACCAACTGCCTTCTCTCCCAAGAAGTTACTAGAAGAATGAAACTTCAGCAGCTGCCTCTACCCACCACCAGCTAGCTCTTTACCTGGAGTTCCAACCTCATCCTTCGTAGAAGGTGCAAATTCTACTATAGATGCAGACAGGCTCTGTTTCTCCCCTAACCAAATTAGACCCTGAACACAGGTACCCATTATGCCCAGGGCCCCAATATTTGGGGAGAACATACCTTTCAGCTGAGACAGACTCAGGCCTGAGGATTCCCTTACAGCCATTCAGACAGGACTCCTACGCTTCCTGCTATAGAGTCTTTAGTTTAACCTCAGGGCAGTTTCTGCTCTGCCCAGTTCCTTTTTCCTCTTCCTTCTGGCTTCTGAGACTGAAAAGGGGGCTCACAGTGAGTACTAAGCCACTGTTCAGGGTGAGGCCCAGACCCAGCTCCACCAAAGCCATCTCCAGCCACAACATAACTTGGAGGGGAAGGAGAGCAAGAGAGCCTAGTTGCTGGCAGCTTGCTGGTCTTGAGACATGTTCAGACAAAGCAATCTTCCCACCTCTCCAACAGTCTGTCCAACAGGTGGGCAAAGAACAATTATTACCTAACACCAGAAAAATGTCAGATTAACTTTGGGGTAGGTTTTACCTGATTGCAACATGAGACGGGTAGTCACATGCATATTTTCCTCTCCTCTTCTCCCCTCCTCTCCTCTCTCCTCTCCTCCCCTCCCCTCCTTTCTCCTCTCCTCTCCTCTCCTCTTTCTATCTCTCTCTGTCTCTACCTCCCTCCCCTTTTCTCCCTATATTGTTGCTCAGACGCCTGGCTGTTTACACTGAGCATTAGAAAGCCCACAGTTCATGTTATCAGCTCTGTAGCTTTTTTTCTGCATCAGCTGGAATAAACAGGTACTGCTTCTATTCTAAATAGCAGATGGGTACTTTCTGGATAACCGTAAGGAAAAGAAGGAACTTTGGAGTTTGAAAATCTCATCTCATCTCTTCCCCATTGTTCCTTTCACCTTCTGTATCTAGTATTTCTTTTACTTTCTCTTCTCTGCTTCACCTCACACAGATCCTTATTACGTCCTATATGTGAGACTGATTCAGGAAACCCAGAGACTAGTTGTAAGCCATTGAGTTTGCTTTCATGTATGGCATTTTTATCGTAAAGATTTAGTGGCCACATCTAACGAGATCTAAAAACATGTTGGAAAAAAGCAGCATTCCTGTAAAATTCATAATTCCTAGACCATTCTCCAACCAACCTTCCCACCAGCCCCGAAACAACTCCCAACATACACACATTCACTCAAACACACATACACACACACCTTTGAAGAAGACAAGTCACCAAATCTTGTGGTTAAAGAGAAATGGTGCCACCATGACTTACTTTCTGGTGACCTCTACTTTGAGTTTCTCTTGAAAAAGAGCAGCCCCTGACATTCAAAATCTAGCCTGGCACTCACAGTTAAGCTATGCTGTTCTCCTAATAGACATAAACAATCTCATAGAGTACCAACCTCAGAGGAAGTTACTCTGTAACCAGGATAAAATGAACCAAAGCAAGCTCACTTTGTAATTCAAAGAACAGGCGAGGTCACCATGCCACCCACAAAATACCAAACACACCCTTTCTTGGCTAAAATGAGTGGCTGCTTTGTGTTTACTTATTGCAGCTCTATTCTCCTGCTAGTCCCCTCCTATAGATAAAATGTATTGAGATGCACACAGAAGTGACCCTCCTTTCCAACCGTATCCCACATAGAGCACTCCCTGCTTCTGTGGACCCTTCCCAGATGACCCACTCAAACTCAAATGCTATAATAGGTTCTTTCTAGCTCCCTTTTCCTGAGACACCCCATGCTTCCCCATTCCTCACCGTAATGAGTCATAATCTCAATTATTTATCTGCATATGAGTTCCTGGGGGTCTTTGGTTGAAGAGCATATCATTCTCCAAATAACATTTCATCCTTATTTCCTCTCTTTGCATATCTGTTGTCTGTTATCATGAAGTGGTTAAGAACATGAGCTTTGGATTCAAATATCTGACTCCAAATTCCAGCTCTGCATGACTCTGGCAAGTCACATAGCCTCTCGGACACTGCTTCAGGAAAACATGTATCCTAACATGGGACTGGGAGAATTCAGTAAAACATGCAAAGTGTGCATTAGAATGACTAACAGATTGTAAGAGAGACCAACAGGAAGCCATACCACAAATCTGAAGAACTCTGCTTGGCCCACAAGCCCTGGGAACATGCCAACTAATGTCATCTTGCTTCAGTTTGTTGCAATAGCTTAATGACCAAACATACTGGTCCAAATTAACTGGCTCTCAAACAATAGCTATTAGTAATAGCTTTTCAGCAAAACTTCTACTTGATCAAAATAAGGCATTTTAATGGATACATCTCAAGTTTTGTGTATTAGTTCTAGAATGAGATATCTGCCCATGCTGCCCTCACAGAAAAATTTCATAATCTCCTGACAATGTGATCTTTTGAGGGAGGGTGGGGGAAGAACAAGATATTGGAATCAAGAGAGACATCAGTTCAAATCTTCTCTCTTCCTCTTACCAACTCTGAGAAGTTACTTAACTTGAATCTGTTTTCTCTTTGCAGCACATATATACCTACAGGGCTACTGGAAAGTTAAAATAAACACAGGGAAATTGAGTAATAGAAAGCAAGCATTCAATTATAATGGTATCAGTCTCTCCCCCAAGGCCCCAAACTACACACTCACACACACACACACACACGCATGCGGGTGCGCACACACAAGATTCAATTTTAATTGAGTTTTCAACTTTAACACTTGTCATTGCAATAATGGAACCTTTGCCTATACAGACCTGCTTTCTGGGGATGAGGCCCCTCTACCACATCTTTGTGAATATGTTTGACACCCATCAGGCCCACTCAGGAGATATAAGATGGTCTTCAAGGTACTTAAAACCAATCAAGGAAGCAATAGCTTATATAAGGTACTAAGAAAAACTTTAAAAAAATTTTTTAAATGTGATTGGCAAAAAAAGAAATTATGAAATGTACCTAAATATGCTCCATCTTGTGGGACATGCTAATTGCTTTTGAAAGGGACCATATACATATAGGAAGTAGGGAAAGTGGAGGTTTTGAGCTTGGCAGAAAATGTCTCATTTCTCCCAAGAGCATTTTGGGGCCCCCAGGAAGTGAAGGAGCTAATGGCAGAAAAACAAGTCAGAGTCTGGAAAAATGTTCAGAGCCCAAATGAGAATGGAACATACTGTTTAGGGCCCAGAAGCTACCAGACTTCTCTAGGAAAACTACCTCGGAGAAACCGAGCCCAAATGAAAGCATGATTGTATAATGGTCTTCACATCAGAAAACCTGAGTTGAAGCTTAAGTCTTCCACTTACTAGCTGTGAAACTTCTGGCAAGTCCCCCACCTGTTTGGAACCTCTACTTCCTCATCTACCCTACTTGTCTCAAGAGTCGACGGGATAAATAAAGTGTGTGTAAAAACATTGCAAACCATAAAATGCTATACATGAGTGGTGGTGTGAGAAAAAAAATCATAAAAACTTTTAAGAAGCCATTCTTGTGCTAAGTATTTGTTATGTTCAAATACACTGCACCCATATAATCCTTAGCAATTATGGTAAGCATACCTACAATACTCAAAAAGCTTGGCCTCTTTGTAGCAATTGATAATGAAAAATACACAGGGCAGGAATTGGGACAAAGCTCAGGTCCTTCAGGAGCAATCTCCCCTGCCCAGAATGACGAGAGAGCAGGATGACAGCGATCAACGATCAGGCAGCCACATGCCACTGGATTTCAAGTCCCAGTGCAGGTAAAGTGGCACAGTGGGGAAATAAAGGTCATAAAATATTCTCTACCTCAAGAAGTTTCATAACAAGTCATTTAAGTGACTTGTAAATTATCTTGGCTGAATCATCTGAAGAATAGTAATAGGCATAGTACAGTGATTACTAACATTTTTTAAAGGGCAGGATGCCTTGCTAATAGCTGGAAATACACAGGGAGTTTCCACATGGTTCTAACTATGTTTAGTTTCCATTGAATAAGAAACTGAGTTCTCAAATATGAATCCTCAAATTCCTTGCACACAGTATTCTCTTCCTTTATCCTCCCCAACCATGACGAGACCCACAGCCTCCAAATTGGGAATCCATGGCATAGGCTGTTGGCAATTATACATAATTATAATTTAAAAAATTAAACAAAGTGCTAAAAATATTCTGCAGAAAAGAGAAGTGCAAGCATGGGGCGGGGGATACAAATTTCATTGCTCTTTCTGTGCTGAAGAGGAGAAAAAGCCTTTATCCTGAGTTAAAGGTAAACCAGGCTAGCCTAGGTAAACCTGTTATGTCTATAAAATGTATTCTTTTAAATTATCCTTCTCCGCTTGGGTGGTGACTGCGGTTTTTATTGGGAGTTCCCAATCTTCCCTCTCTCCCATTTGGGAAGGATATTATTTACACTTTTGGGGCTGGCACTCATTCATGTTAAAGTTTAACAATTAAGATGTCATTTAATAATGAATGACTGAGAGCCTGGGGCAGTTGTGTAATACTTGCTTAAGAACATCCATGCTTTATTATTTCTCAGTTCACCTATGCAACAAAATACTTGTCTTTCTGTTCTGACTCATACCAATCTTATTGCCTTCCTTAGATTATCCTCCCATGTTCCTGCCCACTCCCCAGGAAACTCAGCATTGTTGTGGCTTCTCCCCCAAATCATTGCCACTACTGTCTGTTCTATGGCCCCACCTTCCTTCCAAATAAAAATGCTTTTCAAACCCTCCGCTCCACCCGTCCTATAACAAACCAGGTATGTCCCTTAGGCCAGCTTTACTGCATCCATTATTGATCCTGAGAAAGGAGCAGGCACAGGAGGATGAAGAGAACAAAAACATAATGTGGTCCAGGAAACCAGAAGCAGAGGCACCTGCCACAAGCCCCAAGCTGGTTATAGAGGGCGTTGTACATAGGAAGAAAGGGAAGAGTGGAACAGAAGGATGAAGAAGAGAGGCAGTGGGAGGGTTTGGTCTCATTTGTTTTCAAGCTGTTTATGATTATGAACACATCGGTAAACCTCACACAACAATGAGAAACAAGATTGAGCACCTAAAGCTTTTCATACTTTACTGCAGAGGTATTTTTGATGTATTATTAGTTAATATGTAATTAGTAAAATGCTAATTCATATCCTACATGTACAAAATCATTTTACAAAAATTCTTTAAAAACCAGTAGATAATGTGTTTTTTCTTCTGGGCTCATACTAGAAGGTGTATTCAGGCAAGTGATGCCACCTGCATAGGAACAGCAGCAGCAGCCAGCACAACACTGCCCTCCCACCATGTGGCTCTCCGTTCCCAAATTCACTGCATCTTGGTTCTTCACCCTTTTCCTCTCTTCTGCTTCCTTCTTCTCACCTGGGACCCATCTCTTCACAGATGACCATGCAAAATGAACTGAGTCACAGAAATACATCTTCGTACCTTTCTCTCTCAGATGAGAAAAATTCTGGTGCTCTGCGACATTCAGCAACCTTATTTCCTCGGGCCTTTTTCATCACACAATGTATCACTTCAAACTTAAATATATATCCTTCAATTAGAGTTCCCAAAAAGCCTGCATCATATCTTTTGATTAGTGCTTTTACATTTAGTCCTTCAAGTACCTGTTTTACAACATTTTAACCCTCATGATCAAAATAACAAAGAAAGCTGTTTTGTTACAAGTGTTTACATTCCATCTCACCAGGTGCTAAGAAAATATAAAAAGGAAAAATTCAGCTAGATAATTAGCCGCAACCAGTTCTTAATGTGTGCTACTAGCGGAAGTCTCTAGGCCAAAATTATTGCAATCAAATATTCAGTTCTTCCAAACATCACCGGATGATCCAGGGTCATGGGGCAGACCAAAAATCCACTGTGATGTTGATATATAAAGGATTGTAATCCACAGAGACTAATTTATAAATACAACTATTCAACCCATCTGTTTTCCAGACTCTTGACACCTGATGTAAGAGCTTCATCCTGAAGATAAAAAGAAAAAATGTAAATGGTAAGATAAGAATGTAACATACATTTTTATAGCTTTTTGCCTTGCCACAAAATTTGGCAAAAGTATCTTTGTAAATTATTATACCTTGGGTTTCCTATTGCAAAAAATTTATTTTCCCCATCTAAGGTAACGGACACCAATGAGAGCCAAATGTTCATGTGTCAGACCCATTAAGACCCTGGGGACCAATGATGAAAAGAGTCAGTGCATGCAGGGAGCCTTCAGTCCATAAGACAGGAGGACGTTTAGGTAACACTGATATGTTGTGTCATGTGTCATCCACTGCTAACAGGTCCTTGGATAAGCTTCAAGGGATCTATGAATGCTCCATTGTTGTTGGGGAAATTCTGTGTCTGTAGGCAGGGAAGATACATAGCTCTTGTAACCAACTCAAAGTTAGAGCGTATGTAGAGGAGGATAAATCAAGAAGCGTCTACTTTCATAAAGAAGTCTGGAGAGGGTTCTTAAAGAAGAAAAATTTGAGTGAGGCTTAAAAGAGAAGAAATTCACTAAGTGAAGAAAGTAAGGGAAAGGACACACAGGAAGAGAGACCACTCTGTGCTAGATGCATAGTCATGCAAAACAGCAGAATGCTGTCTGGTCTCCAGGAGCTTAGCAGTGAAAAGCAATCCATTTCAGTCAAAGCAACAAAGTGGATGGAGGTCAGAAGCATAACACTGAGCTAAATAAAGTCGGAGGAAAATAATACAGTATGAATTCATTTATACAAAAGTGAAAAACATGCAAACTAAATAATCTTTTGTACAAGAATACACATATATGGGAAAACAAGGAAACAGAAATAGTACAAATCATTATATCACAATTACTGCAAAAATCAGGAAATAGTTACCTCTTGATGTGGGGGACAGGCATAAATTGGGTGGGGGGCATCACCATGTTCATGGTATCAACAATATTCAGATTTTTTGATTTCTGCACCCCCTGCATCAGAAACAGTTTAGCAATACAGCCAGGCCCAAACACTCAGTGCCCACCCAGCACATTCCCCCTGAGGCGAGGGCCTCCAGAGAGTAGGCCTGTTGCACCAACTCAGTGATTCACTTCAGCCACACAAAGAAACAGCGTAGATTCTACTTTGTTTTTTTTTGGATAACTTTTGAAAAATACTACAGCTGTGTTGTGTTTGTGAAGTAAACAAATGTTTGTTTCTGTATCTCGGCAACATGCTCATCCACCGGCACTGTACCATGGGCAGCACAGCACTGCACCCAAGGCCACCCCTGCAGGCTCTTGGCTTGCTGGCCAGCATGGCTTGCGAACACCATGGCTCCACTTCAGGGCTTACCCAACTTTGGAAAATGACACCAGCAATATTGGCACATGTCAAGTGGACTGAGTCTGAGAGCAAGAAGAAGGTGAAAGCCATTTTGTTCCAAATTTTTTATATAATCTGTAAGTATTCCTTTGTTTCTAATCAATAATTATTTTTTTTTATTTAAAGAGAAAAACGCATGCCTATGGACAGAGACTAGGAAAGACACACAGAAAACAGAAATAGCTGTTAAGTTAAAGGGGTAAATTCTAACACAAGGGCTAAAAGCCTTTTAATGTTGTTTTTTAAATATAGACTCTAATGAAGCCCTGTACATCGGGACTCAACAAAGGAGCTAAAAGGCCTTTAATGCTGTTTGTAAATTTAAGGGAAAAATCAGAATAAATGTAGATTCTTCAGTTATAGCTCCATTAAAGAACTGGCTTACCTGTCAAGATTTCTTGGTGAATGGACTAATTCCTATGGCAATTCCTAGGGAAATCTGAACATTGGCTGGATATTTGATATTAAGTTGCTATTTTAGGTATAGTAGTTCTTTTTTAAAGACTTCTTATATTTTAAGCATATATACTAAAGTATTTACCCACGAAATGCTGTGATATCTGTGAGGTACTTCTAAATGATACAGTGGAGGAAGAGAAAAAAGTTAAGAGAAAGAAGAGGAGCCACGAATTGATAACCGTTGAAGCCGGGTATCGGGTATGTGAGGGTGTAAGACGCCATTCCCCCTACTTCCCTCCAACTTTGTAAATTACCTTAATACAAAGCTTTGAACAAAATAAACTGCCTCATCTGATCAGATTTGGCAGAGTTCTTAATGACAGAAGAGACTAAGTAGGCAGCTGCCAGGCACATAAAGCAAGGACTCACCGTTCTATATTGACCTCGTTGCCCTGGTCTCTAGTGTGGAAAATCATTGTATATTTACCCACTTCGGGCATGGGTCGAATTATTTTCATTCTATGAAGCTCAACCCTGGAAAAGTAACAGAGAAATTTAAAAATGATGGGCCTCAGGCAATAAGTCCATAAAAAAAAAAAAATCACATTTAACATTTACTTTTGAGGTACAAAGATGTGTCAATTTATAGTTTGTCATTTTTCAAAAACATTTGAGAAAATACATATTTTAAAACATCATGACGAATAGCAGAATCAAGTCTCTTAGAATCCCTAATTTACTTAGTGTGTCCTTTTTTCAACAAAGAAAGTAATGATCATTTAAGGTCACAAGCTTTAAAGTCCATGAACCTAGGTTCAAATCTAGACTCTGTTATTTACACCCCTGATAAGTCGGTTCACTGTTTCAGGTCTTGGTTTCCCATCTTTAGATTCCACTGGTGTTATAGAGTTGATCAGAAGAACTCAAATGAAATAATCCACATGGAATATGTTTGCAAGATGTAATATGTAAGTGCAAAGAAGGGTGGTACCTGCTATGCAGGTGAGTACATTAATATTTAGTAAATAAATCTTGACCAACTTTGATGTTCAAATCATTCGGTTCATTCACAGCATTAGTCAAGAATCATTCTGGAATCTGGATGATCTTAACAAATGATCAGATCATTGATCTGATCTTAGGGATCCCCTTGACCTTGAAGCCAAGGAGCACAGGAAAAGGATAGTGACAATTACATGGTCAGTGCAAAATTCTACTAAGCATCGTATCTGGGAAGATGATGGATATTTTACCTCTAGCCTTTGCTACTCCTGCAATGAAATCTAGCAGACACCTTCTGTCCACTTCATAAGCCACAGCCACACAGGCTGGTGATGGGCTGGGCCATGAAGAGCTATTACCTGTCACTATGGCCCTTCCTATGGAGCCTTTGGTCAGGGAAATTCACTCCTGCCAGAAACATCCTAGAGACTCTCATCCTAAACATGAGAACAAGACCAGCAGGTGGCCCTGGCTTCTTTATGCCAAAGAAAAATTTCCGGGCAGTCACACAACTATTAGTTCAGAACCCCAGCCAAGAAAGTTCCTTTCTTACAGATAACAGCAGGAGGAAAGGGGGGCTCCTGATAGCCAGAAAGACCTTATATAAGTCTGAAGCTCCAGGCTCTTGAATAATTACTTATTTCTAGGAGACAGGAATACCCATAACCTTCTTGCCATAAAAATCAAGTGCAGGGGAGGGAGCTGAGATATGAGGCCATATCCTCTCTGAATCCCTCAGAGCAGAAAGTAGTCCAAGATAATCAGAAGGTAATGCCAGCAGGCTGGAGAGTCCAGCCCGGGAGTAAGGCCAGCAGCTGCTCCCATAGAGTGTGGGGCTGGCTGGTGCATAAGAGGAGACATCCTTGTCTGCTTCAGGGTGTACAGCTCCTCACAAGCTGTTAGCATTCCCTGGTCTGAGCACTGGGAACTGTGCCAGGATGCCCTGGGGTCTGAGAGAAAGCATAGGTTTATAACAGGCCCTCTGGCCACTTTCCTCAAATTATAGACACTCTGAAGTTTAGGACTTTCCACTCACTAGTGAGGTCCTCCTCAGTAAACAATACCCAATGATAAGTCCACAGAAACCTCCATCACCCCTTTTGGACCCCAAACACTCATGAGCCAGGAACAGGCCACCCCCTATCATTTCTAAACTGACAGTGGCAAAGAGCAGTCTGGGCGATCCTGCCCTCCCTCTGCCCCCTGCCACGCTTTAAGCCCAAATCTGTGGCCTCACAGCCTGTTGGACTGGAATCTACAGAAAATGTAAAACGAAGGCTTCCAACACCACCACCGATAGCAGAGCCCCATGAAGGGGACCTGTGTCTGTTGTTCACCTGAGTCTGAGGTCATCGTCTTCGCCTCCCCATCCCCAGTAGTTGTTAGAGAATCCATTCACCTTGAAAAATTGCTGTCTGCTTAGGGCAGTAACACCCCCAAAATATCCACTATAACGTAGCCTGGAGCAGGAGAGAGGAGAGAAAAAGTGAGAACATGTACACAAAGCGTTTTTGTTCTCCATGGACACTTGAGAAGTCTCCAATTCAGGACTGGCATTCAAGGCACACCTTGAGGACCATGTACTTTACCCATTCACTCCTGCTTGGCATCCACCTCCTAACATTCCTGGTCTTCCTGGTCTGGCCTTCTTCCCCTGTCTAGACAAGTGCTCACGAAGCAAGGTGTCACCCACCTGTTACTGTTAATGTTTGTGTGCAGATGTCTACAGAGGTACCTGTAAATGTGCACCATGACATCAGAGCTGAATGACAGATTTAATCTCAGGTGTCAATCCAATGAATACTGTGGCTGCCAAGGGCACTGAGTTAAGGATTATGAGGCTGCAACCAGGTTCGGCATGAATAAGTGTCACAGAGAATATACTGTCTTTTTTACTTTTACTTTTTTCAGGGGAGGCATTAAAAAGCAAGAGACAGCTCCTGCGTGCAAATCTCCACTTACGTGCATGCCAATATCCATCTCAGAGTTCGTTTCCTGGACAACCCAATGCACCTGAACAACCCTGGGGTTTCTGGCTTGGGCGACTAGGTAGATGATAATGCCTTTCACAAAAATCGGGTATGTAGAAGAGTAATTAGATCTTGAGATGAAGATGGTAAATTATATAATGAATAAACTAAATTTGAGATTACCGCAGGGCTTTTGCCAGTGGTCAAAACGACATGGAGTCCAAACTCAAAAGAATAGCTACGGATATGGCTTTGGAAATAAGCTGTCGGACCAATTAGCTAATCTGAGAAATAAAGATCTATGTGAAGATACCTGTAACAATTCAGAAATGCAAATGAAGACAGCTTAATAACTTGTATGTTACTAAAAAAAAAAAAAAAAGGCTGTGAATATTTGGAGGTTTCTAACTTTAATTAAATTCAGTCCAAAGTGTTCTAGGACCAATGAAATATTTGTTTCCCAGAGAAGAAGAAAAACCAAAAGGACAGATCTATAAACACACATACTTGCCATCTAACAGGTGGAGTCTCAATGGCTAATTTGTAGTCCTGCTGTTCATTTCTATGTTCTGAGTACAGAAAGAGGCCCTGTTTAACCTATAATGGAAACAGATTTACTTATATACTCCCAACCTAAAATTCTGACAAATGGTATTACTATAACCTAAAACAAACAAAAAAGAAATAAAGTGCTCAGAAGGCAGCTATTACTACTGCCCAAGAAGACAACTACAGTGGTTTGCTGCTGTGGTTATAAGACTCTGACTGAAAAGGGATTCTTAATTACCTGAAGACCAGTGGATTCATCAGGACAAAGCAGAACTACTGCCCAGGCACAACCTGTCAAGCACCACCAGGATGTCATCAGGAGAGAACCAGCATCTATGAGCTGGTAGTGATCTATTAAGTAACCACTATCCACCATGAGTAAGACAACAGGCTAACCACTAATCCCTGGGCTCTGCCCTCAAAGTTTATAGTCTAACGAGAGAAGTTAGTGTTACTGGGGTTCTGAGGACAGACATGCCACACCTAGGAGGATTCAGATAGGTAGAAAAATGGGGGAAATCCATGGGGAAACGTAAAGAGAAAAAAGAACAGCCTGGAGCACCTGGAGGCCCACTTAGCTGCAGTGAGAGGTGCAGAAGGAGACCAGTCAGAAAGGTTAAAGAACTCTGTTTCTCAGTGGTCTCTTGGATGACAAGTCTATATGTTATTGATCTTTGCTTCTGCTTTTTCTTCTTATGCAGAAAAGCACATGGAACAGTTTTATTTTTAGAGAGCTGGAACAGTTTTATTTTTAGAGAGCTGTAAGATACGTAAAATGTAGTCATAAAATAACGGTAGAGTCCTTGTAGAAAGCAGGCAGGTACCAAAAATTCTTGGCAGTAAAGCTTGCCACAGACTGGTCCAAAGTTTTACCACTGACCATGCTCAGTGGGGTAAACAGATTTATTTCTGGCTTCATCAGAGTCCAAGACAGTTGTGGCAAGTCACTTTAACCTCTTCTCTCTGTATGTGTGTAAAGAGATAACATTTCTTGCGCTTCTCATACTCATGGGGCTATTGTCATAATGATTAAAGTGTGTGAGGCTTTAAATTGAGGTTCAGTGACACACAGTTACCAGCAAGGTAGCTGCCAGCAACTGCAGCTGCTAACAACTAGAGGGATTCTGCCTAAAGTAGCAAAGGTAAAAAAAAGCAGGGGTAAGGGTCAGGGGCCAGGATGAGGGCAACTCCTACATAACTTACACATGACTTCCCCTGGCCAGTTTACATGACACATATAATAAAGTAGAAAAATATAAATGAAAAAACAACGAATCTGGACCATAAGAAATGTAAATCAGAATAGATTAAAATAGGAAATATGTTAAAACTTTAATTTGCAAGTAAGATTCCTTTCAGCTTCAAAAGGAAGGCTATGCATTTGGCTCATAGCTTCTTGCATCCAGATGAAAAGAGGAGACTTATCCCATCACCTGACTCACATTAAGAAAACCTGTCAGTTACTCAAGGAAAACAAGGCTTTCTGATAGCTAGTCATAAATGAAACCTTTGGCCATTTACAATAAATAGCAAGTTAAAACAGCAAGATTAAAAAAGCAAGACTGATACAGGGGCTGGTTTTAGTATATGTGTTGATGAAGCAAGCACCAGGGGCTAGTTTTAGAGTGAGTAGCCTCTGGAGATATCCATGATTGTGATATAGAAGTTTTATTCAAAATCAATTCCCAGCAGGAATGCCCAAGAACTCAATTTCTTGTAGTCCAGCTTAATACAAAAATAAAATCTAGAATTTAAACAAAAAGCCTGTCTGTCCTTTAAAACAATCCTGCATATCTGAATTAAAAAAAAAAAAAAAGAAAAGAAAAGAAAAGAAAAGCCCTATGTGATTTGTAATTTCTCACCTCGGATGTTTAGAGAAAGCTGTGCAATGGGAAGTTACCATCTACATCAAAGGTCCAAGCACAGGTATCCTGTGCTGTAGATATACAGTAAGTGAACAGATAATTGACATACTTCTGAAAACACCAAGGTGCCCAGCCATGACATGCTGCTTTCTTTAATGCAGAGGTGGTTCAAAGAGACCAGAAAGCAAAACTTCCAGATAATGAGATTCAGATCCAAAGATCAAGTTCCTCAGAGGGAAAAATCCTGTGATTCTCTTCCAGAACCTTCCCCTGCTTTCTGGCTCACTAACCCTGCCTTCATTCTGGCACATAGCATCTTTCCCCTCAGCTTCTTCCCCACCTCCCTTCTCACCTTGTTTCCAAGTGCTTATAGCTGAATTTGCAGAAATTCAAAATTGAAGCAACCCCACTGTAGCTGTCTCACCACACCAGCTCAGTAAGCACTACAGAACAGACATCAGTACATGTGAATGACAGGGCTTGGGAGAAGCTGTCAAGTACACAGATATAAGTGAATATAGTTTCATTTGTAGAGAACTTTCTTGGTTGCTATTTCTCCCTAGTCATGCTTAAGTGGGAAATGGTATAAAAATAAGGTGAAATAAGGTTGAAAAGTAGAGATGCCTCTCCTGGGGGGCACAAGAGATGGGGAATGAAGACAGAATGGTGGTACCTAGCACTTCACACAGTGGCTTTGAAAGAAAGGAACCTGTCCTGGGAGTTCTGGCTCCTGAGCAGACTACTCAGTGGACAAGTTCTCCTCATTTTCCCTCAAAACTCTGGAAAGATGCCACAGTCTGGAAACAGACGACACAGTCCTACAACAGAGACCTAAAAGCTCACCTAAGGGGTGTGCCCCTGTTGCCCCCTAGAGGGGGAAGTCAAAGACAGATAGGTAAGTTACTTTAGTGCTAAACAGTAGAGGATGGCTTACAAAAGTTCCACTATATAGATGCTACAGGTGAGGCTGGCCATGATTTGCAATAGCTGGATTATTTTTCCTCTCCTGTTCTTTCCATTTTGTCTTTCTGCTCTTCTGCCAAGGCTGTTGTAGGGCTTTTTCCTCATAAGGAAAAACCTAAATACTCTAATTCCTGTTTTGAACTTTAAGTGATATGTCATGTACCATTTTTCCTATTTCTCATTTTCCTCAGACATGCTAGACATTACATCTCACACAGCCTTGAGGACAGAACAAGCTTCTCCACCTAAGCAAGTCATGAGCAGAGCCACCTTACCTGTACCCAGTGCTGTTCCTGCCAACCACCAGATGCTTGGGCTGATCCTCACACCTGTAAAGGTTCAAGTCGTTCTCTGGCACCAGGTCCACATCGTGGAATATAAAGCAGTCCCAATTTTCATCCTTGAGAGCTTCTAGATAGCCCACATTCAAGAGTTTGGCTCGATTAAACTTTTTACTTCCAGCCTATAGATATGGAAATTAAATGCTGAAAAGCTCCTGAGATGATTTCATACTGCCCAGTTTCATACTGCCCAGTTCAGTTCAGATGCAGGAACTGGTATCACTTCTGCTACATACAACTATACTTGTGACATGAAGATTTGAAAAAGTACATGCAATACTTCTCATACAAACTTAAATTCCATAACTTAAAAACATACTTTGAAATGGGGAGTTGTTGTTAAATGGGTATAGAGTCTCAGTTTTGCAAGATGAAAAAGTTATAGAGATCAGTTGCATAATAATATGAATATACTTAACACTATTGAACTGTACACTTAAAAATGGTTAAGGTGGTAAACTTTATGTCATGCATACTTTGTCACAATTTTTCAAAAGCCCATAGTTTTAAAATAACTCAAAAAAAAATTAAAACATACCTTTATTTATTCCATGTAAAACTATAAAACCTTTCTTACATATTAGTCATACAAACAAATATCACTGCTTCACTGTTCAACTCTCACTCAGCTCATCCCAACCTTATCCTATGCAACAAATTACACTGAGCTTCCAAGAGATATAGCTTGCCAGAAAGAATTGAGAATTCTTGACCTATAAACAGAGGTTACTGCTAATATTTCTAAGCTACTTAAAAGTATCTTGGAATCACTGTAAGAGAATCCTATTTTAACACTTAATGGTGAAAGCTAATCCTTGCAGTGGCCTTACTTGTCACTGATTTGTCACTAGGTGAAAAAAAGAACACAATTTGACCAGTAATAAGACCAGAACAACACTATGAAAAAGATTTTCATTCAGTATTAATTTTTTCATGGCTGTATACATCAAATTTCTTCAGAATAAATTCCAGTTTGATAAATAATTTATCATAACAAAAGTACAGGCAGTTCACAAAAGTTACCACAGTGCTTTTCTGAAAAGAATAACACAAAACAGACATATTTTTTGATTATGTACAAATATTATACATTGGAAGTGGCTGTCCTGAGTAAAAATTCAGAATGACTAATAATATAAAAAACAAAAATAATTATAAAACAATAGTAAAATTTTGTCTCAAATACTAAAAAAAAAGGCATAGATGTTTATATATGCACACTGATTTTCAAAAGCTCCAGTTTATTATAAAGTATACACTGTAGAGCTGCATCCTCTAATTTATCAAAAGTTTTCCTAAAACAAATATTACTGAGAGGATCAGTAGTAAACATGTAATTAATTACTTCTTTTGCAGTTTTAGCATTTGTAAGGATTTGAGGGGGAATTATTTGGATGGCCTAGGACACTTTTGAAAAGCTAAACATGAATATTTAAGTTGACACCTTATTTTTCTATTAATAAACATTAATACCAAATAAAGGCATCTTTAATCACCCACTCCACTTAGAAGTAAACTCTTCAAAAGCAGCCTACACTTATATTTACAGTGTCCTACTAAATCATGCCTCTGACAGCCAAACATGTAAATCAAGAAAGTGAAAACTAAACATGTTTTACATGATAAACAGTAGCAAAGTCAAAGGCACAATGGTGGAAATGGTCATAGAACCTCTGGCTACTAACTAACACATAGTAGTCTGTCAGATCCTTTGTCTAGACCCCCAATGAACAGCCAAGCTCAATAACACAAAATAATTCCAAGATCTCATTGTGTGATATAGAGCGAATACAGAGTCAAATAGAAAGTAAATCTCAGGGAAAAGTCATAGGGCAGTCCTTGGCTAACATGGAAGGGCTAATAACAAAACAGTCTTCCTCCAGAGGTTCATTTATGAGGCAGGAAAAATGCCCAGTCTCATTACTCCACATTCTGGGACAAGAATGTCCTTTACTCCGTTCAAGGATAAACAAAGTAAGACACCTCTCCTTTGACAGTAGTTTGATGCTCCTTTGAACCAAGAGAGACAAATGGCCAAGTTCCTCAGAGAGGGGAGAATCTGGAGGCAGAGCCCAGGTCTGCCCCCACACTCACCTGGTGGATAACATAGATGCCATACTCCAGCTGCTGCCTCTGCAAGAAGGGATGAAGGTGTTCCAGCAGGTACATCAGGTGTTTCTCTCTGTTCCGGTGCGGAATGAGGATGGCAACCCGCTGGGAAGCCTTACACTCCTCAGGGTGATATCGGCCTCTGTGCACTCGGGGATTTTCTGCCTGCACTTCTTCCAGAGTAAGATCTGGTTTGAAAATGAGCTTGTCCTGACCTCCTACAATTAAAACAGGACAGGAAACAACAGTAGCTATTTCATCAAGTGTTGATTGGCTTACATGAGCTAGTAAAGCACTTAGAATATTGCCTGGTACCCAGGGAACACTGTATGAGTGTTAGCTTTTACTATTACTACTCTAAAGTCACAAAATCATGTGACTCAGGTTATTGGCTACAAAAGCAAATAAATGACACATAAGAGCATTCCCATGTGGCTGGCTAACCAAGTCTTGCCCTGTGATTCATCCATAAGAATGAAATGCATTCTGTCCCAATGACCCTGGTGAAGAGCAGAGGTCAGGGCAAGACTAACTTCGAATGTGCTCTACCTGCTTTTCCTTCTCAAAATCCCAAAGGAGGGTGAAATCTCTTAAAAATCAAGAGCATTCCATGGAATCAAGCTCATGAACAAGACCCCTTTCTCAGTCCCTTCCAGAGCTCTTAGGAGGTCTCCTAGCTCCCTGGGGGTAAAATGGCAGAATGAAGTAGAAACTATACCACTCCCTAACCCAACAGTAACAAAAATGAGCAACTGGTGCCAGAATTTTCCCATTGTGTCACAGTAGCAGACATCCCCAAAGCAGCATTTATTCATAGGGTCTGGATGCAGCCTAACTGGATGAAACTCAAGAGACATCCATGGTAAACAACTTCACACAAGGCTTTCAAGATCAGGCTACAGCCAGCGACCCTCCTCTTTGATCTGAATTAACAGGGAACACTGACCAGGAAGAGGAGGCAAAGTTCTGCTTAGGGAACTGAGCCACACTTTTTTAACCCACTTCTCGATTAGAAAAAGAAAGTGCAGCTCACTGTTAGTGTTAATTTAATTTTACATAAACATGGCCTTTTAGGCTCACGCAAATCTGACTGGTTTTCAATGTGAAAATATAAAATGTAAAATATTCAAAGTAAAATATAAAAACTGTTCTTAGAGTTACTTCTAAACAGAACTTATCTCTAATTCTAATGTAACAGAAGTATATACATAAATCAAATTTATTAAATGAATCTTTGGCTGACAACTGTTCAAGAAGATGTTAACATCATACATAGGAATGCTATGTTTTCTAGGATGTGGCATTTTCAGTGACCAAGAATTACTCTTTTGTAAATAGAAATACCACTATTAAAAACAGAATGCTTAAATACAATAATGTCATTTGTTTCCAAAGACTATAGATATACTAGAGCAATACGAAAATAATAATAAAAGTGAGATACTTTTCATGGCAAACTTTGGGGGTAAGGTTAGGACTGTAATCTGTGAGTTATCTCAGGATAAATGCTATAACCACAAGCGCAACCAGCGAGTATTCTCGGGGCAAATGGAAAATGGGTTAAAACGCCATATATACTGATCAATCTGTAAAATCTCAAGACAGTTTACAAAGGTGTGCTATCCTCTTCTGAGCAAAGCAGTTGCAGGCTCTTCCTATATATAAGTCACAGTGCCTTGTTCTATGTGACCATTCCCTATCTAGCATGGCTGCTGAGATCAGACTTTAGTATCCATGAAGTTGTTAAAAGACGCAGCCCAAAAAGCACCAAGGACAAATATCTGCTTCCAGTCTCTAAGAGAGAATAACTGGCCTATAAGAAAGAGCCTTTCCTGAAGGGTCTGCATGTAAGACATACAGTCAGCAAGACAGCAGTGCCCTAAAAACAAATAGTAAGAATAGGAATTATAGGAAAGGCAAGCTACTAGAGCTGGTGCCAGGCCACAGAGCTGCTGGGAGATGATGATGTGGCTGCTGAGATTGTTTCCTGCTTAGCCTGTTAATAAACACCATCATCCGTGTTAATCTGACCTGTCTCTGTTCTTGGCCTCTGAAAGAGCCCGATGCAATGGGGTCTGATATAAATTAATCCTCTTGCTCACCTTCTCATTGTCATAACTTTTATGGGCCCTAACTTTCTAGTACTGCTTCTACTTACTCTACAAGTCTCCCTACCATCCGCATGACATCCTCTCAAGTTTTATTCCTCCTCCAGTTACTAATGGTCCATCTTAATTCTTCACTACTATGTTACCCTTTTAATCCAGGTACTTGCTCAGTATCGTGTCACTGCCCATCTATTCTTTTTTTTTTATGCCTATCTATTTTTATGAATGCATTTATTGCTTAAATATGTTGTAAGAATTTTGAACAACAGGGATAATACAGTCAGATCTGCATTTCAGTAACTCATTTTCCTACCTCAATTTGTGTAATCCATGAGCAGAACAATTTACCTCACATGATGAGGAATAATATCTTGGCTTTTCCGTGATTGAGTAAAGAGAAACAGCATGCCAATATGAACACAGTGTAAGACTGTGATTCAATTAGGAAAGCAAGTCTGTAGGTTTTTTCTAAACTAAAATCAAGAAACCTCTGAAGAACCCAGACTGCCCTACAGAGAGCTAATTTAGTGTATGCTGAGAGCCACCTCTGTGAAACCCATGAAGGGCACTGGACTTTGCAGGGCTGGAAAGTCTCACCCCGCCTTATCCCGCCTGCATGCTATGCCTGCGGAAGAAAGGCAAACATAACAACAGCACACCGTGGTCAGTGCAACCATAGAAATATAGGCAGGCACACAGGGAGCATAAGATTAACTCTGGGACTGTCCCAGAAACCTTTCTGGGAGAGAAGTAATCTAAGATGGATTTTTTATGAATAACAGGAATCTACCAAGCAGACATGGACGGAGAAAAGGCATTCCGGAAAGAGGGAACAATAGAAGACTCAGAGGAATGTCTGGAGAACTATAAGCACTTTGATGTTCTGGAGAACCAGAGATTTGATAGAACATTTGTGAATTGTATATAATATCGCAGTGGAGTCTTTCCTCTCTAATTAACATGTTCACTAAAATTAATTAACCGGTCATTTAAATAGAAAGGCAAGACATCAAAGGGGACTCAAAACATACAACACATTTAAGAAATTAACACTAAAGACAATACTGAAGAACGTACTAGGTCCTGTTTCTTGACTCCATTCTTTTGGCCAAGGGGATGCTAACAGATGTGACACCAAGTGGAGGTTTGATATGCTTGCATTTCTCCACTTGTGCACTGCAGGTGCCAGAAGAGCATGGCCAGGCTAGCTTGTTGATCCCAGGAGAAGGATGACAGACAGACAAGTGGAACAGGGCCACCAGCCTAAATCAACTGACCCTCAGCTCATAGAGCAGACTTGTGAGCTAAATAATGCCTGTTGATGTATGCTGCTGAGACTTTTGTGGCTGGATAATAAAATTGGATATGTTCATATAATAGAAAACTCTCCATCACCAATATGGATAGAGCTCACAAACATAATGCTAAACAACGGATGCCAGACACAAAAGAGTACAGAGAGTATGTTTTCAATTATGTAAAGTTCAAAAACAAGACAAATCTATGGGATGGGATTAGAGTCTTGAAGTAAGAGTGGTACTCAAAGTATAGAAACTACTGGGGTTCTAGGAAAATTTAATTTCTTAATTTACATACTGGTTACACGGGTATGTTCATTCTGTGAAACTTAACTGAGCTGTACACTTCTGATTTTTGTATTTTTCTGTAATATATATCTAATAAAAAGGTTTACACAGCACTTGTAAAAAAGAAAAATGTATACTTACTGAGGTATGGAGATGTAGAAGGGCAGTTGTCAAGGTCTGCTTTTTTTACAGATGCTTCATTAGTCAGAGTTTCTTTCTTGCCCAAAATGATGGCCTTGTTGAAACTAGCAATGAAATCCTTTGCTTTAGGAATCTCTTGAATAGCACCCACAAAATAGTTACTGGTGGCCCACCCAACCACTGTCAGGCATAAGGTAAAAAGCAGTAGTAATCGGAATTTGTAAGAAAGGTAAAAAGTCATGTGGAAGCCCATGTCTTTTATTATGTGAGCAATATGTATCACTCTGCCTCTCTGCAGGCAGGAGGCTTCAAGTTCAACTTTTCCAATTTGATGGCAAACTTGAAGATGCAATGCCTGCTTTTGCTCAGTAGTTCTGCTCCAACGATCTCTAGAAGGCAATCACAAAGACATGTTTCAAATGGAATTCCTATCTTGAAATGATTCACGGCAGCACAAACTGAAAACCTACCTCCAGTGGATCTTGACTAACAGTAATGGGAGTTTTCCAACTAGGGTTTAGAGAGCAGAAAATCAGAAATTTTAGAGGTATAAGGCTCCAAGCATCTGTACATCATAGGAGTTCTCTCTGGATGACCACTCAGGCTGTCTGGATGAGAAAAGCCATGTCCAGATGTTGTGCAGAAGAAGGCAAAGAAGAGATTGTAAATATCTCCTCAGTTCCAAGCTGGGCATAGCCTAAAATACACCCTAAGTTCTTTTCCTTAGTTGCCCATTCCTGGCACAGCTTTAAGAAATCTTGTTACAAAGAGTATTTTGATCCAAAAAGAAAATAAGGGAAAAGACAAAAGCTCTTCTGTGTGAGAGCTTAAAAAAAATTTTTCCTCAACGACAGGGAATGAAAAACCAAGGATTTTTCAGTTATAAATACTACATTCACAATGAGGCACCGGCTTGGGGCATGTCTCAACAGATCGGGGGAGAGGGCAAGAAACACAAGAGAAAGACAACACAGGAGGTCTTACAGGAAGCCTTAACAATAACAGGCAGAACTACAGCAGTGTTTAAGGTCAGAGTTTTGATTCAGACAGAAATTACTGCTCCCACCACATACCCGCCATGAAACTTCGAACCACTTAACTGAGCCTTGGTCTCTTTATCTATAAAATAGGGATAAACACAGTACTTACTCAGAGAGGTTACTGTGGGACTGGATGATCTAATGTACTGATATATCAAGCATTAGCCCACCTCCTGATGCACAGTAAGAACCCACTTGGTGGTGACCATCAATGTTGATATTGTTATATTACTTTACTTCAGCAATGCCTTGCACATACTCCCTGTGTTGCCAAAATCACATCTCTCCTTAAATTCTAAATGTGCTATCAGAAGAGTACAAAAATATTAAAGCTGGAGCACTGATTATCTATGTAACCAAACACATCCTCAATTAAATGGATAGAATGGAGAGCACAATATTTTCTATGCCAAGTGATAACAGGAAAACATGAATAAATTTTAATAAAAAGAAAAATGGAAAATAAACTCTAAATGTGTGTATGATTACGATTAAAACTATAGAAATAAGAAAACTCTAGAAATATAGCTACAAGCTAACTATAACTGCATCAAGAGTATGAGATTAGCCAGGAGTGTATTTTACTTTTTTCCTGGAATTTTGTGTGGTATACTTCTGTCCTTTTAGAATGAAAACAAAGTTGCTCTTGTTTTTAAAATGTGATGTGGGGATGTGGTAATTTACTGTGAAAAACAAAAAAAAACATCTTAGCAACTCTCAAGAAAGCCTCAAAAAATTAGTTCTAGGTTAGTCTGAGGGAAAATAAGAAAGTAGACACAATGTTATAAATGAAACTTAGGAAACGAGGAAAGAGAGGATTTGACCCAAGAAGCAATTAAATAGTATGGCCTATATTTAGTCTTATGAAGGTATCAAAAGAAATTGATGCTGAAGGCAATAATAACTGTTAATAAGATGAGTGATTTATTTGTGCATTTATTCTGTGCCATGCACTGGGTTAAATCCCTTGTAGTACCTTATTTAATCCTGATCTCATCCTTGTGAGATAGGAATTACTAGTCTTCTCATTTTATAGAGAAGAAAATGAAGGTTTAGAGAAATTAAAGAACTTGCCCAAGACCACACAACTAGTAAGTGTGGAGCTGGGGTCTGAGCCCATGCAGTCAGCTCAAAGCCTGGGCTGCCACATCCTTCACGTGGACATTTCAATCTCTTATCTCTCCCCTTGGTGCCTGGGTGTACCCAACACAAACCCTTCAAATATGTAGTTTTCTTTGGCAGCCTTCTCCCTCTCTCCCATATCCTCAGGTCCCTTTCCTTGGGACGGTTAGTTCAAACGGCTTCCTGGAGGTCTGCTCTCTTCCCTCCAGGCAGGAGTTAAATCTGTAGGATCCTGGGGCCATCAGACAGCCTGTTGAGGACATAATTGCAGGAAGCTTAAATGCTAGAATTGGTAATCATTTTTGATAAAAATCTCAAGATCTTGGGAAATTTAAACTGAGAACATTGTTTTTCTAAGAGCTGCCTATAGAGGAATAGTCAGTCCCCTGACAGGGAGACTCACCTGGATGAAGACTTCTGATCAAAGAAGTACTGCACTGTTGACACAGAAAGGACCGCAAAGCATGGTACCCCGCCCCCCTCATTTTACAGAGGGAAGAAGTGGTTGTTTAGAGAGATTTCAAACCTGCCCACTAAAGTAGTGAGTTGGGAATAATCAGACTAATCCTGCTGAAGTGCAGCCCAAGGAACTGGTCCAAAGAGAAGAAATTTATGACAAAAGCAAGGAGCCAATCTTAATGATTACTTAATAATGAGCTCTTCATTGCTAACCCTGCTTATTAAGACTATGTGGATCCACTTAAAAATAATCTTTTTCCACTTTTTCTAGCCTTATGGCTCTCCTCAGAGCTAGCATGAAGGAAACTCAGGTGTGAGGTCTCCTTGGGCCTGTGAGTGAACCTCCCAGGTGTGAGGGGTCTATAACACATGCCCAACTGTCTTTATAACAGAGATCTCCTGCCCTGCCTGCCTATCAGGTAAGTAACTGAAGGCAACCCCTCTAGGCATGTTTCCACAGCTAGAAAACAGTAAGAAAACAAAACAAAATAAAAGCTTATTTTACAACATTGACCTGAGAATTTAATGAGATTATATATCAAACATACCTGGTACATTCCCAGGAACATACTATTTATTGACTTAATGATTAACCAATATGATTCACGCTCAAAATTTTTTTTTAACGCTCAGATTTTAGCAGAATGCTAACCAAGATAATGTTATCTGTGGAGTTAATCACATATTAAAATACAGATGATTTTTATTTTCTATTTCTCTGTAATTTCTACTTTTTCTTTCAATGAGTTCATATTACTTTTATAATTAAAAAAAATATTATTTTTTTTAAAGAAAGCTCTTTTGAGGCCAAGTAACTCCTGGTTGATGTTTGGGACAATATCATCAGATTAGATCTATAATAACATTTGAAAAATTGAGAGACCCTGAAATCTCTCTGAAAAAAAAATTTTCAATGAAGGCTATCTTGAAGTGACAGGAATCATAGCTTGAAGTGACAGGAATCAGAGAAAAAAAATAGGTAACATGAAAGAAGTTATTTTAGGGCAGGACACACCATCCTTTTCCTTTTTAGAAGTCTGCCTCAGAGTTAGTTCAAAAAGATGGTGTTTTCATAATTTTGTTTTTCCTCCTCTCAATTCAACCAGTCTTTTCTGAGCATCTGCTATTTTCAGGCATAGTGCTGGGCACCAAGGGAATACAAAGGAAAATGAAGTGTGGTTCTTGCACTGAGTTTATTTCGATCCTTTCTTAGATTTTAATGTCTGTGATTTGTTTTCTAATAGGCCAGCCCCACTTCTCAAAATAGAAAATAGATTAAATAAAAATCACAAAAAATTGAGACTTACTGAAGCTAGGTGATAGGTAGATGGGGGTTCATTTTCTTTTTCTCTCTACTTCTGCGTATGTTTGAAATTTCCCATAATAATAAAAGGAAAAAATCTAGTAAGGAAGCTATAACAAAATATAAATCAGCATAAATGCTAAGTATCATTCTGGAAGATGCTCTACATTTACACATTTTTACACCACCATGGGGGGGGGGCACCAGTGTCACTCCATAAATATTTACGAAGCACTTATCCACCAGCAAGAAAGGATATGGTCTTCTCAGCAGCCAAGAGTGCCAAAATCAGCATTCTGATGTTTCTAAATCCATCTGGTAATCCTGAAGACACAGGACATCTCAGAGTGGACATTATGTAGCCCCAGGTACCACTCCCTTGGGCCTCTCTGGGGCAGCAACAATAGAAAGGCTGATAATTTGCTACTCTTTCTACTCCTGCAGAGTTCCCGAGACCTAACCATTTGCACATGTTGTCCTACCTTCCTTGGATTTCTGGTATCCATTTGCCCAATGATAGCTCCTTTACCTGGCTTCTGATTGATCATTAATCAGAGCCTAAAGAAGTAACTGTTTCCTGGGTTTTTTTTTTTTTTTGAGGAGGAGGAAAGGGGGATAGAAATGACAGCCTTTTACATGTACAAATTATTTAAACTCAAAGAATGAGCTCCTAATGGCCAAAACTAGAAGCATTTGAAGAAGAAAATGACAGTGTGGATGAAAAAAGGTGTGTTATAAGAAATCATAAATTTCTACCTGGGCAAGTAGGTAATGATGGATAGTAACACTATAGGCCTATAACTTGTTTAGAGAAAGGTTATTAAGCAAGCCCTGTCCATTGTTCTTGTGCATCTAGGTTAACACACCTTTGAGATGCAGAAGTAATACCCCTTTCTAACAACCCTCAAAAGATAAAATAACCTTAACTATCCAATAATCCAATCCCTGCCTTTCTTTCTCCCACTTTCATGTAATCTTTCTTACATTCCCTCCTTAACTCCAAATGCATAAAAGAAACTGCAAAACTTATTCTCCAAAGCATTTGAGATCCTGGCAACCATCAGTTTGGCTCAAATAAATTCTCATAAAAATTCTTTACACGTTTGGACATATCTTATGTTGACAATGGCATTGTATTGTAACCCACAGAATAAAATGAATTATCTATGAATCAATACTGATATAGATGATCAAATAAATACATAGAAGAGAAAGGGTAGCTCTTTTCCTACAGAAAATTTCCAGTTAATATGAAAGCAGGAGATGAAAAAAAATCACCACTAGGCAAACACCACTATAATTGTTGCAGACAAGATCCACCAATAGGTGCTAACATTAGTGGGTGAAAATTTGACGATAAACAATTTGTAGAGTCTCAAAGTATTTCCCCCACGATAATTATTAGCTATAAAGGGAAAAACAGTAACTTTACAGTGGAGAACCTAGCAGGTATCACCTTAACCAAGTGATCAAGGTTAATTAACAGTGATAAGACCCATCAACCTCATGAATCAGTGATAATATTACACTCTAATCAGAACTATTCTACAAAACAATATCATTCTACAAAATAACTAGTTGGTACTCTTCCAAGGGGTCAAAATAATAATAGACAGGGAAAAAAAAAACTGAGGAGCTAACTCAACTGGAAGAGACTAAGGAGAAATAATTAAATGAAATTAAATGTAGGATACTGGATAGAATATGAAAACAGAAAAAAATCTTTAGCAGGAAAATTGATGAAATTCAAATAAAGTCTTAATTATATTGATATATGAACCATGGTTATGTTAGGGGCTAATATTAGGGGAAACAGTACATTTTTTCTCTGTACCACTTTTGCAACTTTTGTCTAAGTCTAAAATTAATTAAAAATTAAAAGTTAAAATAAAAAAAGTTAGAGACTGAGTATAACTAAATATATGGCAGTAAAATTAACTTAATTCTCAAAAACAATCCCTGATTTTTGTATTCCTAATATCTCAAACTGACCTGATACATAGCTGGTGCTTAATTTGGTAAATAATAAGTGACTTTCTAGGATTCGTTAGTTAAAATACATAAAGACGCACCATAATCCCAGGCTATGACGGAAACAGATGAGACAGGGAAAAACAAAGAATAATAAGGGAAAATATTAACTGGGTGTAAAATTCCATTTGGGGAAGATTTTAGAAAATAAAAAAGGCTCACCTCTACACTAACTCCCTTCTATTTACTCTTCTAAGGGTAGATGGTCCCTTTAACAAATGGCACTTTGTCTTGGTCAGGCCCACCACATTCTGCTCCTCTGCCATTGAGTACTCCAAAGCAGTGCTACTTTTGCCTAATTCCAGGAGGAGTTGCTGCTTCGACTGCTCCCCTTCCTCCTTGAACCCACAGAGCACCCTGAAGCAGTGTCTCTACCCTTGAGCAGGACTTGTTGGATGATCCCGCATCACTCATAAATTTAACTAGCAAAGGACTGAAATTGTTTTATACAGTATATGTAATGCAGCATACCAGAATTCATAAGAATATCTGATGGGGGATTTTAATGGAGGTTCAATGTATACTTGTGTGTCATTTTCAGCTATCCCAGAGAACCCTGCAGTGGGATCAGTTCCCTTTCTGTAGACATTTAAGGACACATCAGTGAGAAAGTCTGAGGTCTAAGGTAATAGAAAATACAAGGGCTCAGAAATCATGAGAAGCAGAGTTCAAATCTTGTTTACAGATGCATGAATGGCTTTGGGCAAGTGACCTAAATTTCTGAGTCTATACTGCCATTTATTTGGTTCCAAGAATGTTTATATCTAATACAGAAGAGAATCTGTTAAAACTGCAGATTTCCGGATCCTACTCCAGAGCTAATGAGTCTGAGGGGCTGGGCCTAGGATTCAGAAAAATGAATTTTTAACAAGCTCACCAGGTGATTCTAATACCCATTAAAGTTTGAGAACCACTGAAATAAGAGAATTGACCTGGAATGCAATAGATCCTTCAGAAATGTTAATTTTCCTTCTGGTGAGGATAAGCTGTAAAAAGATACATGAAAATAAGACTAAAAATGCATTTGAATAGCTTTTGACACCATCATTTAGAAATTTATTCTAAGGGAATAATGAGAGAGGCAGGCCACATTATTCAGCCAACATTACTAAAATTAACCAAAAAACTTAAAAGAATCAAAGTGTTAACAACAGGGAGCTGATTTAATTAATTACAGTAGTTCCATATAATGGAATATATGCTTTCATTAAAAGTGTTTAAAAAACATAACTACATGGGATAGTACTCATAAGAACTAAGTGAAAAAAAAATACAGAATATAAAAATGTACATAGTATGCTATCCCAATTATGCTATGTATGTGTAGTGTGCATGTCTTTTATATATAAAAAGCCAGAGAGAATCACTGGGTTGTTTCTTAATTATAAAATTAAGAAAATTTTGTTTCTTCTGTGTCTTCTAATTTTTCTAAAATAGGTTTTTATGATCAGAAACTGTTTTTTTTTTTCAGGTAAAATGATTACATAATTTTCCTTTAAAATGTATTAAAATTTAGAGGTGACACAATAGACAGGGATTATAACTTTTAGTTACATAAATTTGGCAGCAATTCATTTTTATTACCCTCAAAGAAAAATCTCATAGGCTATCAATAATTACCAATGCCAGGGAACCCTATGGTCTTTGTTTGAAATTACTATTCCTAAGCTTCACCCACAGAGAATTTTATTTTTATTCTTATTTCAAAAGCCAGAGAATCCATATTTTCAACAAAACCCAGGTAGCTTTGGAGTACTTATTGATGGCTTTAAAAAGAGAAAAGAAAACCACAACTGATTTGCTTTGGACATTCTCATTTTAAATAAAAGATCTTCAAAGAGATGGTTAGTTCTCAAATCACTTGCATGCATCTCTGGGAAAAGCACACATTATTATTATCTCAATTTAATGTTGACACTACTTATTCCATAAAATATAAAATACATAAAATATAACAGAGCTAGTTTTATTCCTCCCAAGATTATGTAGTCAAACAGTTCAGTACTTCTCTTTAATGAAAGCATTTAATCTGATCAAAGCATGGATCATAAAAGTTTTTACAATTTCATGAGTTTAAAGGCCAATTCTGCTCTAGAAGATAAAATTCCAAAAAGATAAACTATGGTCCAATCAAGCATTATCTCTCCTCCCCTAGAGACACATTCCAGCACTCCTGCCCAGGCCAGGACTTAAAATAGCCCTCCACCTTTCTTTTCAGCCCAATTTCTTATCCTGGACCCTGAATCCCATTCATTCCTATTCAAGATTGTTTGACTTTCTTGCGTTTTCAGTATATTATTTTCCTTTTTAAAAAACCCTTAAAATCAAAAAATTAAATAACAAAACTCCTCAACCCGCAAATTACAATCTCCTTCCTCCTCCTTTTCATTACCAAATGGCTGGAGAGATCTACCTGTCCCTGACAATCCATCTACACATCCTCATCCCTCACCCACTCTTGAACACTTTGCAACACGGTGCACGCCCACCCTTTTAATAATTGCTCTCCTAAGGCTACCAACCCAACGGCCTTTTCTCAGTCCCAATCCTCCTGGCATTTTCTATTTGTTTTTTTTTTTTAATGTAGATTTATCCCTTGTCTAATAGGAAACTAAACATTAAAAACTAGCGATCGACAGACACTGGATGGACGCAGAGAGCCCAACTAAGGGCAGGTGTCACTGAAGAACTTTAAAATCCAGGCAACTCCACAACTCCTCCTCCCCTGCAGGCCCCGCAGGCTAGGATCAGCTGTCAATTTCCTGGTCGAAACCCTGAGGAAAGAGGCTCCAAGGGGAAAGAAAGGGGCTTTTTCATGTTGATGCTCTCGCTAGGAAAAGGTGCTGGAGGGCCACCCCAGAATCGTGTCGCCAAGCTGAAGGGTCGGGGGTGAGGGGACCCCTGAACCCCTCCCTACCTGTCAGTATCTCACCTGGCTCCCCGCCAGCGACAGAGAGCCTGCTGTGGTGCCTCTCGCCGGCCTCGGCCTCCGCAGGCCCCCCTGACCCGCCCCGCCGCTCAGGCTGGGGCAGGACGGCCCACCGAGGCCGGGCCGCGGCGGCCCACTCGCGCCCAGCCCCAGCCCCAGCCTGCCGGACCGACCCTGGCCCGCCGCCCGGCGATGCCCACGCGGCGCCCGCCGCCACCCTACGCATGGAATTGCGCCTCCCCGGCGCCGGCGGAGCCAAGGCCCGGCGCACTCACCCCAGACGCGGCCGCGGCGAGCACCACCGGAGAAAGGGGAGATGACGAGAAGCGGCCGCGGGGGCCGACCCCCACCGGGAGCAGGCTCCGGAGTGTCTGCTCCGCCCCCGACCCGCCCCCACAGTCGCTTCGGCCTTTCGCTGCAGGCCCGGCGGTCAGTTTCTGCGCCAGCCCGGCGCTTCATCACCAGCCCGACCCAGCCCATCTGGGCGATGGAAGGAGCACGAGTTGGGGAAAGCAGCCGTGAGCAGCTAGTCCTTTAAGTGATATTAAAGCCTTGAGCCGACACTGCGCTAGACGTTCACAAAGCATTGGGGAGTTGAGCCAAACCTGAGCTCCCGCGGCAAGCCCAGAATGCGGAAGAGCACTGAAGAGTTCCAAGTGCTGCTGCTCTTAGCAGAAACAATAGAAACCCCCGCTCTGGAGGAGACATCCTTCATTTAGCCCCATAGGAGTCAAGCAAGTAAAAGTTCACAATTTTTAAAAAATTCACCAAGCACAGAAGGCCAGGTTCAGACTCCGAAAGGACATCAGATATTGAAATTGTCCAACCCAAAATACAGAAGAGCTTTTTTTGAAAATTTTAAAGGAAATAAAAAAGGACATCCTTAGAAATTACTTACCAATCACCAAGGGGAATGTGGAAATCTGACAGATACCATCTTAACCAAGTACTCAAAGTTAATTTCACCAATAGTACAACTTGGCATCACACATAAGGTGATGCTCTGAGAACAACACATCATCTTTAACGTATTCCTGCCAAAAATACACAATTGAAATTTAATCATGAGGTAATAGTCAGACAAGCCCAAATTAAGGGATATTCTATAACCCGCAGGCCTACACACTTTAAAAAGTTCTATGTCGTGAAAGACAAGGAAAGATGAACTATTTCAAATTAAAGGAAACTGAGATTTGATATCTAAACTCCTGGATTAGAAAACAATTGCTACAAAGAATATATGACTGCTTTAACCAAATGAAGTACACTGGAAGTGAAGCTATTCCAATTCTGAATCCAACATTTAAAAAGAAGTTTCCGCTTCCTCTTCCACTATATTTTGTCAAAGCAGTCACAGGGCAGCCCAGATTTATTTTTTTTTTAAATTAAGTTTATTGGGGTAACATTGGTTAATACAATTTTATAATTTTCAGGTGTATATTATCATTTGACATCTATATATTCTATTGTGTAATTACCACCCAAAGTCCAATTTCCTTCAGCTACCATATATTTGATCCCCTTTACCCAATTCGCCCTCCCCCTACCCCCTATATTTGACACCCTTTCCGTCATCTACCTCTCCTCTTCTAAGGGATCCCAGATTTAAAGGGTGGGGAAATATATCCCTATTTTTCAGTTAAAGGTCTGTCAAAGAGCTGGAGGCTTTTTAAAATCTACCAGGCTGCACATACTCTTTTCCAATTGTCTCAATAATATACTTTATAGCAACTTTTTTTCCAAGCTAAGACCACACATAAAGGTCTCCTTAGTCTCTGATATGGACTGAACTATATCTCCCCAAAATTTATATGTTGAGGTCCTAACTCCAGTACCTCAAAATGTGACTATATTTGGAAATTGGGCTTTTAAAGAGGCAATTAAGTTACAAATAGTGGTGTCTTTATAAAGAAGAGGAGATTAAGATACTGACAAACAGAGGATGACCATGTGAGGACATAAGGAGAAGGTGGTCACCTACAAACCAAGGAGAGAGGCCTCATAAGAACCCAAACCTGTGGACACCTTCATCTTAGACCTCTAGCCTCCAGCATTATGAAAAAGTCAGTTTTTGTTGTTTAAGCCACACAGTCTGTGGTATTCTGTTATGGCAGACTTAACACACTTATGCAGCCTCTTTTAATCTGAAAGTTTACCTTTCCTTGTCTTTCATAGCATTGACACTTTCTAAGTATACAGGCCAGGTGTTTCTTTACTTTGGGCTTATCTGGTTGTTTCCTCATGATTAAATTCTAATTATGCACTTTGGGCAGAAATATGATACAGGTGATATTGTTTCCTTGGGGTGTCACCTCATGTGTGATGCCAATCTGTATTATTGGTGATCTCAAGAATCACTTGTTTTTGGAACCCAGAGCCACCACATAAGAAGCCCAGCTGCCCTGAGGGTTCCATGCTGTGAGAAAGCCCACACCAGCCATGCAGAAAAGCTAAGAGATGCCCAGCCCCCTCTAAACTGTTTCAGCCCCCAACCACTCAGAGTCACCCTCTACTGCAGCTTCAGACCTCACAGAGCATAGATGAGCCCTCCTCACTGGGCAGTACCTGAATTCCTGACCCACAGAATCATGAGACACAATAGTAATAAATTGTTTTAAGTCTCTGAGTTTGGGGTCATTTGCTATATAACAATAGATAAAGTATACGACATGTCAGCACCAAGCTGATCAACACCCAGTTGAAAGAATGCACAAGGAGCCAACATGAGAATAAAATGACAGGCACCAACTTTATTGTGGGGAGTGTGTGCTTCTACACTAGAGGACCGCATGGGCTTTATATATGTCAGAGAACAATAGTGGCATTCTGCCACATGTGCGTAATAAACAATAAGCTGAGTCATACTTGCGTAAGTTAGGTGCAGGCACCTTACTACATTAATGTAACATTTTAAATCCAGAGTCCTATCCCTAGCCACAAGCCTGCATCACAGCTAGACCAGGGACCCACACCATAAATTATATGATAATATTCTATCAATGTTAAATGTCTTGAATTTAATTGTTGTACTGTGGTATATATAAAAAGTGACATATTATTAAGAATTATTTAATGAAGTATCATGATTTCTGCAATTTTTCTAGAACCATTCAGTTAAAACGTATGTGTGCATGTATGTGTCTAAGAGAGTCCACAAATGTAGCAAAATGTTTATGTTTAATGAATCTAGACAAAGTGTACACAAGTACACTTTGAGTAATTTTTACAACTTTTCTAAGCTTTAAATTTTTTTAAAAAATTGAAATAAAAAAGAGAGAAAGGATTAAATCTCAAAAAGAAAAAAGCAATGACTAGACTTGCTCTTCTGGTCAAGAGGAAGTAACAGGAACCAGAGGTACCATCCTATGTAAAGCATCCACCAAAAAAAAAAAAAAGACAAAAACATATAAAACAACAGTTTTAAGATATTCTATATAAGGCAACAGTGATCTCTGAGAAACAGAAAACAAAGAAGGTGAATCCTAAAATTGCCCCAGCTTACTACATTGAGAGAGTTTCCAGGGTCCATGGCAGAGAGAAAGAAACTTGAGACAGAGCCTGGCAGACTTCCAGAGTAGAGGAGACAGAACCTAGAGTCCAGAGAGACCAAAAGCAGCTAGATTTCATAGGACAAAATAACAGAGAAAAGACAGATGCACAGAGACAGAATAGTGGAGATCTGCAGAGTCTCCCTCAAGTATTCATGATCGATGCATGCCTATAAGGAAATTGTGCTAGGCCAGGGAAAGAACCATCTGTGAGAATTAGAGGGATAGCTCCTGTCACTCACACTGGGCTGGGAATAGTGCCAATTTCCATCAGCCTGACTGGAAAAGTTATAACACAAGGTACTGGGTAGAGTGCCTCACTAGTAGAGAAAATTTAGCCCTATGATGAGCACTGCTCCATATCTGCCTACTTTATTGTAAAAATGAGACCCAGAAGGACCAAACTATATCCAAATAACTTAAGGGTCTCCTAGAACCAATCCAAAAAGGTCCATAGAGCTACAAAAATATCCAACATATAAGATAAAATTCACAATGTCTGGCATCCAAACACGTTTACCGAGTATACCAAGAAGCAGGAAAATGCAACTGAGAGGCAGGAAAGCATAACTGATACATACAGAAAATGCAAATGACTAATCAGTCAAAGGTGACTCAGAACTGACAAAGATATTAGAATTAACAGAGAATAACATTGAGACAGTTACTATAATGGTATAACGTATATTCAAAAAGTTAGAGACATGAAAGATATAAAGAAAGACCCAAACTGAATTTTTAGAGGTGAAAAGTAAAATGCATGATAACAATAACATATAGGCCATAAGAGAGCAAATGAAAGTATTCTATTGTAAGGTTCTTACACTACAATAAAATGGTATAATATCACTGTAAGTAGACTGTGATAAATATGTATACCATCAACCCTTAAGCAACCACTAAAATAAAATAATTGTAACTAATAAGGAAGCAAAGGAGATAAAATCAAATCAAAAAGGAAATTCAATTAGTCCAAAAGAAGGCAGAAAAACAGGAAAAGGAAAAAAATAAGAAAAACAAATAGGACAAATAGAAAATAAACAACAGAAAACAAACAAACAAACAAAAACAGAACAAAAAAGAGGAAAAAAAATAACAAGATGACATAGTCAAACCTAACCACATTAATAATCACATTCAATGTACATGGTGTTGTTGCAGAAAAATCAGACCAGCGAGAAAACAAGCACCACACAGAGAATTGGAGAACTCAGGTTTATTACACCAGCAGTCCAAGAAGAGCTAGTGCTCTGAGGATCTGGGCCCTGAGCTCAGGGTTAACCTTACTTTTATAAGGTTTAACAAGCAAAAGCAATACATCTGTTATCTAGACAGAACAAGCAAAGGGGAGGGTGAGTCTTCAGTTGATCTCAAGGTCACCCTGCCCTTTGGCCTATGTGGCAAGCATGTCTACAGAAGCGGCCATTTGAGTGGAATAGTCTTCTTCAAACACCCCCCCCCCCGCTTTTTATGCCCTTTTAAATTCTTATAGGGCATCAACCTTTTGATTTATTTTGGCCTCGGGGCTAGTATAAGGGTGGTCCGGATGTCACAACTATTTGTAACTTTATGGATTCTAGGCATGAGGAGACAAACTTGACAGACAGTCAGACAGTTCAGGATATAGGGACCAAATAAGAGAGCTATGAAGAGCATGGGGAGAGGTCCTACAAATGGGAGAAGCCAGAATCCCCAACTCCATATTCTGGACCAGGACTCCCATGACTCATTCAATTGTTGGCAAATTTTTTTGAGGCTCTATCTGCAAGCCTCTTGGCTGCATCCCTAACTATACCAGATTTATTAATAAAAAACAATACATCTGGACAGTTTGGATGGTTGATCCTCAAGCTTTTGCCATGTGTAGATTGGCCAGCTTCCGGGGTGGCCAGAGCAAGGCCGAAGATCTTCAGGTGGATCTCTGCTGTCTCCAGAATGTGACTCGGCGTGGCTGATCCGAGGAGGAGGCTCTTTAGTCCAAGTCCCCTGTTTTTTCAGAGGTGTAGCTCTCTTTACCCAGGTGTGGTGGATCCATGGGGTGATACCTGCAACCTTAACAGCAGTGGGAGTTGCTAATACAACCATGTGAGAGCCATTCCAGATCAGCTGGAGTGGCTCCTTCTTCCAATCTTTAACTCATACTTCATCTCCTAGCTGATAGGGGTAGACCCAATTTCCTAAGGGGATAGGGGCTCTTTCTAGGGTTTCCTAGGTGATGTGGTGGAGGATCCTCCCTAGGGTCTGAAGGTATTGGGACATTTCTAGTTTAGCTATTAGTTGAGGGTCTCCTTTTAGCTTCCCTATCACTGGGGGAGGTTTCCCATAAAGGGTTTCAAAAGGAGAGTAGGCTGAAGGCCTTGGGGTGCACCATGCTCTAAGTAGAGCCAAAGGCAGCAAGTCAATCCAAAGTAACTGGGTTTCCTGACAAAGCTTAGCTAGAGTGGTCCTGAGTATCCAATTTGTGCACTCAATTTTCCCTGAACTTTGCAGCCTGTAGGCCGTGTGGAGCTTCAATTTGATTCCCAGAGCTTTGGACAGAGTCTGAACTATCTCAGACACAAAGATAGGTCCATTGTCTGATCCTATAGAGAGGGGCAGACCATATCTTGGAATAATTTCCCTCAATAAGGCTCTCACTATTTCTCGTGCCTGTTCAGTGAATGCAGGAAAAGTTTCAGCCCATCCAGAGTAGGTGCAAACTAAAACAAACAAGTATTGGTGGCCCCGGCAGGGCTTGACCTCAGTAAAGTCCACTTCTAGGTCTTCAAAGGGCATAGTCCCAATTGTTTGCACCCCTGGATAGGATTTGGGCCTTTGGCCAGCTTTGTTTTGTGTGCAAGTAACACATCTAGTACTTATCTGGGCACATAGGGTTGGGAGCTTGGGTATAAAATAATAGCAGCCTAACAGCCTTTCTAAAGTAGTCTTCCCTAGGTGAGTAAACTCATGGTGTCAGTTGAGCTGACACTGCAGCGGGAATAAAAAGTCTCTGATCTGGAAGTTCCCACCAGCCCACCTTTTTTTGGGTTCTCCCTTCACTTAAGTCCCATTGTTCCTCTTCTTTGGTATATTTTGGGGACAGAGGCAATCTGGAGCTAGGAAAACCTTAAAGACCGGCTCAGGACCTGTTGTGGCACTCGGTTGGTTGGTAGCGTCCTCTGCTGCTTAGTCTTCCAGTCAGTTTCCCCTACTGACAGGGTTGGTTCCTCTCTGGTGGCCCTTGCAGTGAATGACTGCCACCTGAGAAAGCTTCCAGACTGCTCTAACAGTTGAAGGATTTCTTCTATGTTCTTGATTTCTTTTACTCCCACCCTCAGTAGTCCCCTCTCTTTATAAATGCCTACATGTACATGCAAAGTAGAAAAAGTGTACCTTGAGTCAGTATAAATATTGGCCCATTTCCCTTCAGCGTGCTACAGCACCTGGATGACATAGCTCAGCTTACTGTGCTGACCAGCCCTGTGGCAAAGCCTCAGCTCTGATTACCTCGTCTGTAGTTGTTACTGCATAGACAGCTTTGCACTGTCCTTCATGGATGAAGCTGCTTCCATCATGAATAATACCAGTTCTGAGTTCTCAAGAGGAACATCTGTCCAGTCCAGCCTGTCTGAGCAGACGTCATCCATGACCTCTTCACAATCATGGTCGGGAGATCCCTCCTCAGTGGGCAGAAATGTAGCAGGGTTCAACGTCCATGCAGTCTCAAGGCAGACACATGGATGTTCACAAAGCAGTTCTTAATAATGAGTTATCCTGGAGATGGTCAGCTACTTGAGTCCCTGGTTGTTCATTAATGCACTAACAGCATAGGGGACCTTCACATTTACATTCTGTCCCAGCGTGAGCTTGTCTGCTTCTATGACCAGGACTACGGGGGCAGCTAAGGCCCAAAGGCATGGCGATCATCCCATGGCCACCAGATCTAGCTGTTTGGACAGAAATGCAGTCGGGCACTGCCATAGCCCGACTCAGTGCAGTATGATTCTTCTCATGTACAAAGAGGTTAAAGTCCTGCATCATATCCAGTAGTCCTAATGCTGGAGCACTGGTCAAAAGTCTCTTTAGTCACTAGGAGACCCCCCTAACCGACATAAGCAGGCTTTGCAGACCGAGCAGGCAGCTCAGTCCCCTGTGGCCCCGGCGATAGTTGCTGTTCAGTCTGTGAGGGGAGCCACTGGCGTGGTCACCACAGGGTGTTCAGCCCAGGTGTCTACCATAAAGGTTGTTGATTGGCCCCCTACTTCTGTTGTGACCATAGGCTCTCGGGGACCCAGGATCAGGGAGCCTGGTCACCCCTAGTCTGACTCTGCTCTGGCCAGGCTGCAGGCTGGTATTTTCCTTAATGGGTTGACTGAACTTCTTTGACCCTTCAGGCATCCTTCTGCAGTGGGGGCACTCATTTTTCCAATGTCTGGTCTCTTTGCAGTAGGCTCATTGGTTGCAGGAGAGTGGTGGTCCCCTTTTGGTGTCTTCCTTCTGTGGGGCAGCAGTCTGTTATACCTTGTTTGTGACCTCCAGTAGCTGGGTGGAATTCATCTCAGCAAAGCCTTCTAATTTCTAAAGCTTCCGGCGAATGTCAGTGTAAGATTGAGCCATGAATGCTGCATTAAGCATGTGTTGGTTTTCTCGTGTTTTGAGGTGAAAAGGGGTGTACACCCGGAATGCCTCGCGTAGTCTCTCATAGAACTCTGTGGGTGACACATCTGGCTTCTGGAGTACCTCTGCCATTTTGAACATGTTTGTTGGCTTCCTAGGCCCAGGTTTTACCCCTTGCAGTATGGCCTGCTGGTAACTGTAGAGAGACTCTCTTCCATTCGGGACATTACAGTCCCAGTTGGGCCTGGCATCAGGTGCAGCCCCCAAAGCCCATGCTGCAGGGTCTAGTGCACTGTCTGGTGCTTGTCCTTGGAGCCACCCCCACACTTCTGACAGAATTCGGTGTCATTCTTCAGTGTTGAAGAGAGTCAGGAGGAGTTGGCAACAGTCATCCCATGTAGGCTGATGAGTTTGGAAGATGGACTCAAGCAGGTCAATCATCGCCTGGGGTTTCTCCGAATATGACAAGGTGTGCTGCTTCCAGTTGAGGGGGTTGATTGTTCTGAAAGGCTGATTGCAGCAGACAGGGCAGCCTGGCTGGAGAGTGCCATCTTCGCTAATCTCAAAAGGGACCTCATGACTCTTGGAGTGGCATCTGGAGGGCCGCAGGCTGCTGGGCTGGCTGTGTGGCTGAGTGAAGACACCGTGGACTCGGGCTTGGTGATTGTTCAGGCTGTTGGGGTAGCCAAGGCACTGATGGTGGACAGCTGTCTGGTAATTAAGGATAGAGTGGCTGTGCAGGCACTGGCAGAGCTGTTGGGATGTACAGTGGTAGGAGGAGAGGTTCTTCCTCAGGGTTCCCTTGGTGGATGACTCTTGCTGGCTCTTCCTGTCCTTTTCCTGAGTTGGTCAGGCTACAAGTACCTTACTTCGTCCCTGCCTATTGGTGCAGAAGGGAGCAGTACAGTAGCAATTTGCAACCATGAAATGGTCTGGATGTCTAGGGGTCCCTGTCGCTAATTGGTACACAGCTCTAACAGTGGGGAGGTCCAGGATCCCTTCCAATGGACATCCTACCCCAAAGGTGGGCCATTCGAGCTCATAAAGTGTTAGAAGTTTTCTTGGGGTCAGCTTGACCCTATAATCCCCTGGGAAACCTTTTTTAAAATTTTCAACATACAATTTAAGACAGTTGGTTTAGAGGAATCTCCCCCCATATTTGCCTTAGGAAGCTTTCTAACAGACCTTAAAATTTCAAGAAAATAATTGACAGAGGGCTCCTATGTCAAAGGGCCATTTGGAGATAGATAATTCTTAAGCCAAATCAGAAGCAATTGTTCCCCCCCCCCCCCCGTGTATCCTCCTCTGTGTCAGTGGCGCAAACAAAAGTGGGTGCCTTCTCCAGAAAGGAGGCTCGTCTGGCCAATCTTAAAGGAGCTTAGGTGGCGCTTGGCTATAGCAGACTCAGCTTTGTGACTTATGATCAGGCACTAGTCCAATGCCACCCTGGACTGTATGCTGTGCATCAGAGAATCACAGACAATCCCACTCAGATTCCATAGCCTTTAGGGGACCTTATGGGTGCCCAGTTGTGGAGCCACAAATTTTACCTGATCAAGTCAAATCAGTTAGGCCGCTCATTCATTCACGTACTCGCAAACCAGAGGTTAAAACATTGCCTTCCCTCTTTCTGGAAAGTCCTGACCTTTGTCTTTCCCCCATGGGAAGACCCGGATGTCTTCTCCCCATTGGGAAGAACCTGACCCATGTCTTCTAACTGAAGACTTTAAGAGGTGATCAAGCTCCTCTTCTGTCTGAAGATGGGTCCTGACTGGAATGCTGAGCACTGGTACCTTACCTTATCCTGTTCCTGGTGAGTTGGTCCATCCCTCCTTTGAGTCTAGTTGGGGCTCAGCAGTCTGGAGAGTTGGAGCACTGGTCCAAAAAAGAACCTGGAATACCTTCAAATGGCATGCCTCCTCATTTGTCTTGGAGCCCTCTGGCCCGGCCTGGCTGAGCCACCAGTCTTGCAGCTCAAAGAGCTGGCATGGTTGGAATCTTGCTGGGGCCTCCAGAAATGTTGCAGAAAAATCAGACCAGCGAGAAAACAAGCACCACACAGAGAGTTGGAGAACTCAAGTTTATTACACCAGCAGTCTAAGAAGAGCTAGAGCTCTGAAGTTCAGGGGTAACCTTACTTTTATAGGGCTTAACAAGCAAAGAGGATACATCTGTTATCTAGATAGAACAAGCAAAGGGGAGGGTGAGTCTTCAGTTGTTCTTGAGGTCACCCTGCCCTTCGGCCTATGTGGCAAGCATGTCTACAGAAGCAGCCATTTGAGTGGAAAATTGTTCTTCAGTGTAAACACTTGATTAAAAGGCAGAGGTTGTAAGGCTGCATTAAAAAAAGCAAGATCCAACTATATGCTGCCTACAAAAAGTGTACTTTACATATAAAAATAAGATAACAAATAGGTTAAATGTAAAAGAATGGAAAGAGATATACCATGCTAGTCAAAAACAAAACAAACAAAATCCCCAAGATTAGCCACTTTAAAAATCAGAGCAATGAATATTACCAGGAACGAAGAGAGTCATTTTAAAGATAAAAAGTTCAGTTCATAAAGTGGAAATAACAAATCTAAACATTTATGAACCTAATAACAGTGTTTCAAAATACAAAAAGGAAAAACTAATAAAACTGCACAAAGGAATAGATAAATCCACAGTCATAGCTGAAGATTTTAATACTCCTCTCTGAATAATCACTAGTCCAAATATGCAATATTCACTAAGGATCTAGAAGATTTGAACACTATTAACTATCTGAACTGATTGATACTTTAGAACACTTCATCAATAGCAAAATATACATTTTTCTCAAGTGCACAGAGAAGTATTGAGTCATAGAACAAGACTCAATAAAATTCAATGGGATTCAAGTCATGCAAAGTACGTTCTCTGACCACAGAAGAATTAAATTAAAAACCAATACCCAAAAGATTCTTGGAAAACTCCCAAGTATTTCAAAACTAAATAATACTATTCTAAATAACTGAGAAATTGGGGAAGGAATCAAAATAGAAATTGAAAAGTAACTTGAACTGAATGAAAATTAAAATACAATGTATCAGAATTTGTAGCTGTCATTAACACAGTACTTAAGGGAAAACTTGTAGCACTAAATGTCTGTATTAGAAAAGAACAAAGGTCTCAGCTTTCACCTTACAAAACTAAGAAAGGAAAAGCAAACTAAATATAAAGTAAACTGAAAAAAGAAAATAAAAAAGATCAAGGCAGAAATCAATGAAACAGAAAAGAAGAAAACAATAGAGAGAATCAAATAAAGCAAAGGCTAGTTCCTTAAGATATATAAAATGAATTAAGCTTTAGCTAGACTAATCAGAAAAAAAGACACAAATTATCAATATTAGGAATTAAAGAGGTGATATCTCCATAGATTCTGCAGTTATTAAAAAAGATAATAAGAAATTATTACAAACAACTTCACGTCAGTAAATTTCACAACTGAGATAAAATGGACAAAGTCCTTAAAAACCAAATCACCACAGATCACACAAGAAGTATTAGATAACCTAAACAATCCTATATTTATTAGAGAAATTGAAATTGTGCAGTTGATCCTCAAACAACATAGGTATTGGGGGTATTGAGTTTCTACACAGTCAAAAACCTACATATAAATAGTAGTTAGAACCCTTCCCACACAGAGAACTCCTGTGTAAATTCTATAATCACTGTCTTGTAGAAATAATACTAATTCTATACAAATTAGTATTTGTACTAATACTAATTTTACACAAAGCAGAAATAATACTAATTCTAAACAAAATTTCCCCTAAAAAATGAAAAAGAAGAAATACTTCACCACTCATTCTGTGAGTACAGCATTACCCTGATACCAAACCCAGATGAAGATATTATAAGAAATGAAATTAAGACTACTATCTCTCACGTACATAGAAGCAAAAATTCTAAACAAAAAAAAAATTTTAGCAAATGGAATTCAACTGTATAAAAAATACAACATGACCAAGTGAGATGGGTTTATCCCAAGAATGCAGGATTGGCTTAACATTCAAAAATTGAAAAGTAATTCACTATATTAGGTAACCAAAGGAGAAAAGCCATATGGTCATCTCAATACATGCAAAAATTGTATTGACAAAATCCAATATCCATTTCGGATAAAAATTTTTAGCAAACTAGGTATATGAAGGAACTTCCTCAACCTAATAAAAGACACTTACAAAAAATCTACAGCTAACATCATATTTAATGGTGAATAACTAAATGATTTCCTACTAAGATCAAGAACAAGATGGGGATATCTTCTGTCACCATTTCTATTTATATAGGTACAAAAACCCTTGATGTAATTTTAACATCAAATTCAACAATATATAAAAAGGATAATACATCATGACCAAGTGGAATTCATCCGAGGAATGAAGGATTGGTTTAGTATTTTAAAAATCAATGTAATTCATTATAATAGCAAACTAAAAAGAAAAATTAGATAAAATCACATTTCTAAAAAAAGAAAGAAAGAAAGAAAAGGAATCCAGATTGAAAAGAAAGAAGGAAAAATGTCTTTTTTTCATAGATGACATGATTGTCTCTAGAAATGCCAATGGAATATGTAAAATGCTACTAAAACTAATAAATGAATTTAGTGAGGTCACAAGACACAAGGTCAATATACAAAAGTAAATTGAATTTTTATATATTAGCGAGGAACAATTGGAAATTGAACATTTTAAATACCACTTATGATATCAAAAAATATGAAAGAGGGATAAATGTGACAAATAATTTGAAAGGTCTTACACTGAAAATGGTAAAACATTGCTGATAGAAATTCAAGAGGCCTGAATAAATAGAGGTATATATTTTCATGGGTCAGAAAACTCAGTATTGTCCAGATGTCAATTTTCTCCATCATTAATCAATATGTGACTGTAGATAAATCAAGAAGCAGTGGTATAAGCATAGAGTTTATAATTATTGCATTAACCACCAAAAGAATTTAAAACATTCGTGTAGGTGATTACCTTTGGGTGGTAAGACATGGAGGTGAGGAAGAAGTTTAGGATTAAAGCAGAAAACTTTTCTTTTTCCCTTTGATACCGTTCTGTACCTTTTGAATTTTTTAACCAATTGCATACATTACTTTTATAAAAAGTATTCCTTATACAATTTTGTCATTTTAGTTTTGCTTAATTTTAGGTTCAAAGCATATGAGGAAAATATAATGTATCTATTTTTAAAGTTTTATGGTCTGAACATTTATGTTTTCCAGATAAAGCTAAGCCACTTTCACAGCCTGTCTCTGCACAGTCTTACTTTCCAAAAAACCTCTAACTCACATCCAAAAATAACAGAGAGGCAATTTAAATCTTTCCTGCAGTGTCATGAAAACATCAAAGAGGGATTCCACTCATAATAAATACCAAAACCTCTAAAAATCTTCTATCCCTAACCCTCTCTCAACATCTCACCCCATATGGTAACTGCTCCCAAATCTCTGTCCTTCTCTTCAAATTTTCACAAAACACATCCCACATGGACTCTAGTCTCCTTTATTCTTCGCTTTCCTCCCTTCTGTTTCTGGGCCTATCCTCTTCTAAGTCTCTACCTATTCAAATATAAATCAAGCTTCCCCTGATGTTCATTTCATCCCTCATCACAAGGGTCTTTCTTCATATTCTGGAAAAACTAACAATATTGTCATTTTATTTCTAAAAGAAAAACAAATTCTAATTTCCAGAAAAAATCTAAACATTTGAGACATATCCTGCTGGAATTTAGTTACAAAGCTATGTTTCTCTACTATAATAAGCATCTTAAAGATAGGAGCTGGATTTTATTCATCTTTGTATTTGCTGAGCCATCAACTTGCTTCACACATAACACTTCATACACCAAATGCACATCCAACTGTTGAACTGTCATTTGGAATTCAGCTTTTAGGGGACAGGGTAAGGGAAAAGAAGAGGAAGAAAACAAATGTTTACTGAGTATCTACTAGGGAATAGGCACTACACCTTAGTGGTGGCAATATATCTTTCTACCTTCTTTTCTAGATCAATAAATCTCAAATGGGAGCAAGAAAGCCGAAGAGAAGTGCATGTAGCTTGAAAGAACACTTCACGTGATGCTATTATTCCTGTGTGCACAAGCACACACATCATAAAGCATTCTTACATCCCTAATCCGTATGAACTAAGACAGTTTTACAAATAGTGATGTGTCCAAAATATCGTTTGACCTTTAAGCGTTGAGGATAGGGGAGAAAGATTGAGTCATTAATGGAAACTGTGTGTGTGTATGTACTTTGTAAGTGTATCTGTAACGAAAACAGACACACGCGAAGATGCCCACTAGATGGCAAACACACATCTCAAATGTTAACAATTACCGAGATGCTCCTCTGGGCATTTTAATAATTCGAGCCAAATTCCTGTAAGGCTAAGATATTATGCATCATCTAAGAAGTATGAAAATTAACCTAGTGATGATGGTCCTACAAACAATTTCTAGGGAGAGAGGCTAAATGTATAGTTCCTCAGTTTCTAGAATCTATTGATTTAATTTCCATGCAAAATATAGTATTCATGCAAGTAAATTAAATTCCCTCACTAGACCATCTGATTTCATATTTAGGCTTCAAAATGAATTAATTGTGGGACTAAAGCAAGTGACAAGGCCAGGATTTGACCCAAGTAGTTTAATTCCGGAAGTTAGGCATTAAACAGTATTTCCACCTCTTGCCTGAGAGTTAAAGAGCAAGGAGAAGTGCCCTTCCCCTAGTTTTGCAGCCTCCCTCTGTTCTTCCCCTGACTTCCCCCACCCCTCATCACTGCCAGACTTAGCTGACACTGCTTACTCAAAACTCTCTAGTGGTTCCCCACTACAGAATCAACTCTGGGCTAGAGCAAACTAGATACGCCACCAACCTCTCCCATATCCAACACTTTCTCTTGCCTTCCATTCCTTGAACAAGTCCTGGGCTCACATACCTTCGTGTCCCTAGAAATGCTATTCTTGCTACCCTGAAAGTCTTCTCCCCTATTATTTGCAGGAGCAACCAGTCACTCAAGTCTCCACCATAGTCACCTCTTCTGAGGTGCCCTCTCCGACTTTGCCAGGCAATCAAGCACTCTGACTTCTGACTTCAGTGCACTCATCACACCATTTATCTCATAATATGACAACTGGCAGTGTGCCTGGCTCTCCATGAGGGCATGAGATGGTGTCTTTCCAACTTAGTGTCCTCAGGACCAAACCCAGTGCTTATAGAAGATACACTGTAAATCTGACTGACTGAATCAGTGAACAAGTGCTGAGTATAAATAGTCAGACTTCACAGATCGCCTTAAAAATTCTAGCCTTCAGGTCCTGTGATATAGAAAGGATATAACTTCTATATGGAAGCCTTTGAGAGGTGAGGGATGAGAGGGAGGAACAAGGGACCAGAGCCAGAGAGGCTTATTCGGGAAGACTGCAGGGCTGCAGCAGTGGCCTCACAGAGCTTCCTCTCTCTAGGGTTCCAAGAACAGTCCTTCACAACTTGAAAGTATTGTGAAAAGAAGTCCCTGAAACCTCGTACATCCCACTATCTTCTACAACCAGGTGAATCCCTGGCTGTTTTTGTAATGTTTTTCCAATGGCCTCCATTGGAGCTTCTTGATGAAATGAGCATTCATTAAATAAAATTGCTCAATGCCAGTGCCAGCTAGAGATACAGATATTTCCTAGGAGCTCCACCCAGAGACTTCTCTGAGATTATTTAGACTATTACTAATTTAATCATTAGATGACTGAAGGCTGGACTGAAGTCTGGCTCTGCTCCTTAACTATGTTGTCTATATTAGTTTGCTAGGGCTGCAGTAACAAAGTACCACAAACTGTGTGGCTTAAACAACCAAAATTAATTCTCTCATAATCTTGGATACTAGAAGTTAATATCAAGGTGTTGGCAGTGTTGGTTCTTTCTAAGAGTTGTGAGGAAAACCTGTTCCATACCTCTCCTCAGCTTCTGGTGATTTCTTAGCATCTTTGGCATTATTTAATTTATAGAAACATCACTCCAACCTCTGCCTTTATCTTCACATGGCATTCGCTCTATGTGCATATCTGTGACCAAATTTCCAGTTTTTTAAATTTTCTCAAACTGAAAATCCTGTTAACTTGATTTTTTAAAATATATTTAATTTTTAAAAGTTATACATTTATATAATCCATGAAGTGATTCTCCCTGATTACTCTAGCACCCAACTGGCACTACACACAACCATTACAATAATATTGACTGTGTATATACCCCTAGGCTGTACTCTAAACCCCCGTGACTATTTTGTAAATACTAATGTGTACTTCTTCATAACTTCACCTTTTTCACCTAGGTTTTTATAAGGACACCAGTCTTATTGGATCAAGAACCCATCCTACTCCAGTTTGACCACATTTTAATTAATTATATGACAACCACCCTATTTCCAAAGAATTTCACATTCTGAAGTATTGGGGGGAGGTCAGAATTTCCACATATGAATTTTAAGGAGACACATTCAACTCAGAGCACTGGCCATATTTTTTAAAGCAAAAATCAGGACCCATGCATTGGCATATGTTTTATGATGGGGCAGAATGTTTGAAATCATGACTGTCTGAGAAATAGGGGAACTTAGGAAGGATCATTTTTAAAAACAAATCCAGGTATGCACACATTAATCTGAAAGGTTTTAAAACGTCTCTAGGTAGATACCCAATGGGAGTTCTTCTAAATACCTAGGATTGGAGCTGAAACCTGTGGCTGCTTTAAATAATAAGGTCCCAGGAAATCAGATAAGACTTCCTATGAAATCTAATCAATGTGAGATGGATTGATGATAGATATACCTACACACGCACACCCGCACACACTTTATTTTGAAAAAGTGCACAAGTAAATGAAAGTTGTTTGCATTTGACTACCTTCTTTAAGGATCAATATGGAAAATTAAGTACTTGTAGATTGGGGACTGAAAAAAGCAGAATGTTCCCTGAAATAGATTTAAGATTTTCAAACTAGTACCATTTTCCCATCACCACCAACCCCCACATACTTGGAAACATATATCCAAAGGGTATAATGAAAACAACAGGAATGTATTATCCAACTTGAAATGGTCCCAATTTTAGAGGTACAATTACATGTTGTATACTGAGGGAAACATATCTGTAATATAACTATTATAACTCCTGTCCTCAAACTAATTTCTGCATACAATGTTCTCAAGATAAGAATAAAAACTGGTCTGGGGACACAAGAGATGTGAAGAAAGTGTGAGCCACAATCAGAACTGCTTCCCAAAAAGCCCACCAAAGACAATATATCTTTTGTGTTAGAAAACTGTTCTACAAGAGGCAATCTTATCCTTTCTGAAAAGTTTTCTAGGTTCTAATCACTTAAAGTAAATCATCTCAAGCCATGTTAGAACTGGAAATGTTATAAAAAATAAATAAAAATACAATAAGCTAAAGGTCTAATAATTGTGTTTTATATGGGACAAAGGACCAGGATGGAAAATGAGAAAAAGATCCCAAGAAATTAGATAATGATGGAGGAAAGAGAAGAATTGCTCAGTGAGAAAATAAATACCCCTCTCGTTTATGTTTTAAGCACTGACCTAGGTATAGGCAAAGCCCAAGGCATTTTCCTTATTTTATTTAATCCTCACAACAACCCTACAGGCTAGGTATTTTCACTTCAATTTAATAACAGATGGGTAAGTGAGGCTCAGAGAGGCTAAGTGATTCGTCCAGCTGCCACAGAGCAGTAAGTGGCAGAAGCAGGCATGGCCCCCAAATCAGCCCATAGCGGGTATGCCCAGAGCTGGTGAGGAGCCTGCAGGGATCCAAAGCTTCCATCAAGCCCTCTACAGCTGCTCCATCTCAGAGCTGAGCAGGAACACCAGGCGCGTTGAGAAGGGCTGGAGTGGGCTGGGAGGAGAGTGCGGAGTTAGATCAGAGGAATCAAGACCTAACAACAACTGTGTATTGGGAAAACAATTTTGTTCAAGAGGGCTATTTATAGGGATGTTTTTCCTCAGTACTCCCTTCCCCCATCTCCTCTCTTTTGTATTAAAAGGCGCCTGGCAGTTTGGTAAAGGGTTACAGGCAATGCACAGGAAACTCTGGAACACAATGAACGGGGCGGGGACAGATCCCCACCCACCTAAGAAAGTCACTTGCTCCAGTATTCGGAGACCCTGGGGGAGACAGCTGGAGCTCAGAACTGCTTCTCTCTTTCTTTTGAAGAAGGCAACATGCCCAAAGGGGGTGATGAATAGAGTAAAACTGGAAGCGGAGGAGGAATAAGAGATAACAAGACAAAACAAACAAAATGCTAGGATAATTAAAATCGGTCAAATAGGCAAGTTATCCCCTATCCTGGGATCTGTTAAATTCTACAAGGAGCTCCGGTTCTTCTTCCCAAAGCCTCTGTTCAGCTTGGCAACTCCAACGATTCAGAACCAGGAGCGAGAGAAGTGATCCCAAATCCAGCTGCTCAGAGGGACCCCAGAACCAACTGGTAGGTCCTCAGGACAGACCTAGCCAGGCCTCTATGGGCTGCCACTTACAGGAACAGCGCCCCCCTCACACACACATATACATGCATCTTTCCCCCTGGGCCAACAAGCAGAGGCCTCCAGCCAAATGGTTCCAAATTCAGACTTAGAGACTAAGGCCAGACCCTGTACAGACTCACAGATGTCGGTATAATAGTGATTCAACCCAGGGCACTTGGCTTCCCCTCTGGAATTGTTAAGTCTCTTCCCCACATGTGATTCTAGGAAGGAAGTTTCCCGCTGCTATTTGGCAGCATCCAGTGCCCGAGGTGGAGTGGGACAAGGAGATCTTGTGCTGCCTGCTTTGTGCATCATTTCTGAGACACTGAAGATTCATTTAGTGCTACACTGTGCAGTAGGGACCAAATGTCATTATGGTTTTTAAAATGCTCTGCAGAACAGAAAAGATCTCCCAAACTCGTATTTTTAAGGCAACATTCAATGCAAAGAAATTTGAGTAGAGCTACGTTATTGGCAGAGAAAAACATACTTCTCAAATGACTTCAAACACTGTGTAGATGTCTCATTGAATCTCTAATCCTAACCTCTCAACACTCAGTCCTGCATGTTACACTATCAAAGGACATTTCTTCCTAAAAGCGCTGATATGGCCCTTGAAGTATAGAGAAGTGTGTTTATCTTTCTCCAAAAAATAGTGTTTATCCTTACCAGACCCCAATCTTATAAACTTGGAGACATCTTGGATTCTACTCTCTCCTACATCCAGCTTTTAAATAAAAATTTGAAGTTCTGAATTAGCAGATAGGTGGCACTGATTAATGCCACTTTCTTATAAAAAGTAAGACTCCATTTTTTTTGTAACCAAGTCTTTTTCTTTCTTACTATTCTCTCACTTTTTGTCCTTTTCACTTTGAAACGTCTAGTTGATAGTGAAGCAACTGAATCACACACACTCTCAGCTGAGAAGGGAGGCTGTAAAGTAGCGTTTCTAGTGCTTTTCTTCCTGAGTAATGTAGTTTTGCAACTCAAGGAACTTAAAGGAAACAGAAATACAGAGGGAGAGAGAGAGAGAGAGAGAGAGAGAGAGAGAGAGAGAGAGAGAGAGAGAGAATACTGTATGTAATAATAACTATGTCTGTCTTAAACTTTTAAGCAGGTAGTGACTCAGAGAACTTTTAAAGCTCTCTTCCTTCTCCATTCCCATCACAGCATCTGCTTGCTCTCGGAAGCCCATTTAGAAGAAAAACTGGCTTTCACAGTTGCAGAAGTAATGGAGCAATAATGGAAGGTCAGTTAACATGTTTCAGGATGTATCACCGACAGGCTAAACTTATCCCAGCTTCTAGGACTGGGAGACTGACTCTGGTTCTCATTCCTTCTCTCCCATCAAGTTGACCTCTCCTCTGCTCTGTTCTGTTTGATTAGAGACTGGCAATGTGGACCTCCCCCAACTCCACTAAAGATGCTTATTCATCCTCATTTGGACACTTAGAAGCAACAGTTTGCAGCATAACCTAAATTTGGGAACCCACGGCACAAGAAATGTAGTAATGGAGTACGGGGTACTACTTTCTAGAAGTCTCATCCTCTATTGGCTTCAAACCCTCAGGGAATTGGTGCTGGGCTCAGTGATAGGCATAAGGCAAATGGGGAGGAGGACAGCTTTCTAGCTCCCTAGTCAGGTTGTCAACATGTTTCTTCATTATCTGGCTTGATAAATTGTGAGTTTTTCCCATCATAAGGCGTAGATAATTGAGCATTATCAAATAAAGACAAAGAACCACCATGTACAATTTCAGATAAAGTTTGTTCAGTCAGCCCAGGTATCATAGATACTTTGCCCAGTGCTTGGTATTACTTCAACCCTGAACCCTAAACAACTTGAACTCAACTCATCATGAAGCAGGAACCAAAGGTCCGAGGCTGTTCTACATTAAAAATTCTATGTGGAGTCCCTTTGCGGAATCTTCAGTAAAGTATATTAGGGCTGTGTCAAGGTCACTAACTTTACTGTTTCACCTTGGCAATCCCATTTTGTGACAACCTACACCTGCTGGATTTTGATGGTGATTAAGGGGATCTAGTACATAGCTAATGTTATTCTGGGAACTATTTTGAAAATTACTTGTAAATGACTGTTTCCGTACTTAGCTAGTGAACTTTATTGTGAGGGAGACCATTACACAGTAAAAATTGTATGTAATTAAAAATTAATTCATATTTGAATGAAGTCTGTTGATTCATAGTTAATATTATTATATCAATATGAATTTCCTAATTTTGATAATTATATTCTGGTTATATAAGATTAAATTTGGGAAAGCTCGGTGAAGGACATATGGGAATTCTTTGAGTATTTTTTGCAAAGTTTTTATAAGCTAAAATTACTCTACAAAATAAAAAGTTAAAAGAATGTTTTTAAAGATTTAAAAAGGTAATTCACAGAACTTGACAATTTATTCATAATTTGTGCCATGGGGACCTGAACCCAGAAGAAAAAGTACCTCTTCAGCCTCTTTCCTTTGCTGTCAAAGTAATGAAATTCACTGAAGGTCAGATGAAATAATGAATATAAAAGTCTTTGCTATAGTAAACTCCTAAACAAATGTTAATAGTAATAATTATAGTCTCATGTGGAGATGCCTATCTATAAATAAAGGGAGAAATAACCTATTATACTAAATACCCTACTAATATTCTCCAAGTAGCTTACGAAATGCTTAGAAATTGCTGTTCTGGTAGTAGGAAACAAGGAACCATTGACAGTTTTGAACAAAATAGGCATTTAATGAGAGCAACACTTCAAGAAGATTCATCAGGCTTCTCTCTAGTACATAAGGAAGATGAAATGGGAAGAGACCAGACTCAGCAAATTCTACTAGGAGTTATTCTAATACCTGAGTAGTAAACAATCTTATTGAATGGGCCTCAAAAGGAAAAAACCCAGAGAAGAGGTATTTTGAAGGACTCATGGATCTGGGCAGGACCAGCCTGAAGGTGGGGGTGGAAGGAAGAAAATGAGTCAGTGTGGTTACTTGATGTCTCACCAAGATGCCTAGGGCAATGTGGTGGTATCACATACACAGAGCTTGGGCAGAGAACTCAAGTGGCTTCAGAGGCCAGGCAAGTGCAAAGGAAGGAAGACAAGCCATGGGAGCTGTGAGATTGGAAGACTCATCTCTCTAGAAAGAGTGCCTCCAAGGAGGCTGACACAACTTGGCATCAGCAGTGCTTGCCATGTGCAAATGTACTTTCGGTGTTACCAGAGCTTCCATTTTGCAAGAGAAGCCAGAAACTCAGATCTCTTATGTGAACTCTCTTAACTCTTTAATGCTGGCAATTAATTTTTATAAATTTTAAAGCATGGTGTGTGCCAAACCAAATACATCTGTGAGCCAGATTCAGTAGGCAGACTATTAATTGTGACATCTGACAAAGAGAGGTCAAGGGTCATAGTTCATTAAGTGTCACCATGATACAGAGGTAGATAAGTGACTGTAAAGGGATTCAGTAACTAACATACTATAGACAAAACTTTTGCCAGCGATCTGAGCTGTATGAATGTCCCTACCCTTTGAGTCTATATATGGATTTGAATTCATAGCGGAAGTTTAAACCTCAAACGGTTAAATCACAAGAATTTGAGTGCTTACTGTGTGCTGAGTACACAGAAGTCAAAGAATTTCAAGTCGAACTAGGGAAGAAGAAGCATGCACTCCAGAAAACTTGAGGCAAATTATGAAACAACCCAGGAGACTGCTTTCTCCACATTATGCTAGAATATCAGAGTCACCTTAAATCTTGGATTTCTCCCCCACCCCATCACTTCCATTTATTTAGCAAACTGCAATAAGGTGTGTGTGTGTGTGTGTGTGTGTGTGTGTGTGTGTGTGTGTGTGTGTACTGGAATCTGTAATCAGAAATCCGATTTCTTGGGCAGTGGTTACAAAGCCACAGCCTCTAGCCTCCCCTCAACGTGGGAGGAGCGTTGGCTGGGTTGGGGGTACCTGGGGCGGAGAGGAGGGTGCCTGGCCCGCGGACACCACGCCCTGTCAGATTTCACCGCGGGAACCCCTGTCTTTGTGTCTGTCGTTGTTACTCTTGAAGGATTTGTGCAGGAGAAGGCAGGCACCGAAATGGAAAGTGTCAAAGAGATGATGACAAGGAGGATGAAAACAAGGCAGAACTTTTTTGCAGTCCCACCTAGCCCCCTCCGTCCAGAAAGCCAGCGCGCCTCCGCCTGACTCTTCAAAGCGCCGTCGGTGGGGCAGGAAGCTGGAGGCTCGGGCGGCGGGTCCTCCACCGCGGGCGGCGGTTTCCTCCCGAGCTGCCCAGTTATCTCCCGAGCCGCGGAGCAGCTCGGCGAGGAGCGCGTTCTCTCCCCCACCCCGGACTCCTCCACCCACCCACCTACTTCCTCCGCTCCGTACACACTCAGGCACAGAGCTGCCAAAAATTTCCACCCTCCGCCCCCCTCCCGCGCTGACTTCCTTCCAGCATTTCCTGAGCTGGATGATCCTAGGATTTGTAAGACAGGAAAAAAAGGAAGGCGTGAGGGCGGGCGAGAGGGACAGGATGCTTGCTTTTCGCTTCACTGAAGCCGTCTGAAGGCAAGACAGCGGGCGCCGGGAAGAGGACCCCACGCAGCCCCGCGCGCTCTCCTCGCCCCCCGCGGCCGCCGCAGTCCCCGCGCTCGCGTCCTTTCCGGGGCGCCTAGGAAGGCGGAGAGCCGAGCTCGCCCCCGCTCCCGCCCTCCCTCCCAAGCGGAGGAAAACACCCGAAGACACCGCAGGAGCCTGTGGAAGTCCCCGGGACTCCAAGCGAGGAAGTGACACTGCCAAGAGAAGCGGCCCGCAGCCGCCAGCTCTGCGCGGCCTCCGGCGGCACCGCGGCCCTGGAGGAGCGCGCGGTGGATTTCGGGCTCCGCGCCGCGCGGGGTCGGTGCGCACTGCCCCGGGCCCAAGTTCTTCTGGACGCCCATGCGGCCCCCGAGAGGCGCGCCGCAGCGGTGGATCTAACCCCGGAGACCATCTTCGGCGCGGTGCCAAGCAGAGGGGAGGGAGAGACGGAGGGGCACCCTCTTTGGGACTAACTCATGAAGAACAAGGGTGCCAAGCAGAAGCTGAAACGAAAGGGAGCCGCCAGTGCATTTGGCTGTGACCTGACCGAATATCTGGAAAGCTCAGGACAAGATGGTAATGTGCCTTAGCCTGTGTGTGTGTGTGTGTGTGTGTGTGTGTGTGTGTGTGTGTGCGCGCGCGTGTACACACACACACACACACACACACACAGATATATTTTTTAACTTCTTTTTGTTTGCGGGGGAGATGGACTCTCATGGGGTGTATTAGATTCAGTTCACAAGTTAATGTATTCCAGGCCTGTGTGCTCATTTTACTTTTTTTTTTTTTTAAAGAACAATATGATTTCTAAGGTGCACAACGCTGCCACTCCGACATGTAGAGGTGTGGTGTCAGTCCTTCGGTTTGTCTCCCACAAGCCGTTAGTGGGCGGTGCTGCTATGAGTTTAACTGGCCACCTATGGGGGGTGGGGGTGGGAAGCTCCAGAGGTCTTGACAGAAAACTTTGGATATCAGAACGGGGGGATGAGGGCTGGACATGTGGGATGGTGATCAGTGGGCTTCTCTGGGTTCACTGTTATGATCACCTTGGGTGTCCCTCCCAGGCTCTCCAATTTATTGCTCACATCTTTTTTTATTAATGTGCTGGAAAGCAGGGGGTGCGGTGGATCCTGGCTGGGGGAGTGGTTGCACAAACATTTTCTAAATTTCTGAACTGATGCCAAATATACAGTACCTCCCTCCCTCCCCTTCCCAACCCTCCAGACCCTTTTCTCCTCTTGGCTTTCAGATCAGCATTTCGTGTGTCAGACAAGAAGAGTGTTTTGTAAAAGGGTCAGAGGGCCTCGAATTTAAAATTGTTGAGGGTATGTAAAAGAAAAGGAGAGGGTGTCTGTTTTCAAGGTCAGATTAGGAAAAAAAAGAGGGAATCCTGCAGAGTGGAGATAATGTAAATATTTGTTGGGGGAGAGGGAACGAAAACAATCTAAAATACAATAACAGCACTTGAGGTTAGAAGTTTTTAATCATAGGAAGGTTGGGGAAATTGAGCATTAAATGACTCTTTTTGTAAGGTTGACCGGCCCTGCATTTACCCGTGACAAAAAGGCCTTGTCTTCAGAAATTTAAATGAGAGAAAATCATCCATTATATGGGGCTTGTGTTGATACACAGATACAACAAAAGGGGAAAGTGAAGGGCTGTTTAACTGGGCAGAATAGTTCTGCCTCCAGGAAAATAATCTTAAAAGCTATGTAATTAGCTCATATCAAATGTACATCTCTAAAACAGTGCAAGGCTTTTGTTTCAATTCCGTTTTTTAGAGACTGAGCACCACCTAGTAATTTGCAGTGGTGTGATACTCCTGTGGTATTCTAGAGTTCAAAGTCTGCTGTGTCATTAGGACAAATGGCTTAGTATTTTAGAGCTTGGGGGACCACAGGTTTCAAGCTGCCTCTTTTGAAAGTGAGGAATAACCAAATAAGTTCATTTTATCCTTTCCAACAATCTGGAGAGGTAGACGTGAAATAAAATCACTTGGATTGAGGTTTTTTTTTTTTTTAATGTGAGAGAACTCAAGTCTGCATGGTAGCAACTACCCTCAGAAGTTCAGAATGAATAGTCCCACCCCTGTTTCTTCAGTGGCCTTCAGGCTGCCATCCAGTTATACATACTACCAGCGCTCTTGGGACTCCATCCTTCTACAACGTGGGTGTTATTCTGGGCCCTCCCTCCAAAGCTGAGAAAGTTGCATGGGGGTGCCTGCCAGTCCCACTTCAGTATTTCAATGTCATAGATCATAAGATGAGCCAGGAACCCCAGGGTTTTGTGAGGACACCTTAAAGACAGCTTTAGGTAGCTTTTCTTTCATTTGCTCTATCTTTTGAGATTCCATATGTTACATTTGGAAAAAAAAAAAAAGGCATTACTGCTTAAAGAAAAAAAAATTGAAAACCAATCCCCAGTGTTTCCTGCCCTGGGAAGAAGGGGAGAAAGCCCAGAGAGGTAAATTGACCTGCCTAAGGTCACACAGTTAATCATGAAGGATACAGAGGGCCCTGGCCTATCAGGTTCCACTCTCCTCCCTGGCTTCCAGATCTAGGCCAACATTCTCCTCTAATGATTTTTTTCCCCTAAATTGAAAGCAGACAGCCCTGCCACAGGATCAGCAGACTTTCAAGACTGACTGACATACCTGAATAGAGTTCAGCTTTGAAATGAAAAGGAAACTGAGCCACTTAATGCATTATTGTGCCACGTAGGAATTAGGCATACATAATAAATGGCTTATGTAAATAAGAGTAATTAGGATTTATTTTTCCCCACATCTAAAACTATTTAGGTAGTTGGCTCTTATATTTTCATAGTGTGGCATCAATTAACAAAATCAGGGCTAACACTTTCTCTTTTTAAAACAGTGTGTCCTCTTTGGGGACTTTCTGAAACATGTATTGGTTAATAGACAATTAAGCCCAAGGCCTGGACTCTGCTTCCAAAGAGGAAAAGCTGACGTGGGCACTGCCCCTTTGCCTGCACCACCTTGGAAGTTCAGCCTAGAATCCAGAGGGTGACAAATCCACATGGTAACTGGAAGCAAGAAGGCTGGGGAGGGCCTCAGAAGACTGACGTCATGATTACTTACTCTTAAAGGGCAGAGGTGGCATGATGGACCTGGGAAGAGACAGAGAAAAATAGACTGAGGTCTGGGAGTAATTGGCAGAAGGGAGATGTGAAGAAACCCAAAGAGCCAGTGTGTTTGAACAGGGAGGGAAGGCCCCAAACTGGCCCGGAGGACAAAGCTGGTGACCATTAGCTGTGCTCAGGCCCTCTAAACATGGGAAAGGTACACCTGAGAGGCTGCGCACAGAGGATGAATGCCATCTACTAATGTAATTTGCTGTGGCTCAGCCCTCCTACCTTCCTTTGGACAAATCTGACAGGGCAGGGTGTGTGGGTGACAAATAGGTGTTCAGCTTAGAGCGGATGTTGCTCAGGGCCAGTTGTCATCCTTAATCTTTAGGAAGCTGATGAAAAACAGAAACCCTTTCCCTTAGAAAAACACACACACTCAAATTGTATATACACTTTCTGTGGGCATCCACATAGGTGCCAAATTCAGACCATGCTGTTGATTGTCTCTAGCTGCACATAGGCCTAATGTGAAGGACAATTTCCACCTTTTGTTGCTCTAACCACTTTTCTCCAGCCTGGTGAGAACACCCAAGAATGGCATGAAGTTTCTCCTGGCCAACTTGGCGGGAACCTTTTTCACTTTTCCTCCAGTACAGTGGCTGCTGTCCCAACCCCCAGCTCTCCCCTGGGAACCAGATAAATTTCTCTTCCCCTCTGGAATAGAAAGAGAAGATCATCCCTTCCTCACTGCTAATGCTGAAAATAGTAGTTTTCTTTCTTCTTTTGGACCACTGTATATGAAGGCCCTTGCTTCCAACTATGTAATGAAAACCACATTTTGTCACCTGTGGTTGGGAGGCTGTGGGTGAAGTCCTGTGAGGCTAGAGTGCATCCTTGAGCATTTCCTACCTCGTCCCTCTGAGCCAAGTGTGCTGGGTCTTCCCAGAGTGCTGGGAGATGTCAAGGGTCGAGTAAGGGAGCATGGTCAGGAAGCTGTCTTCTGCCTCAGTCCCACTCTAAGGATTTTTTCAATTTTTGTCATTTTACTCACACCTTGGTAAAAAATGATATCGCTCTGGCCCAGTGCTTCACCACGAAGGTGGCACATTAGAATCATGTGAGAAGCTTTAAAGAAAAAAGTTGATGCCTAAGCCCCTTCTCAGACCAATTAAATCAGAATCTCTTGGTGCCCAGGCATGGGTGTGCTTTAAAAGTCCGATGATTCAGAAATGTGGGCAGACTTGAGACAACTGCTTGCAGTGTAGGGGTTTACGTACTATTTCACCCCTAGATAAGAAGCCTAGACCGTTCAGAATGCACCTTCTGAACATTTGATAAGAACTGTGAGCCTTTTTATTTCTGAAGATTTTTTTCTAGTTGTTATCAGATTGAAAAAGGACAAAATATGCATTTGAGGGATGCCCATTATAAATATAATTTTAAGTTCAATAAGAGTAAGATAGCTCCAATATTTCAAAGCACAAGGATAACACAATGGGCACTTTTAGATGTAGCTGTTACACATTTCTGAGGCTAAATCATTCTATCACTTTGTTTATTCATTTATGTAACAAATGTGTATTAAGGCACTGTGTAATAGATACTATGAGAAACATGAACCCCAGACTCAAGAAATTTACAGTCTAAGGAATTTGAACAAACCGTTGGAGACCAGTGGCTCAATTAAGCTTTGAAGTTGGCTGTCATGACTGAAGGAAAAACTGAAGGAGAAAAATGTGAACACTTTTGCACAATTAAATAGATGAGATACTCAAATATAAACAGCAAAGTCTATGCAAGGAAGGTTTTGTTCGAGATAAGACTTAATGAATGAAGAACCAAGGCCAGATAATCTCTTTGGCTTAATTATTTCTTTCCCAGCATCTTGACAGGCACATCATTCTCACACCTTCCCAGACTAACTCTTCATCATTTGGGTCTCAACTGCTTCTGGAAACCTTACGTGATCCTTTCAAATCATTTGCCCCTTCTGGGGACTCCTGTTAGGAGTTCCAGAAGCTTACTGCCTGAAAGATAATCCCAGCTTTGCCTGTCACCAGCTGAGTGACCCTGGAGCAAGTTATCCCTCTGGGCCTCAGTTTCCCCATTTGTGAAATTGGAATAAGAAGATTTAAGTGAATATAAATGAGTTAATATGGGCAAAGCACTTAGCAGAGGGCATGCATAGGGTAGGCTATATATTTATGTGTGTGTGTGTGTGTGTGTGTGTGTATATATGTATATACATATACATATATATATATATATATATATAGTGATTGTTATATAACCCCTTGGACTTGCCCTAGTATACCCAAATACTATCCATGACTGAATGAATGAAGCCTCCAATGAAATGAGTAAATGATATGGTCAGGTGAGTTAATCAGTCATCGAGAGGGATGGGAAAATTGGCTGCCCTGCTGAATGGAGAGGCCAGTTCATGCAGAGCCGCCGGGGATTAGACCATCGGTGTACAGTGGTGGAAGAGCAAAATGTTAGCCTGAAACTAAAGGGATCTCAGAAAGATCTGAGAAAGATACCCAGCCACTCCCAGACCCACAGGGAACTGAAAGAGAAGACCTGGAGGTGGAGTTTGTGGAAATAAAACAGCTATGTTGTGGGCATCCCCAAATCTGGGCTTCCAGAGTGAAACAGGAAGAACCACAGGAGGAGAATTAATACTTTAAACCTGGAGCAAACTGAAGCCTGACTGTAACTTTCTCTATATAGTCTGGATATGACAAACAACCCACAGAGAATAGAAACAGCCACTTCCACCTGCCCACATCTCTCCCTCCAGCCCACTCTCTAGACTTCTGCCAGGAGCCCCTTGACCACAAGCATAGCCTCGCCCTTCCTTCACTCTTACCCTCCCCCACTGGCAGCTACCCAGATGCCTTCCAGCCTCAGGAGGCCCTGACATAGAGGCTTCTAAGGAAGCTCACTCCCCAGTTGTCCCAGATCTGCCCTGGAGCCAAGTGGACCATCTGCTGGGGCAAAAGGGAGCTGGAGGCCTGGTCTTGTGCTGGGGCAAAAGGAAACACTGAAACGAGGAACACATTTTCCCACAGCTGGGGCTTTTAATGGCGAATGAGCTCACCAATGCTGTATGGGCTGAGTTTTTCATGTATTCTTTTAATTTGCCCTCTAAGTCCAATGGACATCTGTGGGCTAGCCTGGAAGCCTTTTCTATAGGAGTGGGGAGGAGGGGAGAACACCTTCTGAATTCAGAAGCTGGTTGACCAAGACAGTTAGTTCTGAAGCACTTGCTGGAGACTGTTTTTTTTCCTGAGAATCACCTAACCGCAGAAAGTTTCCTGGGACTTTTGTGGCTGTGTGTGGCTGTGCGACAGTGGATGGAAGGAGTGGGCAGGACTGAAAGACCCAGGACCAAATCTGGGGGTAAGAGGCACCGTCTCCCATTCCTTTTCCAGTCAATATTGCAGCTAACTATTTTTTGTAACAGAGTCGTGGTAGACCCTTCTGGTTAGGGCTACTTGTTATTCATTCCCTCCAGAACAGACTGATCAAGCTGAGCACAGGCCCATCCTGGCCTCTGGGTCTCAAGACTCCACTTCCCTCTGTGTGGTTCATTTCTTCACAGTCTTGAGGCCCAGGAACATGGAAATACTTGCCTTTTTGTTTTTTCGCTTTGTTTTGTTTTGTTTTTTCACTCATTGCTTGCCATGTATTTAAGTCAATGTGGTATTTTTTCCACTTATCCCCACCCTTCAAATTAATCTTCTTTTTGCTTATGAGTGCATGTCACACCCAGTTTTCTGAGCTATGTCTCTTTTTGCCCCTGCACAAATGCCACTCTTGAGTTTAATTGGTCTTGGTGTTCTTCCCTCAAAGGGCTGGCCTCAAGTCCTGATTGAGGTGGGGCCACAGCCTGATGGAACCTCAGAAGTCCAGAGAGCACCCTTTGTCTCTCTAATCTTCCCCCCAGGATGCAGTTTTAGCTAAGGCTTAAAATAACGGACCCCTGGGGGAAACACACTAACTGCAATTCAGAGGAGCATAGGCACTGGTACTAGATTTTTTTCTAAGAGCAACTTCTGATAGAAAAAGATTAAGAACATTAGACTGCTGGATGATTCAAGAAAGAAGAGGACCCAACAATGAAAGCTAAGTCTCAAATCAGATTCATTTATTAATTTTATTAGTAGTTAGAGTTACTGCATTGATTGATTACTAAGTGCCAGCTACTTTATACACACAAAGTAATATGTTTGACATCTGTAAATTTGGGCATTTTTAATCCTCATTTGAGAGAGGAGACAACTGAGATGGAAGAAGTTAAAATCACTTGTCAAGCTTATAAAGATAGGAAAGACGGGATTTAAATCCAGATCTGTCTGACTCTCAAGGCCATGGTCTTAGGCATGAACACAGTCTCCCCAAATAGCATATTTCATAATTTGGCATTTATTCTACATTTTGGCACAAAAAGGCATTTTTTCCCCCTTTGCTTTGTTCTTAACCCAGCCTAGATCATTAATAGTAATAATAACTCACATTTGCATAGCATTTTACCCTCTGCGAGGCACTTTTCACATACACATACCTATTTGAAATCTACCAGCTTTCAAGTCCAGCCAGACCCACCCACTTCAGCCATGATCCTCTTTTCTTATTGGAACACCTGCTGCTTTAGATTCAGAGGCAGCATATTTGGTCTTCATTCTACCTGTTAATTCTGTTTTCTAACTGGCTTTGTGTGTGCAGATCGATGATGAGCTCTGAGGGCAACTGGCATTCAGCAGTGCTTGCAGATTTGGTAGCTCACGGAGCAGCTCAGGTTGAGCCCTGTGGCCAACACACAGCAGTTGACTGGCCCTATTTCCTGCTCAGGAAAGCCAGTGTTAGAGCCCTTCTAGGAAACTTGGGACTGAGGACATTGCTGATGTGCTGTAATATCAGGAATCTAAGATCTTTTAAAGTTTTCCTTTAGGATTTATGACTACTCTCAGATAGCAACTGAGCTAAACTTTTGCACAGGATGCCCCAGAAATACTGCCTTTTCCTAGTGCCTTACTCCTTGTATGAGTGCCTTACTCCTTACCCAGTTACTCCTTGGTATGAGCCACATTCTTGGCGGGGCCCCAGAACCAACTGAATTTCTGGGATAGAGACTCAGACACTCTTTGTTCTGGTACAAGCTTGGCTGATGAATACCAGGCCCTGGTACCACGCCCATTGGCCTGATGCTGGTCCAGAATGCCTTTGGGAGCTCCCTCCCTGCTACCTCCAGGGAAAGAGGGGTGAATGTCACCCCCTACAAGGCAACATATATCAACTTTTACTGTTATAGACACCAGAAAACAGTTTGATATGATATATAAAGTAGGATTCTGACAAACTAAATCTATAGCCTTCATGAAAAGCAATTGAGCTAATTTGTGTAATTATGCATATTTCTTTCCCTGGCTCTTTCTATGTTTTATTTAGAAATCAATGCAACAGATATTTAATGGGACTGTAATGTGCTAGACACTGTTGGGTTATAAAGATGCTCTCAAATTGCTTTCAGCCTAGTGGGCTCATGGTCATAAGACAGAAAAATAACTAAAAGAAGTACAAGGAAGAATGAAATGAGGGCTCTGGAGGATGTGCAAGCAGGGGATGTTAACATGTGGGGCAAACCGAGTGAAAGAAAACCATCAGAGCGGGTTATCAACAAAACGGTAAACAAACATCATCTTACCTGTGATTGGAATGACGGAGATATGAGAAGATGGGAAGATGGGACGATGGGACAGTTGGTTTCTGTAGCCAGGAAGCCACATGGTTGCCTGACACTTGTAATTGGTCACACCCTCTTGCACAGAGGCAAGATGGGGAATGGAGATGATACTTAAACTCTGGAAATGGTAGTAGAAAGTGACTTACAGTAGGCAGGCTTGGTTAGGGGGACCCTGGATAGGGGGACCCTGGATAGGGTGACAGAAAGTGTCTTCAGTGGCAGGAGAGTAAACTTGTCCTCAGGAGAAGGCAGAACAGCTGATAAGAAGAAGAATGGCAATTGGTTCAGCTGTGTTCGTGCCCTACTCGAGGACAGGAGAATGGGGTATTCTATTAAAAAATAAAACTTAAAAATGATGCCACCGATGACCCAAGTTATATTTCTTAATTAAATCTAGCAGTATGGCATGAATGTGAAATCTTGACCTCTCTCTACTATCTAGGGAAAGTTCTGTTTGTCCCTCATTTTATATATGTTGACCAACTCAGAGAGGTTAACTAACTTCCCTCCTGTCACCCAGCCGGAAAAGGGGGGAAGCAGGTCTCAAACCATGTCTGTCTGACATTAAATTCTTCTTCTATGGCTTTGTGTCCTCTGGTCCCGAATAGCTGAAGGTATGCTGGTGGTAAATCAGGATCTGATATGCATTGCTCGATTTTACCATGCGTTGCCAAGGTGATAAGTTCAGTAGGATTTCGTTAGACTTTGATAAAACTTCTGGCAGTGGAGTTCCCATCCCCAGGTTTTCAAAGTATAACATTTAGGCTCCAACTGGCAGGATTCTAAACAGAGAGCATGCCCCGTTACCATAAGTAGCCCCTTCCACCACTTCTTTCCCATCTGTTTCCTGCATGCTGAGTATTATTGGGAAACAATGATGTCAACTCTTCCATATAAATCCACACCTCCCTGCTTACCCCTCCCCTACAGTGCGTATTTTTGTTCCTCTTTCTGGCTTTTGTCTTGCTGTTCTGTTAAGGACTCACGCTTTTGGCGTCAATTGTTGGCTTTCTTTTAAATAAGTTTTAGCTATTTAAGCTTCATTGTGGCCTTCAAAGTGCACATGCTTTTTTGGGTCCATATTTGGAAAATCCTTTGTTTGGCTAATAGCTAGAACATGGGCCTGGTGTTAATGGAGAGGAGCCATTTTGCTTTCTGGAAAAGCACAGCTAGATGCAGGACTCAGAATCAGGCTGAGTTGAGGACACAAAGCACCCCTCAGGGGCTGTGTTAAAGCTGTTTGGACCCCGAGCACAGAACCTGTAGTAAAGTTCAGGAAAATTTACCCTTCGAGTAGTCTGGTTTCCCTCACCCCAAGGGAGACTTTCAAATGGGACATAATTTCCTCAGTTCCTCTTCCTTTACTGTCCCTAAAAACATTTGGTTTTCAAAAGGAAAGGGTGTGTGCATGGGATTGGGGTGGGGAGGGGGAAGCCTAGGGGTGGAGAGAGTATGAATTTTAAATTCTGAGTCCAAGAATACTGGACCTCTCTTTCTAAGCCTTGGGCAGATAACTCAAACTTTACGGGGCATAAAAACAACTAAAAATGTAGTTTTTAATTTTACTTTTAAAGTTTAATTAAAAAATTTTTAAATATTAGTTAAATTTAGTATACTATAAGGAGTATTGGGAATATCCCTTAAGTTCCATTTCGGATTCTTGGAAACAAAATGGACATTTTATTAAGTTTCAAGTGGGTATTTGCAAAAGTTCTTAAGTATCTGGGTCTGTGAAGGAGTGTGATTCCACTGAATGAGTTCTACAGTTGATAAGGCTGCATGCTGTTAAGGGTGGTTGTATATCAGTCCCTCAGAGATTCTGCTTTTGTAGGTCTGAAGTGGGGCCCAGGAAGCCACATTTTTAAAGATGAGCTCCAGGTGATTCTGACATCTTTGGCCTACTTTGAAAAACATTGACTTAGCCCATAGAAAAAAGCAACTAAGTGAAACCACATGATTTTTATTTTTTGTTATATTTTTTATATTGCCCAAATTTTCAACAATGAACATGTATTTTTACTCTTTAAATTGGAAAAAAAAACTCTGTTAAAATCATTATGGGAATGGGGTATCCTAATTCATAGAATTTTTCATAAAGCCCTTTTGTTTCAATCCTTATTTTAAAAAATCTTCATGAAGTCTCTTAGTTTGCTTTTCTGTCTTAATAAATGCAGTTGTGATGTGGTTAGCCTGAAGCTTTTTGTTGGGATCTGCCTTGGTTCAAGTCCCAGCTCTACTGCATGCTAGCCTTGTGACTATGGACACAAGGCTGCCAAACCTCTCTGTGCTTCAGTTTCCTCCTCTATAAAGTAGGGATGATAATAACAGTACCGAGGGCAGAGTCATTATGAGTGTTAAATGAACTAGTGTACTGCCTGGAATTTAGTAAACCTTCTGTAAGTGTTAACTATGATTATTATTTCCTTGGTGATTGGAAATCTTACCCTGTTTCAGCCTCCTTACTCAGAATGTGGTTCCTGAATAATGCTACAGATGTGGAAGTCGAGAGACCTGAGAACACATGTTCCAAGGTTCCCACATGTCCCTAGGGCCGCCTTCTTTTTATAAAAAAAATTATCTTATATACACACAGTTATTTATTTTCTTTGGTAGGATGCATAAAAATGCTAGTTTTAAGATTATTATCTGTTGATAAATATTTCTGGGGTGAGACTATGGCAGACTCTCTAAATTTTACATTTCTTTAGTAATCAGAAAAAGAGAATAACCTGAAAACAAAACTGAAAAGATAAAAATAAAACGAGGGTATGGCAAAAGGCTAGAATCATAGTGACGGCCACAAACTTCTAGTTTCCATCTGTATTTCAGGAGTGTTATAAATCTGGAAAACGAGCCTTTAGTGCATTTAGAACCCATTTTCTTGCCTTTTCCAGTTTCTAGAGGCTGCCCTTATTCTTTGGCTGATGATGGCACATTGCCTTTTTTCCCTCTGCTCCATCCTCACATGGTCTTCTCTCTCTCTCTCTCTCTCTCTCTCTCTCTCTCTCTCCCTCCTTCCTGCCTTTCACTTATAAAGGCCCTGTAATTATATTGAATAAACTTATATCGACTTAGCTTTATGACATTTGCAAAAACCCCTTTAGCCATATAAAGCAATGTTCCCAGATTGCAGGAATAAGGATATGGACCTCTTTGGGGTGCCATTACTCAACTGACCACAGTCTGTTTTCCTCACAGCACATGGATGGCTCAGTAGATAATAATAACGTGAATAGAGGGAATAGGGTGGCAATTATGGGAGAGGAGGAAGAGGAGATGGACATCAGTACTTACTAAGCACTTGCAATGACCCAGACATTGGGTCAGCTGAGACCCAGGGATTGTCTGTCCCTGTGGGAGTTCACAGTCTCATGCAGGAGATGGACACATCATCAATTTATTTTCACACAATCCATGATAGGAAGTGAATGACATTAATTCTGAATCAGAGGAGCTGCATCTTCTAAGATGAATGGAATCTGAGCAGTCTCTGCCTGAAGGGAAGATTCCACACAGAGGGAACAATATATAAGCAAAGGTACTGAGGTATAAAACAGTATAGTAAGGTCAGCATTCTCAACAGCAGAACAAAGAGAACAAGGGTAAAACGTGAGCCACCTACTTGTCTGGACTAGGTATATAAGAATGAATGGCTTATTAAATGACCATTTTAAATCTTGCAGGGAAAAAAGAGTGATGCAGACAAATGTGCCAGTTTAAATAACAGATTGATAAAGAAAGAAGAATCTCAAGCCACATTTTAAGCTGGAGTTCTTCTTGCTGTTTTTTCTTGTTGCTGTTGAAAAACAACTGGTCCCCAGTCTAGGAATAAACTTCCTTCAGGTGGAGAAAAAATGAGGTGCCCTAAGCAGCTCTAACCCAGAGTTTCTGAGTTTATTCCATCTATTTATAATCTTAGGAAATTTCATTATTCTCTGTCTTGTGGACAAAAACCAGAGCAATGTTTAGCATTTCAAATCCAAGTTTTATTAAGGTGAAAATTTTTGTAACATTTCTTCCCACCTGCTTACTTGTCACACTTCTACTGCATCCATCTCTTTCTTCTGGCTTTCTCTGCATCCTTCTTATTCTTCCAGCTGTAGAAACCATGAAACAAAAAAGAGCATTACTTGATGAAAAAAAGAAAAAAAAACATGAAGCAGATATCAGATTTATCTTTCTTAACCAGTTCCACTCCCAGATGCCATTTCGAGCCTGGCTCTATGTGCTCCCATTTCTCTATGGGACGTCTGTCCCCTCAGACAAGTGTTCTCTCCCACCCTACTAAGTCCCCATCTCCAGAGAGATCTCAGGGTCCCTTGGAGTTGGGCCTCCTTGTGCAGTGCCCACCTCACGCCTGCCAGATTCCAGAACTCCAAGAACTAAAAATACTTCAGCCTCTGCTTCTGCTGGCAGGCACTCAAGCTGATTTTGCCCCTGCGACCAAAAAGCAGAGGCCCAGAAGGGAGCAAGACTGGCACAGCAGGCAGTCACTACCTGTGGGGCTCCTCTCAGACTTGTGTTCACTGCAGACAATGGTCATCTCCTTTACCCCTCACCAAAATAGCTCCTCGGGCAACGCTTCCGTCCCTTGACTTCAGGCCCAAGCAGAATGGCAGGAGTCCTGACAAAATGCAGGATGCTATTTTAATGAATAAACACGGGCCAGATGCAAGCCATCGATGCTCTTCCTTTATAAATTATAAAAGTAATTGTAAAAAATAAATAAATAAATCAGTGTGGAGATGTACAAAGTCTCTCTCACATCCTTGCAGTCCTGTTTATCAGTTAACGGTCCAGACTGGGTTCATCTAGACCAGTTCAGTCAGCAGAACTTTCTGCAATGAAGGAAATGAGCTTTCTCTGCACTGTCCAGAATGGGAACCAATAACTACATATGGCTATTAGCACTTGAATGTGGCTAGTGCTACTAAGGAACTGACCTTTAAGTTTTAATTAATTTTAATTTATGTAGCCACATATGGCTAATGGCTACTGTACTGAGCAGCACAGAAAGATAAACTTATGCTTATGTTCTGAAGTGTACTGTTTTAAATAACAATAAATCTTGGAGAAGTATCCATTTTTGTAATTACAGCTCAATCTCACCCTTTCCAATCACTGCATATATTCTGCTGAATGGATAGATTGTTTAATTTTACTTTTTAAATTAAACATCACATTCTTGTGGTTCAAAATGTAAAAGACTCTAAAGGGTATGATATAAAATCTTCCTGTTTCTGTCCTCAACTTCCCTTTCCTTAACCCAGAAGCAACTAGTGTTAGTTTTCTTGGAAAGCTTTCCATAGAGTGTCTGTGCATATCCAAGCAAATATATATTCTTTTTATAAAATACTAGAATTTAACTATTTCTTCACATAGAAATCTTACCCTTGTTTACAAGTTCTTATAAGGTTTCTCTTATCATTTAAATACAGGTTAATCGATTTAGTATTTATCGAATATGTTGTATGAGCCATGCATCATTTTCATTGGCAATTTCTGTTATTTATCTTGAATATTAATACTGCTTCCTTTTGCTTATGAAGAGGGTGGAATTTGCTAGCCCACATACTTCTAATTATGTTTTAAATGCATTTTCCAGTATTTCTGAGGGATGTTGGCTGGTCAATTCACATTCTGTCAGCTGGAGTCTAGGACCCAGGTTAAAATTGAAGCTGGGAGCATGTAACAGTTAGAAGCTGTTGTGTCCACATGCTAGCATGTCTGTGCCATCTTTATCACAGTGCTCTATCTGAGCCAGCCTGACATAGACCACAAAGACCCAGGATGAGTGGCAAAAGCAGGTGAAACAGAGGTGGCAGCCAATACAGAGAAGTATCCTGAAGTTGAACATCTATATATTTTTTAGAAACTGTAGCCTGAGTATATCTTAAATGAAGATCAGAATTAATTATGATCATAGATTCTTACAGTGGGCAAAGGAGAATGTCTTGAAGAGATCTTGTCACCTGTGTCATTCACTAAACCCTTCAATGGTTTACCAGTGCCCTCAATACAAAATTAACTCTATAAATACCAACAACGTTTACCCGCCCTTCACACTCAGACACCTGCTTTCTTTGCAACCTTAGTGGACACCACCTCCCCATCTGATAATTACCCCAGTTGCACTGTACTTCTCATAGTTCCTCAAAAGTTCTATGTTGCTGTTGCCTCCAAGTGTTTGTTCATGTTCCTCTCTCTGTGTAGAACACTCTCCCTAGCTCTCTTTTTAGCTCCATTTCAGGTCTCGCCAACTCTAACCCATCTTTCGGGTCTCATCCTCTAGGATGCCTTCCCTGATCCCTGTGAGGAAGAGTTAGTTAGGTGTCCCTCCTATCTGCTCCCATTCTACGTTATACCTCCCCAATACTGCTCTTCTCACACAGAATGCACCTCTCTGGCCTTCACCCCAGTGATGCCTTGTTCTAGACTCTAGATGACCCTGTGTCAACTCTGTAAGATCAGGAACCATGTCTCCCGGTTCATCATTTTATCACTGGTGCCTAGCATAATACTCTTAAATGTGCGTTGGATGAATAGATAGATCCAGGGAAGGGTGATGCAATCTCGGGTCTGTGTGGTGGTAGAGTAGGGAGGGAGGGTGTGTTCTGCATGAATGTGTGTGTATCTGTCATGTGTCTTTGTATATCCAAAGATATACAAAATGGAGACTGTGGAGGCAAAGGAGAAATCCACTGCTGGAGTTTAGGGGTAGTTTTCATTCAGCAGATAATTGTCATCTGGTGTTAGGCAAAGCATCGCACTCTCTAAATCTCAATTTCCTCATCAAAAAGACAGGAATGAGAATTAGATGAGATAATGTATGCAAAAGGACTTTTTAAATGGAAAACAAATATTATAAAATCATGCAGTTTAGACACTTGTGCTTAAGAAGGGCTGAATGGCTTCCAAAGGCTGTGCTTACTGATTTGTTGTGAATTTGATGCTTCTCTGTAGACATCACCAACTGCCACATTGGAAGGGAATCAGGAGAACCGTCTCCCCAAGGTTACCTTCCCCGACATCTCCCCAAGTCCTGCCAGCTTCAAACATCTACTACCAACAGTTTCTTCAGGGCCTTTAAGAACATCATGCAGGTGCACAGCTGGGGCTCCCAGGGCTGCCGCTTTCACTTAGTGCCAGGATTATCCTGTGTCAAGGCAAACACAGAGATAAATGAACTAGAAGCTAATGTGTCACGTTAGAGCTGGAGGAATCTTAGAAAATTGCTATCAAAACCTCTCATTAAACACACGGAGAACTGGGGCCCTGGAGAATATAGTAATTTGCTTGAGAATATGCAGCTGGCCCGGTGTCTTCTGGTTGCTTGTTGGTGCTGGCCAGAGATAAACGTCAGTGTGTTTCTCAGAACCATCCAGCATCAGGGGCCTCTGAAGGGGGAAAAAAGGCTCAGGTGATGGTGTCTTTAGGAAAGAAGAAAGATTCCTAAGACTATCTCATAGCTTAAGAAAATATCTTTTGTTACACAGCTGGTTAAAAATGACATATTTACTGGAATAGAAAGATATCCAACAGTATCTTAAGTTAAAAAGTTTACAAAACAGCATATACAGTATAATCCCATTTTGGTAACTAAATATGTAAGAAAAAGTCTGGAGGACTGTACTCAAAACATTAGTGATGACTTTCTCTGGATGGATACTTTTCTGCATACTTTGTTGTGTTGCTGTGTTGTCTGAACTTTTTTAAATGACGAACATGTGTAATGTTTATACTTTGAAAAGACAATAAGGTATTTTCATTTTATTAAAGCATACATATTCCCTAAATTGTTCCAACTTCCTTCACTCTGATTTTGTTTTCCTCAGTTTTTGTCATCTGCAACTAGCTCTCTTGGGTGAGGTCCTCATTGGACAGAGCCTAGACCCAATTGTAAATTCCTATAAAACATAATGAAATTGCCATTTGACTTTACAAAGTTGCCTCCCTGGCAACCCCCCATCGGAACTTGGTTACAGAGAACAGATTACTGTCAGATGAACTTGCCAAATTCAGATTCTGATTCTGCCAAGGAGATGACAAAGCTCCTGGCCTATGATGACTTCGCAGAGGCCTAGCCTCCCCCATGCACATACCCCTTGAGGCCTACCCTAAGACATAAGCTGTCTTAATGGCCACTCTCTGGGGTTCAGGGTAAAGCATTCTTGGAGACCTTTGGCATTGCATCCTTGAGTCTCTGAAACCGACAGAGCAAAAGAGCAAGAGAGAGCTTGGGTTTGAGGTTGTGTGAAAAAGTGTGTCTAGCTGGCTGCTCTTACCACCAGCTGACATTCATAAGAGACTTACACAATACCAACAGAGTGTGAGACAAATTTTATTTTGGTTTGTAAAAATGAGGTCCAAGTTAATAGAAGGACAGAGAACCTGCCAAGATTGTGGGGAGGGGAGGGGGGAGTAACTAACCCTTAGATGGAAACTTACAAAGTGTTTCCACTGAATCATCTCATTTGTCCTTCACAGACCTGTGAGATGGATAAAGCAGGTAATGACTACACCTGCTATATATGAGGACACTGATATTCCCCAAGGACACAGAACTGGTAACATCAAGTTTGTGGCCTTTACTTACTACTCCTTAGGTTGCATCATTTGTGTACATAGCCTGCATGTTCACAGCTCTGGGTTAGGAAACCAGAAGACCTGTGTATTTGTCATGAGACCTTGTGGGATTCCCTTCATCTTTCTGAGCCTTAGCTTCCTCATCTGTGAAATAGAGATAATAATATCTGTCTGTTTTGCCTCATAGAGTGGAGATCTGACAAGATAAAGGACACAGTGAATTGCTAGAGGAATATAAAGTATGATTAATTTCCCAGTGCAGTGCTGAAAGATATGTGTTTGAGAATAACTTTTTCTAAACGGAACTTATTTTAGGACTGGATAAACTTGATAGAGCCCATGGTGATCCAGCAACCTCAGCCAATTCCCTAGGAACCCAGACCTTCTATTTTCACACCCCCTGCCTTGGTGGATGCTCAGCTTTGAAGATAAGTAATCAAGTTTCTAGGAAAGAGTGCTGTCCCTGACCAGCTGCCTCTTCTCTCTGAAACTCTTGAGTTAGAGTGGGCTTGAGTTAGGGGCTCTTCCTGAAATAGTTGCTTGGGGGCACATACTTTAATCCTAAGAAATTGGGCTTGCCTGCTTATCTTGAGGGTTATTGACGTTCGAGTAAGCTTAAATCTGTGCTATGCCTTTCCACTGGCAGGGGTCACTAGACAGGCCTGAAGGGAGGGCTCCAGGGGCCCTCATCCTGCTTAAGCCAGAGAACTCTGCTTTCTTCAGTGCTATTTGTTTCATGCTTCAGGGGTGAAATTATCTAACAAAGCGCTACATGCTATAAAAAATAAGTTTGAAAACCACTGCTGCTTAAATCTTCAAATCAGCAAAACTTCTTTTTGGTCTGAGGGTCACACACCCAGCCAACCATTTATCTGTGGCCCCTTCTGACCTTCTAATACCTCCTTTCTGAGATTTGCTGTCCTTAGGTTTGCCCTTTTCTCAGGGCATTTCAGGTGTTGCATTGTTTTTCTTTTGTTTAGGGATAAGACATTTCACAAAGAGCTTGCAAAATACATATGCAAAGTCAGTTCTTTGGCAAAAAAGGTCAGCACTCAAACGTAATGTGCCATTTATGTTTTATATATGTATGAAGTTTCCCTTTTAATGGAAAGAGTAAAGAAATAAGGAAGAGATGAGGGGCTGGCATTAATGCCACTTCTCTGGATTTCTATGACTAGTTCTTAGCCTTTTTGCCATTGTAGATATATAAGTACTTCTTATGTGAACACTAGCAACATAGAACAATCTCTAGCACTATGAATGCATCCCAATTAATGTGGGAGGAAAGGGAAGAAAGAAGAAAAGAGGGAAAAAGAAAATGGGATGGAAAGGAAGGATGGAATTGGAAGCTGCTACAGAAAAGTAACTAGGATTTTGGAAGCTGCCAACCTAGGTGGAAGAACTACCTTGGCGAAGGATGTTTTGTGCAATATGGAGTAAGTAGCCTCAGTTTCCGTATTGGAAATATGAGGATAGGAATATTTGCTTTATATACCTCATAGAAATGTTATGAGGCTCTGTTGAAATAGTGAGTTGGAAGGAGACTTACAGGTTTAAGGTTGTCATTGTTCGCCCAGCTCATGGTCGTCATCATTTTTTCTCTGTTCTTTGAACAGATGGTTTAAAGGATTAGGAAGTTTCCCTCTTTCAATTTAATTTTGGAGCTTTGAAACGAAACCCAGCTGTTTCTGCAGTTTTCAGATGCTAGGTCTCAATGGTTTTTCACCTGGTAGAGTTTATATAAATTATGTCCACTGGAACTCCTGAATAATAACTCTTATAATAAGATAATAAGAATAATTTAAAGATAGCACTAATGAAAGAAGGCTTATACTAATTTCTTTTAAAATTATCAACTAATAATGTGAATTTTGCCTTAAATATGACTGTCACTCTGCAAATGCAGGTCAGCTTGATTTTTCTTGAATCAAGTTATTTAGAAAAAATGAGATGCGTCACTTACTGATCAACTAATTTAGTCCAGTTTCACAGGGCCTAAGATAGCAAATTTCCAAATGATATAAACTATTTACGTATTTTACTCAGGCTTCCTAAGACAGCTAGAACCTTTTTATTATTGCATATTCCAAATTAAATACTGTAGACTCAGTCTCTCAGTTATGATTATTTTGACTGAAACATTCAAATCTCTTTCTAAAAATTCAAAAACTAAGCTCGGCTAGTGTGGAATATAGTGATAATTCAATGAACAAATATTTCTGGGGAAAAAAATTCGAGAAGTGGTGAAAACAAGCTAAACTACATTCCAGTATTAGGTGGACATTTATCTCTTGGTCCAATGACCTGCCTTTTTAATTTTTTTTTAACATACAGGTCACATTGCACCAAAAAAAATGCCTTTTCAAAATAAGCAATGCTGCTGATCTAGTCTATCTTGGGACTCATTGTTAGAAATTCTTCCCTTCTACAGTCTTCTTTTGGGCAATACCAAACAAACATTAACAACTGTGGAACAGATGTTCTAACTAGAGAGAATTCCAAAGCCGAGCTCAAACGTATCTCCAGCCAGAACAAGACACCAACCACAGAGATTAATCTTCTGGTATGGGTATTAGGAGATAAAAGCACCTTCTGGATTTCATCACATATTTTTATAAAACAGTCTCTAGAGGGTAGTGGATCCCTCCCCCCTTTTCTTTTTTTAAGGACAAGGTCAGAAAGTTTTTCCCTTTCGTGAGCCCAGGTGTCATACAAATGCTTGTGTTTGGTGTTTGAATTTTAGTAAACAGAAATGCTTTTTACTCTGCTATTGTAATTTTTAAATAATATGATTTCTCTGCCACCTTCTTTGATTTTGATGGTAGGTATTAAGAAATCACTGCACATAGTGGCATAAGACACTCTAAGAAGATGACCTTTCACCGCATTCCATGAGTTGCAGAATATCAAGCAAGGCAATTCTCACCTTCCATCTAAGCACCAATACAAAGTCATATGCAACCCAAACATCATGCTTCCTTATTTCTTCATTTAACCAACAAGCATTTGTAGAAATCCTAACATTGTCCTAGTGCTGAAACATCCTGTTTCCTGGCTCTAGAAGCCTTTAGTTTAAAAGGCTGAAAAGAACCATGAGTAGTTCCTCCTGTCCCCCTATAATCTATTCTAGTGATTGGAAAACAGAGTGATGAGGCTGGAAGAGTGGGTAATGATGTTGGAAAGGCAGAGAATCCATGAAGGTCCAGGATCTAGCCCTCAACCTAGTGAATCCTCCACCTCATTTCCAGTGGAAGGCATATAGCTTTCAATAGGTGGGAGAGGGAAAGTGAGAAAAAGTCCACACAGTGGTGAGACCAGCAAAAGGTGAGATCACCAAGGGATCTCCCAGGCAGGGGAAGAATCAGGGAAGAATTGGAACCACTTAAGCCCAGACAGGGCTTTCTGTGTATTGTTTGGTAAATTCCACATTCACCACCGAGAATCTAGAATTTGATCTGAGAACAAGAGCTTTGTCTTCTACTGTAATATATGTTCTCAACATAGTTTATGTTACATCAGTTGTTTTCATACAGTATCTAGTGTTAGATTACTTGAAGGAAACTGGTATATTCTTCATTGTACCAGATCCTCACATAAGACTGGACAGTTCTCAAACCAAAGGAAACCTGCTTTTTTGTGTATGTATTTTCTGCTGCTATGTAAGGCTGTCCAGGAACACACAGCAAGTAGACAGACATGGAGGCTTTCTTGATTTTCTTCCCTTCTCTCCCTAAAGAGAATGGGCCCTGAATAAGGGCATTTTTCAACCCCAAATGAGCATAACTGTCATCTGCTTGGGTTGAGATGCAAAGTACTGGTATCAGCAACCTTGGGCCAAACACAAACATGTTAAGTTAATTATGTTTATGAACATACTCTTTCCTCTGCCATTAAAAGTTCCATTCCAATCTTCCTTTCTGCCCATGACTCAGCAAGCCCTTGCCGATAGGGAATCAGCTACAATCTCATCATTTCCTTTTTGTGTATTCTAAACCTGATATTTGTCCCTCCTCTGGCCCACTGAGGCATACCCTTCCCTTTCATTAATGTTTTGGACATATAAAACTTGCGCTATTCCCTTTAACTTCCACGTATCCTTTTAAATTATAGAAACTTTAAATTAATAGAAAAATTGCTTAAGTACATCTTTAAGTAGCAATTTCATATATGTATTATCATGAAATAGATATTTTAAGATTTTAATTAATAACACATGCCTATCCTCATTGTAACAAAATTGGAATATATGTAAATGTTTTAGAAAGAAAAAAGTGCTTGAGTTAATTCTACCGCAGAAAGATGTAATTTTCTTCCAAGGTTTTTTGATATGTCTATTCTACATATCTTGCTTTCTACTTAACAGTATAACCTAAGTCTTTATTCTAGTTATCAAACCCTACATTTCACATTAAGGCCCTGTAATATTTTATCATATTTTATTTATAGGACATTTAAATTACAATTTTTTAATAGTATAGGCAGGAGTCTCTAACCCCAGGCTGCAGACCAGTACAGGTCTGTTGCCTGATAGGAACCAGGTTGCACAGGAGGTGAGTGGCCTGCCAGCCAGTGAGCAATGGAAGCTTCATCTGTATTTGCAGCCGCTCCCTAGTCTAGCATCACTGCCTCCGCTCCACCTCAGATCATTAGGCATTAGATTCTCATAGGAGCACTGGTCCATGGTGCCAAAAAGGTTGGGGACTGCTGGTATAAAGAATGCCACTGCGAATGTTTTGAGGTATATGAGGTATATGGGTCTTTTATGTTATAATGTTTCTTAGAAAAGATTCCCAGAAGTAAAATTACTGGATTAATAGTCAGGACTTTTTTTGGTTGAGAGTGAAGGAACTCACATTACACAAGAAAAAAAGGAGGTTGTGGTTATTGATTCATATAAGTGAAACTTGGGGGTGAGGAGGAGCTGGCTTTAGGGAGCTGGGACCTGAGACTGAAATTTTAACTAATTTGTCCTTGTCTCTGGAATGGGGTAGGAGCACTTATCTTACAAAGATAAATGAAAATAGAGATAATGCAGTTAAAGTGCCTAACCTACAATGATGACCTTGCACCATCTTATGTTTTTAGAGCCAAGATTTTGTTTATGAACTTGTCTTGCCTGATGGCTGAGCTTTTCACCTCATTACTCCTCATGGCCCCTTTTCTTATTTTGGCGAGCGTGTGTGTGTTCCAAAGAGTTTAGTCTTGGATGTCTCCCTTGTGGCGTCCTTGTAGCCACCCGCCATCACCATCCCACACCCCATCTTTGTTTCCACTCCCATCGTTCTGCCCAACCATCTCCCTCCCCAGCTCCCACCGTAAGGCAGAGAGGCCAAAGTTGAAAACAAAGGGATCTCTGATGGAGAAACCGCTAGTCTGGGAAGGACAGGCTGGGAAGGGGAGTGGGCGGGCGTCTCCACTCGGCACAAACTTTCTTTCCATTTCCTTCAAAGTCTCCCTGCTCAGGGGCCCGGCGGTCCTCAGCCTGCTCGTCTGTCATTTGCTTGGGGACCTGGGTTTAGGGCGGACCTCGCGTCAGGCTTTGTGTCAGGGGAGAGCAGGAGAGAGCGGTCCCAACCAAGCTGGGCCCAGGCGACGGGGGTCCCGCGAAACCCGCCCCCTTCACTCTGCCCACTCCCCTCAGCACCCCTCATCCCCGCTGGCCCTGCCCGCTCGCGGCCTCTCTCCCTGCGGGGCCTGCTCCCGAACTGGCCCCCGAACGGGCTCCCGAACTGGCCCCCGAACGGGCTCCCGAACTGGCCCCCGAACTGGCCCCCGGGCGCGCGCCCGCCGCCAGCCCCCCAGCACCGCGTCCTCAAGTTTAAAAACGTCGAGGCCACGTCTCTCGGATCCCTCCCCCCAAAAACAACGGCTTCTCCATGCGCCTCGGCTTCCTCTCCGGCCACTCCGCCCACAGGTTTCAGATCCCCCTTTAGGCGGCGGGAACCCGACAGCCTGCGGCTGCGGGGAAAGCCCTGCGCCCCCCCGCGCCTCCCGCCGCTTCCCGGAATGGCTCGGGCTGGTCTGAGTCACCCACCGTCACCCACCGTCACCGCACGGCACCGCTCACGCAACTTTCCCAGGAGCGGGGAACTCCCTAGGGGCGACCCGAGGCCCCGACTCCCCACCGCAGCTCGTGCTGATCCGGCACCTGGGGGAGGGAAGGGGTCTCACGCCCCAGGGTGAAGGTGCAGACCCGCCCCGTGCCCGAGCAGGAACAGAGAGGATGGGCGCCCCTGAACATCAAACAGGGGTTTTGTTTGTTTTTCAACCATATCCAGGAAAAAGGAAAACCTATCTGATAACAGGAAAGGAAGAAAGGATACATCAGAACTTATGGAAATTGCTTTAATTGCCTCACGTGGCATACTATCAGTCTAGAGAGGGCAGCTTGTGGAAACACCATTGAGGTCAGGCACAAGGCCAGTCCTAGCTATCTGAGGCTGGGGCTAGGCCTTGGATCACTCCAGCTGGATGGTCTTGGGCAGGTTCTGTGAGCTGCATGCAGGTTCTCAGGAAAAATAAGGTAATCCTTAACCGTAAATGTTTATATCACTTTTGTGGCTCACATCCTTACTTTCAAAGGAAGGGATTTGTTTCATCCTGATGGCCTTCAGCTATAGTGGGAGAGTTCTTTTGTTCTCCCCTTCTCATATCTTAGTTACAGTCTAGTTTGTGTTCAGGCTGTTGATACTGTTTCCACATTTCTTTTTCTTAATCCTTGCCCGTCTGACCAGGGAATGGGGAGGAGGATCCCCAAGGAGACAAGAGCTGGTACACTCCTGAATGAAAGAAAATTTACCACCAGGGGCCATTTGCCAGTGGTCTTTCAGATATAATATGTGGGGCTTCTGTCATTCTTGCTTTACAACCAAAGGATGAAATTCCCTTCAGGTCCAACGTGGAAGGGCTCCCTTATCTGTATCCACATGTAGTCCTAGGCAAAATTCTTGCTGTAGAGCTTGCCTCTCTTCTTTCATTCCTCCTTTTTAAATTATACCATCTTCTTTTGTTTCCACCTATCTCCAGGACACTAAACATTATCAATTCGCTTTGAATCCTCCTAGTTGTCTAGAATAGTGGCTCAGAAATGCAGAGCCACATGAAAAGTAGGGATCATGTAATATACTTATTTGCATATATTCTCATAATTTTAAGATTACAGCTGTCCTTTCTTGAAAAGAGCAGTCCTTTATGCTGAGATTATATTCTTTACAACTTTATTTTGAAATGTCCATTCTCTTACGAAATCATAATGATTCTTATTGTTGTTGGTTGATGTCCTCTCAGAAAAATAAAAAATTAGTAATCCTATGAGTCCCCCAAAATGTTTTAAAATTGACTTATGAATTCCAAAAATTCTGATATAATTTTTCTGTTCAACATCTGGTTCACATCAAGATGCAAGGGCCTTCTTGTTGCTCCTCACAAGGGTATTTGTATCTATTCAAAGAAACTGCCAATATGAGAACCTCAAAAAAAATTTTCTAAAGAGAGATGTGGGGAAATATATTTGGGCAGAGGAGCCTTTCTTTACTCTCTCTACATCTAGCACTTGGTCTAGTTAAAGGCAGCATAGTTGTATCTATTCTTAACTTCTGGCATTTAGCTTTTAGCGTGACTTTTAATGGAGTGTACTATTCAGTAAAACTGAGAACCTATTTTGAATGAGCCAGCATCTCTTGGTCTTCCAGTTTGCATATCAGCAGAATAGCTAAATGAAGATGTCATACCTCTCCTTAAATGGTAAAAATTAGGTCAGGTGGGTGAGTGATTAAGTAATATTTTTCATATTGGCATAGTGAGGTCTTACATGATATGACCATGTAAGTTAAGCCTCATTGGTTAATATTTATTTAACACTCATGGGGTATTTGGTGCTAATGAAAATATCCTCAAGTCACAGAATCACTGCCTTCTGGAAATCATGGCACAGCAAAGTGTAACTATTGAATTGCACCTGCCTATGTCAATACAGACAGTACACAGGCATATTCATCGCTTTTGTATACTAGAATGAATAAAATTATGCTTAAAATTCTTGCTTAGATTTGGGAAATAGGGGGAAAGGGGCATTTTTTAGTTTGAAACAAATATCCTAGGACTACTAGACAGAAAGCCATGCCAGCTTTCATGCACATTAATACTTTATTATTTTAAAAACACTTTCACATATGACCTCTGTTGATCTTCTCCAAGACCTGTGAGGCAGACTGAAGACAGATTGTTGTTCTCCCTTTATAGAGAAGAAATTTAAGTGGCTTACCAAGACAGCCTGCTATAAGGCCACACTGCTGTATGGGGAGTCTGCTCTGGGTCCTCTTCCTTCCTACTGTCTGTCTTCACCCTATGGTGGCCTCCATGAGGCGGAGTGTAGGGTCCTGGAGTCTGGGACAAGGATAGAAGGGAAGCTCTTCTCCTGGTGCCAAATACCTAAGAAAAAAATGACCTCAGGAAAAAATTACCCAGGCTTGAGGGCAGGCTGTTTGCCAGCTAGGGAAAAACAGTGGTGAGGGAATTTGAGGGAAACCAGAGGAGCTACCAATAATTCTCAAACTTTGTTGCATATTAGAATCACCCGGGAAGTTTTAAAAAAATTTAATACCAAGTTCTCACCTCATACCGTGAAATCAGAATCTCTGACTGTGGAACTAGGCATTGTATTGTTAAAGGCTTCCCAGAGTTTTACAATGTACAGCCGCATTTGAAGACAGTGGCTTAGAGTTTCTCAAATTTGGTAATGCGCATCAATCACATGTGGATCTTGGGGCAGTGCAGGTTCTGATTCAGTAGGTCAGGGGTGAGGCCTGCTACTGTTTAGATTCAGAGTGAGGAGCTACTGTGTGCTGGGTGGTCAGGAAGAACTCTTGAAGGACAAGTTTGGGCTGGGCTTGGAGGGTTATGTAAGATCTACTGCTGAAAGAGGGTGGGAAGACCACTCTGGCTTACGTAGTAGACAGTCAGAGGCCCAGAGGTGGGGACATGCAAGGTGTATTTTGGGGGACAATGGCTGGTCCAATATAACTAAAGAGGAGAAGTTTTTCATTGATCTGATCTACACAATTTAGCACTTGGCTGTTGACTCCCTATTGTTTTGGGTGCAGATGTGTTCGTTCCTCTTCAAGATCCTGTGTGCAGAGACCTGTGTTTTACTTCCTTTTGTCCTATATGATGCTAAACTCTCAGCAGGTGTTCAGAACAAAAAAGGAGTGCATTTGCATCTGCTGTTCCCTCTGGGATATTCTTCTGATAGATATTGACCCTGCTCACTCTCTTACTTCCTTTAAGACTTTAAACTCAACTATCACCTTCTTTGTGGAGCTCCCACTATTTAAATAAAATGTAAAGGGACTTGACCACCCTACTTAAATGGAAACATTCTATTTCTTTCTCTCTCTCCTTCTCCTGCCACTTATTTCTGCTTGATTTTTCTCTTTAGTACAAGTCACTGTCTAATGTACATTTAGTTTATCTTGTATATATTTACTTTTTATCTTGCTTACAGTCTGTCTCCTCCATTTAAAGGCAGCAACTCCACAGGAGCAGAGAATTTTCTGTTACTCTGTTGTTTTTTCAGTGCCTAGAACAATATTGAACATGCCACAAATATTTATTGGATGCACGAAAGAACTAAATTGAATGTCCATACAGTGCTGTTGCCAACACAAGTAAATTCCACATTCGGGGGCAGGAGAAACGAAAGGAATCCATCTTTTAGAAGAGGAAACGATGACAGTGTTTGGTAATTAGGTAGGGAAATTTGGAATAATGTGTTTGTAAAAATAAATTGACCTCCCTGATGGACAAGAGATTTGCTTTAAATGTCCCATATTAGAAATCTAGGACAAATGTTTGGCTGATTAAAAAGATCGGGTATCTAAAACAAAATTTGTTCAAAAAAACTTCATAAAACCATCAATGATTAACTTAACTTTGAAGTATTTTAAAATAGAATTAATTCAAGTGAAGGGAAAATGTAAAGACTATTCAGTATAGCACATGAAATACAAATGAGGTTAAGAAGGAGAAATAGAGAATCTGAAAAGTCATTTAGGATGGCAAGTTTACTGATGAATTGCGGGGTCTAGGGGTCAGGAGGGACTTTAAGGTCATGGAGTCCTGAGGCTTGACTCTTCTGTCATGTGAACACCTTGTGTCTCCAGTGATGGGAAACTCACTGCTTCATAATGCATACTCTTCCATCTGTGAACAGTTTCACATACCAGAAAGCCCTTCCTGTTACTGAGTGGTTAATAACATCCTTATACTAGTTTTATAAGTATATAGACCTGTTTATTATCATCACATTGGAGAATCGCGTTCTTCTTCCGAGCACCATTTCAAACTTTGACAATATCTGTTATAGCCCATCCACCCCACTCTTATGTCTCTAGAAACTCCCATTTCAAGCCAAATAACCTCAGTTCCTTAGTGTTTCTTCATAGGACATCGTTTGGAGTCCACTTGCCATCAAGGTCAGACTCTTCTGAACATGGCCCAGTTTGCCTGTGGCCCCTCTTAACCCATTTCCTGTTTAGAAAAAAAAAAAAAAGTGCAGCTCTCTGCCAGCATTAATTTAAAATCATGCGTAGGAATGCTACGTTTTCTAGGATTTGACATATTCAGCAATCGAGAATTACTATATTTTGTAAATGGAAATACCACTGCTAAAAACAGAATGCTATAAATAGAATGATGTCGTTTGTTTCCAAAGACTATCATACACTAGAGCGATGCGAAAATAAAAATGAGATATTTCGTGGCGAACTGAGGGTAAAGTTAGGTAAGGTTAGGACTGTTAGCATTCTTGACGCAAATGGGAAATGGATTAAACTGTGTTCCCAAGAGCAGGACATAATATTCTAAGTGTCGAGTGAGAAGTGCAGGGTGATATTCTCCTTCTTCTTTCTAAATGCTGTACTTCTGGTAATGCAGCCTGAGATACTTCATTCAGTTCCTTGGCAGCCACATCACACTTTGGACGTAGTGTGCTTAACTCTCTGGTATAATCAGCAGGACAATGAATTGTACCCTCAGAGATGAAAAATGATACCCTAAATACACATTGTACAGCAGGAAAAAAATTTATAAAATATTTTAAAGTCAAATGCAGGATTTGCTTCCTACTTTCTCATCTGTGTTTATTATTATAAAGATACAATCTTTAGGGTCAAACAGACCTAGGTTTGAAAGCCCTTTTCTAGTTGCGTAGCTTTAACCTCTGAACCTCTGTGTTCTCGTAAAGGGGATAATACTATCCTTTTCAGGATTCTTGGGGAAAGGAAATGAAATCATGTAAGTAGGCGTCTGGAATATAACAGAGGCTTTAAATGATAGCTTCTGGAAAAATAATAATCATTATTATTATTCCAAGAAATATTTACTGGACAATTAAATCACCCGTGATGGGACTTCATGACATGATCATGTAGCCACCTCACATACCATGGAAAGAATCTGAAAATTCTACAGGAAGGAAATCTGTCTGAGAATATAAGTGAGTCCAATGTGTGAAGTTCCCATAGGCTACCTTAAGCGAGAGACTTTGGGTATCCCTGCCATTTCACTGCCTTTTAGATCTTGGTGGCAGTGACCAAGCTCATCTTTCTCTACTGCTTATGCTCCTGAGCCACATGTCAATGCAACCTGTACCGAGTTACCCAGGATAGCTTGATGGTGCCTGCCATTGCAGGACCAGAAAAGCATGCATGTGCCGCTTGAATACCGCAGGCCCTGGTCCTCCTGAGTGAAAGCTTTGCAGCCTGGGTGAGTGGGAACAGCTAAAAGAAAATATTCAAGAAGCATGGAAGGGGAGCTTGTTGCAGTGGATCTGGTCTTGCCTGGCTCCTTTCCTGTTGGCCTACAGCCGTTCTGTTCCCTCTTTACAGTTCTTTTCCCTGCTTCTTTGCCAGGCTCAGAACCCAGTTATCCTCACCCTCCTTCTAGAGAGTCTCCAGTGACAAACAAAGGCTCCTCACAGACCTTTCCACCCCCGTCCAGCCGTATCCAAGGTTACAGTGGTGAACTTGGAAACAGGACTTGGCCCTCAGACAGAGGATGCCCTGCGTGCCTGCTCACAGAGCCCGCGCTTATTCCACAGTGGCCAGTGAAAGGACAGACTGTTCTGTGACTGAACCATGAGCATATTGAGAGGCCGTGTCCCCACTGCAGTGTTAGCCAAGCCTCATTGTGTGGGTCTTCACTGGTGCTGAGAAACTGGTACATGAAGACCCTGTCTGGGTAAACGGAGACACTGATGAAGTTGCAAAGGAGAAGAGAATGAGGCTATGTCTAAGCAAAGTGGCTTTTCCACTATCATCAACAACTCAGCCAGTTGCTTCATACAACCAATTGGTGTGGTAGGTATTTCCATTCAATTGACTGTTTGAACTGATTTAATCGCCCCAGTTAGTATGTGGTCAGAGCCTTCAGGAAAAGAGCAGGCTCAAAGGCAAGAGCTATGCATATGAAAAAGATGGGGTTTATATATTTTCTCATTTGCTTTTTCATATCCTTAGTGGACTGAAACAAATTATAGAGAACCAGGGATGCACCAGGGGTGGAGCATGGCATGGCTAGTTCTACTCTTTGCAAGCAGGGTAATACCAGCAGCTCAGCCAGCAGCTCAGCCAGCAGCTCAGCCAGCCATCTTGAATTCCATGCCAGCAGCATGACTGTTCTGTGACCCAGTGCGAGCACACCATGGTCTGTTTTGCAGTAGCCCCCCTCCAAGAAAGAGGACAGGATGTGTCTTTCTTTGCTGGGATGAAAACACTAGGCTCCCAGTCCCTAGTGGCTTTATCAGCCTTCAGTACTGTTTTGTGGTTTACAGTGAGGATATTTTCTTTCCACCATCACATGGTAAATTCTGATCTTAGAATCAAGAAACTTGGATTCTAGGCCTAACTTCTGACAACCTTAAAGCAAGTCACCTCCCCTATTGGAATCCCAGTTTCCTCATCTGTCAAATGAGGAAGATGCAGATGGTGGGAAAGTGTCTGTCAGAAAGGGTATCCTGTGTTTTGTGGGGAGAGGTGTTACCTCTTTATCTCTTTATCTTTCACCCCAAAGCACTTAGAAGAAGCCATCACTAAATGAGCTTTGAAGCTTTTAAATAGATGGTCGTGTATATATGCTGTACATGGAAGTAGACCTATGCTCTATATGTGCAATGTATTTATAAAGTGCATGCCTTTGAAAGCATCAGAAATAATGTTCGCTGTCAAACTCTTGCCTCACCAGGGCACTTTAAAGCTGCTCTGCTTATCAGTGGCTCCTTCTGATCCACCATGCTGCACATTCCTCAGGAGGTGGCAGGACTGGTGGTGGAAGTGAGGTTGTTTATAATTTTTCAGATTAAAATGTCATTGGGTGCTCCTCTGAAACTGCTGACATGTTTCAGATGTCCACTTCTGATGGTCTGTCTGCCTTTGGTCATATGAGTTCAAGGCCTGCTTGGCTAGGATCTTAGAGTGCCCAAATCTCCTTTAGCCCCAGGGTCCCCATGCTGAAAAAAATTGAACATTGTTTGAGCACTAAATCACATTTCTGTAGCCCTCTGTGCTTGAGATGAGATAAACAATGTAATTTACATGGTTGTATTTGGAGGATAAAATCAGCCTTTTAATAGGTTTCCTTCTATGTGTGTGCATAGTATTTCTGCACAAATATGTTCTGAACTTTAGAATAATTTGAGAGGAAAGAATAAAAGAGAAGAGGTTAAGGAAAGTAACATTAACTATTTTTAGACTTTAAAAGATACTTTTAACTTCTGGACAAAGTACTAATGAACAAGACTCTTTGATTCTAAGTTGGATTTTGAGGATGGGAGGAGGGGTCAGGGAGGGTATATGTACAATACCTGGGAGTTTTAGTAAATATTCATTAATTCAAGAATGGAATGAAAATCATTAATTATGAAAATCATTTTAATGAAATCAAATCATTTAATGAGAATTATTCATTAGATCATGAATTAAATGACAATAGGAATACAGCTTTACTGTATTCACTCTTTCCTCTGGCTTTTAATATGTCTTCAGGCATAATCGCCTTGGTCAATCATTTCGAAGAAATTGAGATTTACAAATGTGATTTAATAAGGAACAATCAATTGTACCAGGATTTAAAAAGCAGGGCTCTGTTAAGGGTTAATTGATGCACAAGAGACCACACTGGGCAGCTAATCTCAGCCTAGCCCAGGGCAGGAATTCTGGACTCAGGTTGCCTGCGGTGACAGTCCCCTCTGTGAAGAGCACCATCCAATTGAGAGCCCTTCCTGGTATTGGGCCAACCAGCATTCTGTCATTTCTGTCTGTGGGTCCTGATTTGCCTTCTAGAGCCACAAAGAATATCCCTTTATTTCTGCATGAAACCCTTTAACCATTGAGAAACAGTTCAGACTTTGTCCTCAGACTTCTCTTTTCTAGGTTAACCCCTCAGCTCCTTCATCTATGCTCCAAGTGAGGTAGTGTTCAGGCCCTCCGGCCTCCTCTGTAGCCTCCTCTGGATTCTCAGTATTTAAGATGGGTTTCCACAAGCTGCACCTAGAGCTCCAGATGTGGTCTAAGCAGAGCAGAATGCACAGGGAATGCACATACACACGTGGTCACGCACGCATACAAGTCTGGACCCTCTTCTTCCATTCACGAGGCCTGGGCTAGGTTAGCTTTCTTGGCAGCCTGGTCTCACTGCTCATTCAAATGACTAGTTGCAGCAATTGCCATGCTGTTTGTCCCTGACTTCCTGGCAGTGCAACACTGAGGTCAAAGTGCTTTCATGGTGACAATGAGAAACTCCATTTACTAGTCCCCTCTTCTGTACCAGACATTATACTTAAAGTGTGGCAGATGTGCTTTAAATTCAATTATCATAGAAACTTGATATTCATTTCCTAGGAGAGAGCACTGAGGCTCAGTGAGGTTGAATAACTTGCCAAAAGTCACAGAGAAGTAGTAAGAACTGGCTTGGAAAAGAGCCTGGGCTCGTCAGATTCCAGAGCCCACACTTCTTCTATAACACTACGCTGCCTTGATCGAAGGTGCTGGTTGTTGCATCTGTTGTAAACACTGCCCACCTCAGCATTCTGGCTCAAATCAGGAGTGGTGTTTGGGGGGAAAAAGGTTGTTCTTTCTTCTTCAAAAGAGAAACTCTGAATTTCTATAAATATTAATATTCTAGTATGGGCCTATGATTCCTATATCTGTCCCAACCTTTTGGGAAGATATTTATGTTTTCTAACTGTTGTATGTTTACTGAAAGAGATGAGGTTAGCAACTCCCACTAACATATTCAAGGAGCATGTCAGGAGCCTTTCTTGCAGCGTTAGAGAGTGTCCTGATTCTAATATACTAGAATTTGTTACATTTACCCCAGCTATATATTATTAAAAAAAAATGTTACTTTTCTGAGCTTCTTTCTTAATAGAAATGATGTTAGTTTTAGAAAATACTACTATTTTATTATTTTCTTGGAGCTATTATCTAGATTATATTCCTGTTGCACTCCAAAGTCTGTCATGCTTGCATAGGTGTACTCTCTGTTTACCCTCACAACAATTATTATTGTCATTGATAGTTGAGGAGAAAGAGCCCAGGGAGGTGAAGTGACTTATCTCAAAATTCAGAGTCACAAAGAAGCAGAACCAGGAGAGAAGCTGGCTCTGGCTCTCACCCTGTTATGTCTTTCTTTTTGCCATCGTGCCTTTCGATCATAACACCTCATTTATGAGAAGTATTTTATGATAGTTAAGTGAGAAGTTAAGCACGTACTCAGGTAAAATTGAAATAAGCTGCCATGCCAATTCTGGTATTGAATGTGGCAAATGGACACAGGCAGGTGAAGGAAACATTGCCTTGGGAGATTTAAATGGCACTGCCCACATTATATTTGGACCTCATTATCACCAGCAATCTTCTCAGGGTCACTTGTCAACCCTGGCAGATGTGTGGCATCATGGAGGATGCAACCCGGACGTGCCCTAGACAGTGCCTCCACCCCTTTAAAGATGAGGGAGGATGGAGCCAGATCCAGTGGACAGGCTGTTGCCCAGCACCCCTTCCTCTGCACTGCGAGACCCATTGCCCTTCCAGCACCTTGTTGACCTCCCTTACTAGTGTCCCTGACACCTCGTCTCCTGGCTCACCCTTACCTCCTGTTTGGCTTGCCATCCTGGCCCCCACTCCAGCCCATGGCCTGGCTCCTGCCCTGTGGCCTGCCTCTCTGGCAGGGCTCCTGGCTGACCAGACACTTGCGTGACTGTTGGTTCCTTTGGCTGGACTCCCTAATCCCTGCAAGTTCTCTTCCTGGCTTCAGACCCTCGGCCGAACCCAGACTGCTTCTGGAAACATCCAAACAGTAGCTCTTGGCTCCCTGGTGAGATGTTCTTGACAAAGGCCAGACTTTTCTATAATTAGGAAACTTCAGTCGATCCCTTGAAGTCACAGCCACGTACAGGTAGGGTGACCATATAATATATCATCCATATCAGGGCACCTTAAAAGTTGAAGGGGTCTCTATATACTCTTAAACAGAAAATCAAATTTCTAAAAGTAAATAATAATAATAATAATTTCACCTGTACAGTAAGATAAACAAGGGTAATCCCTGGCCAGAGGGGATATGTTCTGTATTGTAGTCAGCTTGACTCCCCTCATTAAAACAAAAAAATTGCACATTTGGCAGAAGGACTCTGTACCAAACACAGCAATAGGCACTTTATATGCCTGATTTATTCATTTAATTCTTACAGTAATCCTCTATGTATTATGTTGCCCTCATTTTGCAAAGGAGGAAACTGAAACTTAAAAAAGTTAAATACTTTGCTTAAGGTTATATTTAATAAGTGACAGGCCGACGCCTGACTCCAGAACCTTTGTTTTTAATATTCCCTTTAGGTGCTGACCTGTTTATAATGGCATCAATGAAAATGAAACTTTTGATGTAGAAGCGATAGAGATAGCCTCCAAATTAAAAATGAGTTATGCTCCAGAAGTACACTTGTACATTGGTGGCTTGGGATTTGAAATGCATTTTCCCATGGAAAAAAAAAAGCCTAAAATGGTGGTTAGGCTCCCAGACCAACCAACAAAAGTTTGTGGAGACTATAATTTCATTGTGGTCTACTTCTCTATGTAATACTGAACTGGAAGAAGAAACACACCTTTGGTTCCTATCATAGTTCTTTCACTTTATTGGCTGTGTGACTTGGAGAATTTACTCAACCTCCCTGTGCTCAGTTTCACTATGAAAATTGAGAAAATGTCTAGCTTTTTAAAATTACAACAATTATAGGAGATAATGTACATTAAAGTCATTTAAAATAACACTTAGAATACCATGGGTGCTGGCTATACAGCAGTCCCCAACCTTTTTGGCACCAGGGACCAGGGTTCTTATGCGAATCTAATGCCTGATGATCTGAGGTGGAGCTGAGGTGGTGATGCTAGCACTGGGGAGCAGCTGCAAAGACAGAGGAAGCTTCATGGGCCGGCCTGCTGCTCACCTCCTGATGTGCGGCCCGGTTCCTGACAGGCCACGGACCGGTACTGGTCTTCAGCCTGGCAGTTGGGGACCCCTGATTTATGCCATTGCCAGAAGGCAAGTCAGGTTTCCAAAAACCCTAACTTTGACCCTCAAAGGGGAGACCAAGACTCCTCTAGGCTAGGTGGGGTAGTGTAAGGATGGGTGACCAGGACAGGGTAGGCCTAGGAACTTGTGTCCTCCTTAGGTGGAGATGGCAATATTCTGAGTGAGGGAAAGAAGGATATAAGAGGAAAAGGGTGTGGAAGGAGGAGAACACACAAGGAAAAGGAAGGTCCACGGTCCTGAATTACCTGGGTACACCAAGAATGAATGAGAAGTGGAAGTTTGGGGAGTTTGAAGAAGAGGGTAAACCTAGACCCGGGGCTGGAGTAGAAAGCCATTGAGACTCCCAAACAAGAACTTTGTGGAGAAGGGCTTGAGGTCCATTGTTTTGACAGCAATATACAGCATAAGTGGAGACAGCAAAAGACTGCAATACAGGGTGAGTTACAAGGTTGGTCAAGTAATTCAGACATGAGCTAATGATATTCTCCTTTGGATAGTAGTTATAGGAATGGGGAAAGAACAAATCAAAAAGATCTTATAAACTCGACATAAGAAAGATGTCAGTTTCCCCCTATATTGACTTGTAGGTTTAATGTCATCCCTATTAAAATCTAAGCCAGTTTATTTTTATTTTTTGTATATATAGACAAACTTCTTCTAAAATGTATGTGGAAAGCCACAGGCCCTTAGATAGCTAGAGCAATCTCAACAAAGAAGAAGAAAATTGGAAAAACCCTTATACCCAATATTACGGCTTAGTACTTAACAGCAGTGTAAAAGCACTGTGGTATTGGCAGAGGGACAGACACATAGACCAATGAGACAGAATAGAGAACCCAGTAATAGCCTCACACTAGTATACCCATCTGATTTTTCACAAAGGTACAAAAGCAATGCAATGTAAGAAGGATGGCCTTTTAAAAAAAAATGCTGCTGGAGCAATGGGGTATCCACAGGCCAGAAAATGAAACTTGATCTAATAAACCTTATAAAAAGTTAACTCAAAATGGATCATGAACTTAAATGTAAAATGCAGAGATATAAAACTTTTAGAAAAAAATCTAAAGATCCTTTAGATTTGTGATCTATGACTAGGCAAAGAAGTCTAAGACTTGACATCAATAGCATGATTCATAAAAGAAAAAATTAATAAAGTGTACTTCATCAAAATTAAAAACTTTTTCTTTGTAAAAGACCCTGGTTAAGAGGTAAAAAGACAAGCTACAAAGGGGGAGAGAATATTTGCCAACCACATATCTGACAAGGGGTTAGTATGTAGAATATATAAAGAACTTTTAAACCTCAGCAGTAAAAAAAAAAAAAAAACAAACAAAGAGACTAATTACAAAATGGGCCAAAGACGTGAGCAGACATTTCATTGAAGAGGACACATAGATGGATGAGCACATGAAAAGATGTTCATGCTCATTGGCCACTAGGGAAATACCAGTTAAAACCACAGTGAGATACATGTCATGTAGTCATCTCTAGTTTTGCTGAGCCACATACTTATGGCATACATCGAGGATCTGGTGTGTAGAAATTAATAATTTAGCCAGCAAAAGAACTTAGTTCGCCCCAGTAGCCATCTCTTAAGGTGACTTGTTCTCTTCTCATTTTATCGTACAAAGTAAATGTTCTAGTGATATCCCTAAATTTGGAGATCCACAAAGGTCTCCAAAGGCATTGTCCTCAAATGCCGCATGTAATTTCAGTAAGAGTTAATGACTTTAGACATTAATTAGATAAAAGAGGAGCTCTAGTGTCTATAAAAATTGGCACTATTTGACCCAAATAGCAGTCGAATAGCAGCAGCTACATGGGGTGGATAGAGCCTGGGCCATTTACCAGCTCTGTGATGTGACAAGGGGCCTCTTTCTTTAAGACTCAGTTTCCTCCGCTGAAAATTAGAATGATAATTCTTACCACACATGGTATTGGGAGGATCAGATCAAAAACCACGAAGTGAAGTACACAGCCTAGTTCTCAACGTGGGTGTGGATACTGTTTCTGTACACGAACCAAGGCTGCAGTCTCCAGGAGGAATTTAAGTGACTCTCTCTGTGGAGCTGTTTAATTTTGTTGACCATATGGTCAAGAATATCTGAGACAATCCCTTATTTATTATTCTTCCTTGCTCTTCTCTTAAATATGCTAACACTTGTCCAAGCACGTATCTCCATTGAAAAACCTATCACTGTTACAACCAGAAATCTGTACACAAGACATTCCTGCTACCTCTTAGGGGTCTCGCAGATGTTCTCTCACTTTCTGACATGAGACTTAGGAGTTCTGGGCACTCCTGGAATGTTGATCTAAACCATACCAGGGCCCACATAGCACAGCTTGTTCTTGACCTGGTCCCCACTGCTTTTTTCTTATGTTGGTGATTGTTTTACTTTTTCATATTCATTGTCACACTCCTCAAAGTAAAGTCTCTCTATGTTTCACAGCCTGATGTTCTGTGACTCTGTGTGTGTGTGTGTGTGTGTGTGTGTGTGTGTGTGTGTGTATAATGGAATGTATACTATATGTGCTTTGAACAAGGAGTTCAATCCTAGGCCAGCAGCTTCAAGGATGTTTCTGTTAATAAGCCCTCATCTTTATCTAGCTCTAGCAGTACTCAGCTAAAAACAGACTGAGGTCAGTCATGTGTAAATGGAAACACACCAAGAAAAAAATCAATACCAAATGTACATCAAGATCAAAAGAAAAATAAATTTCTCAATGGAATACTCAGAGCTATGCGGAGACCGTTGCTTACTTATGGTTCACATAAAATTGAAGTTCAGAGCATGTTTCAGTAAAGTTCTTAAAAAGGCAGGGACCGGTCAGAGGATATGATTTGAGAATCCAACAAAGATAATTTCCCAAAAAGCCAGCTGAATTCTGAATTACACAGGGAATATGTTCTCCTCAAATACTGTAATAAATGCAAAATAAAAGTAAGAACATGAAGATCTATAGAACTTGGGACCTTCATTAAAAAAACAAATACGCAAAATATTGTAATGAAATTAGTAGTCATGAAATATTTGATTACAAATTATATACTTTGATGAATTTTCAAACTCAAAAATGTATAGAAACATCATGACAAATAATTCTCATCATGACAAATAATTCTCCTGATGACCATTGTCAGGTGAGTCTACAGAGGTTAAATGTGGCTCCTCAAGTCTAGATATATTTATTTATACATTCAATCATGTATTTATTCAGGAAGTTTTTATTGAGCACCTAGTAGGTGCCGGGGTGAATTCTGAAAAAGGAGCGGAGTAGGAGGCTGGTTAAGAGTGGGATTTGGCATCAGAGAGTCTCAGCTTAAATACTGGCTTCACCACATGCAAACTGAAGCTCTAAAATGAGGATAGCTATACTTAGCTTGCAGGATTGAATGGACTGAATAAAGTAATATATTTGAGAAACTTAGCCCAATGCCTGGCATGCAGTAAATGTTCAAAGGAAAATGGAGGATCAGAGGGAGGTGGTACTCCAAAAATTTAGCTCTCTAAACTCAAAGATAACCTGGTCTTGCTCCCTCCTTTTTAAAAAGAGTGCTGCAAAGGTATCCTCGCCTCTCCACGCACTCATACAGTTAAAAATATGCCCGGTAAGCAAGTAGAGGGATCACCAGGAGGTGAAAATATGCAGAGTCAGGTTTAGAAGAAAAAGAAACCCTGATTAGATGTCAAGACTGGCATCAATTTGCTCTCTCCCGCTTCTTCCAGAGACTGTGTGGGGAAATAGCTTCCTTTTACTTCTACGGGGAGGGGAATCCATGGACAATCTGGACATCCAGATGCCTCTGACCCAGTGAGGATCCCGGCTCCCTGACACATCCAGACCTGCTGCTGCCCCACACGTTTCTCAGCTCCTCCTCATGTTGGAGGGAACTAAATCGTGAGGGATGCCCCATGGATAGGCCTAAGGTTGGACCACATGGCAAATAGACGGAATATTTGTGGCTGTAGTGTGAGCATTAGCTTTAAAGGGAGCACTGCTGTGGAGCAGGGGCCAGCAAAGATTGGGATATGAACTCAGAAATAAGGTTGCCATATTTAGCAAATAAAATGTAAGACACTCAACTAAATTTGAATTTCAGGTAAATATCAAGTCATGTTTTAATATATATCCTATATAATATTGGGAACATACTTATACTAAAAATAATTCGTATGTATCTGAAATATGTATGGGTGCTGTGTGTTTTCTCTGGCAGCCCCACTCAGAAAGGGAATTAGGAGAAATCCTCTGTTTCCCTGTGCTTAAATCTCACAACTACCCTATGAGGTAGATTTTATTATTAACTCCAGTTTATAAATAAGGAAACTGAACATTATGAGTAAGGTAACCATTTAATTTTTTACCCAGATGGGAAAACATTTTTAAGAAAAGGGATTACTATCTGTAATCACACAGAACAGGCATAAACTGGAACTATCCCAGGACACCAGGATTATGGTATTGACTTATAGGGGACATGCCCAGGTCTCAGAGGTAGAAAGGGGCAGTAGAAGGATTTGAATCCAGGCAGAATGGCTTCAGAACTTGTTCCCTTAGCCAGGAACAGTAGAGAAGGAGATTCATTTAGATGGATTTCCTCCCAGTAGACTCAGATTCCTCAAGACGGAGTTTCTTGTTTTGCTTTCCATCGTGTCCTTGGCATCTAGCACCCAGCACCCATACATAGAGTGAGTGCCAGAAAATCCTTAATGGACAAATGAATCTGGGAAACCTTCGTGAAGATGATGAGACACGAGCACATTGTAAATAATGGAGAGGACTAGGGCAGGGGCCTCTTTCTCTTCTTGATGTGTCCCTCTTCCTGGATGCTTGGGAGACAAGTGAGAGAGGCTTAGTAAAATAACCTTACTAAGTGAGCTAAGCAAGTGATTTCAAACCAGTTGAATGGGACATGAACAGGGTGAATGAAGTCTGCGCTCGAGACAAAGTCATGAAAGGCTCTGTCAGCCCTTGCCCACCTCTTTTATGTGAACACTCAGAGCCTGTGCTCTCCAGGCTGTCTCAGGTTCCCCCAGACTGAGACCCAGTCACATCACCTGGGTCCTGACCAGTCAACTGCCCTCCACTGGGTCCTGTGGCACCAGGGCTGCTCTGTCCTCCATGTAGAACTAATATGCCCAGTAAGTCTCTGCATCTCCTTGGCCAGCTCCAGCCTGTTTTCCTCTGTTCCCACCAGAGCCCCTAGCCTGAGGCTACTCCCTCCCCTCTGCTCCCCAAGCCTCTCTGAGCATTCCCTCAGAGCCAGCTACTTGCCTGTCTCTTTAGGGAATTTAAGCCTGGAACAATCCATTGCAAGCCTACACCCTCTTTAAACAGGAATCATGAGGTCTTTAAAACAATAAACAAAGCCCTCCTCCTTGCTGAAGATCAACTACTCACTTTTTAAGAAGAGAAAGCAAATTTGTAGAAGGGAAGAGAGAGCTTCTGGCACCTGACTCCCTTTCCTCTCTCTCCAGAAAGATATCATTAAACCAAACTAACTCCTGCCTGACAGCTGTAAATGAACAAAAAAGCGTTCTTCCTGACATTTTGGTTCTACCACAATTTAACTGCATGTAATTGAACTAACTAGACTGTAAGCTGAGGTCATGGGCAGTGTCTTATAAGATAACTTCTTTGAAGCCCAAAAGTCTGGTACAGTGTTTTACATGTGGGGATCCAATAAACATACTTAATTCAGTTTGACTGCTAAGGGTATACCGAAGTTTAAATACCCTGAATTACTTCTGACACCAAAGGGTTAGTTAGTCTGGGGTAGAGAGAGGCCTACCAGGCACTTAAACTGTAATCTTCAGAATTAGGAAGAAAGGAAACGCTAACCAATTTCAACACTCCTGCCCCGTTTTCCTAGTCTCCCTCCAACTCCAGGACTTTACCACTGTGGAACTGGTAACCCCGGTTAGTCCCCAAACTTCCTACAGCCTTAGTTTCCTGGCACTGAGTCAAGCAGGTTCAACAAGTGATCTTAAGTTCCCTTCCAGCTCTGACATTCCAGAATTCCAGGATTCTGATTGATCAACCAGTGGGGAACAGGAAAAGTATGGAGTAGATGCTTGGGGGTGGGAATGGGGTGGCTGGGAATGAGAAAATAAATAAAGAGTTGGGAAGAGGAAAAGCACTGTAGACGAAGGTGCACTTTGCGTCCAATCTCGTTCTTGCTAAGGTGATGTCATCTTACCACATCCAACAGGGGGTCCAGTTGATACCCACGCATCTGGCACAGCCTTTCCTTGAAATTATTTGTCTGTGGATGCTCTCCTCCTTGTTCTAGGTATTGCTGGAGGCACAGGACAATTAGTAGACTGTAAGCTGAGGTCATGGGCCATGTCTTATACATTAAGTAAGACAGACATAACTCTACATGGAATTTACAGAATAGAAACAAAAAGCATATGTTTAAAAACTCAAAGACAAAAACCACTCAAGTATGAATTGTGTGCTAGTTGCTCTAAGACTGTGTAACAAGTACTCCCTCCTTTTGGGTATTAGGGATGGCTTCCCAGAGGAGGTGACTGGAAGTGAGTCACACAGTGCCTGGATTTTTCCCAGAAGGTCTGCCTGCCTCTAGTTTCCAACTCCAGTCTGGTTTCTCCTTACTGTAATTGATCCTGATAGACCTTTGAAAACACTGATTTCTTGCTATAATTTCCTTTATGGAAACTGTGCAGTAGTCTCTTTATGTGCAAGCTTGAATAAGACTCAGTCTCCAGTCAGAGCCTCATCTAGGCTTTGCTCCCAGGATAGACTCCTGGCCTCTGGTATCCAGAGCTCTCAGATGGCATCCCTGACCCCTTTCATGTACCCAAGAAAAGAAATCAGAACCTGAGCCTTGCCATTTAAAAGCTGCCCATCCATGCACCACCCTTGGATGGGATCTGACTGCTGACATTTTCTATTGCAAACAGCAAACAGAAAATTCTAATTCTGAAACTGTTAAAGAAAGGGTGAGAAGAACAAAAGTTAGACATTAAAGAGATCTGTTTGGTAACTCCAGTAATAAATGTGTCTGAGTGGTAAACAGGCATTTCCTTTTCTAGTTGTCTCCATTCTTTATATACTATTTATGACTTCCTTTTCCTCTAAGGAGATGTCCAGAAATTTGACAGTAGTCTTTTGTGCCATCTTCATCACAGAGTCTTAATCCTAAATATGTCTGTTAAAAATTATTTCTAAGGGCAGTGCTGAGCGTAGGGGTATAACGATTATGAGTAAGGAGAGGAGTGAGCAGGTTCAGTAATTGTAAGAGCTGCCTCTGAATGAATGCTGGTTCTTCATGGGACACATTTCAGAGAATGCTAGGAACTTTTTGAGCCGGAAAACCTCAAGATAAAAGCTTGAATATTAGTATCCTTTACTGTTTTAACGAACCATAGCTTACTACTAATTTTTGCCTGATTTTAGAGAAAGGATAATACCTTACCTGCAAAGGTAATGGCGAAGTCTCTGCAGGAACATATCATTTGGTCAGAAATTCTGAGAGACAGTTGGGGAAGGGAGGAGTGTTAGTTTCTAAAATGTTCTGCAATTACATCCTGCAACTATGTTCCCTGGGACTGTAAAACAAAAACTCATAGAAATTAAGGTATCTTGATTTGCAAAATAATGTCCAGAATTCATGACAACACAGCAGAGCTTTGTATTCTGTTTTGGATTATTTATTCTCTTTGATGTTACAGGGAAAACTCTAGAGAGGACTTTCTGGGCTGGATTCCGAAGGATGCAGGAGCATCTGGATGGGAGACGGGGTGCATTTTAGTCAGGAGAAGGAGAATGCAAAGGCATGGGGGTGGTTTTAAGGGAAATGTGGGAAATTGGATGGGACTAGAGAGGGTAGTGTTAGGAAGATCCCAGCCTGCCCTGCTGTGGACCGCGGGTCTTTGCTAGGGACAAAAACAATCAGATCTGTGTTTTTGCAAGCTCATTTTGGCAGCTAGCAGGGACACATATTGAGGAGACTCCTACCCCTAAAAATCCCAACAGTGTCACTACTATGCTACCTCCCCAACTCTGTTATGTTTATTTCCTCCATGAGCTCCTCCCCAATTCTTTCAACAAACTTTTTAAAGAGGATCTTTTTCAGAGTTTCTCCGAGGGTAGTTTTGAGAGTTTACAAGGAAATGTCCTTAAATTATGCTACTGAAAGCCTCTTTTGCACACCAATGTAGGAGAAACTCCAGGAGGCTGGTTTCCAGGCAGGCCTCCCTGCCTCCTTTTCAACCATAGGGTATAGACAACCCTTCAAGCCCCAGGTCCCATGGCAGATTATATGTTATAGATGCATAGTCATAAAACAGGAACACCAAAGAGGTTTTAAGTGTTAATAGAGGGGGATGAGATTTGGTGATTTCTTTTTCCTTTACTCATCTGTATTTAACATTTTTTTCTACTTGTAGTATTTGCATAATGAGAAAGAAAGTTGAATAAAATAAAGTTAATGAGCACCCAGTATTTGCAAGCACTTAACAAGCTCGTGGAAGAAATGAGTTGCCCCAAAAGGGTTACATACAGCAGGGAAGTACTGTTGTTTTCATCAGGAAAAAGAGGCCTTGTAACAACAGGAAGCACTGGGAGGCCACGGTACCCAGGCTTCCAAGCAAAGCTGTTCTTGGAACAATGGCTGCCTGTGGCTCCGTAATATTGGGCAGGAAATGAAAGGATGCTGGGAGGAGGGGTGTGCAGGGAGGAGCTGATAAGGGCTACCTGGCTGTTTAGCGGGCCACTGATGAAGTTGCTTTTTCTAAATGCTCTTCATCTTTCATCGGCAAAATTGATTTAAAAAAAAAAGCACACACAAAAATGAAAAAGAATCCATGGTGCCATAGGTCTGGAAACCATTAGGAAGCTGAGCCTTCTGGGAAACCAGAAGGTACAATAAGCAAGAGAAGATATTTCTTACTCTCAGGGCATAGTCATATCAGTCAGGGGGACCTTCAGATGAACTTAGCACCATTTAAAGCTAAGTCCCTGGAGGACTCCAACCTCCATAATAAAAATAGCACTGGGGTTAACAGGAGTCTAGCCATACCGAAGGAGATATGTATAAACCTTCTGAGATTAAAGTTTACTTAACACAAATTTCTCTTCAGATGAGTGGGATGGTATGGGGAATCACTAACAATACAAATAAGAAACAAAAACAAAACTAACAAAAAATAATGTTACTCTTTTGCTCTAGAAAACCTAGATGTAAACCAGAACCAGTAGGAGTGAGGACCTGAACACTGCAGAAGCCTTCTTAGTTTCTTGCCCAGCTTCTCCCCAGCTTCATCCAGGAGGTTCGCAGGTCATGGAATGTTAGACCTGAGGAAACATTAACATTTATCTAGATCTGCAACTTGCTCCTTGGACATATGAAAAATATGATGTTGGGAGTGGCTAGTTTTTGCTGGAGGACACACAGCTGGTTCCTGTTGCTTTGATGTGTATATAGCACATAGTACCTATAAGATGCCTGGGGTGATTTAAAGAGAACAATATTCTCCTCAAAGGTCCTTGAAGATCAGGCCTAGAACCCAGGTTTCTTAACTTCTTTGTCTTAAGTCCTCCCATATCAGGTTGCTCTTAGACATGAAATATTATCTGCTTTCTGCTGCTTTCTGGTATTCCCTAGACCTGATAATGTGCCCTGGTTTCCTTGGGCACATTACAAGCACATTTATAAGCACAGATTATGCTTATAAAATGTACTGCAAAGTACATGAACTTGAGATTCAGACAGACTCGTAATTGTACCCCAGTTTTGCCATTAGCTGTTTTGCCATGGATAAGTCATTCAACCATATTAAATCTTAGTTTCCCATCTATAAATTAGGAATAGTAATGCCTATACTTCAGAATTGTAAGAATTAGATGAAATAATGATTGTTAAGCATGAGATGTCATGTAACATTTGGTTAGTGCACCCCATGACTATGCACTAGGCATGCTAAATAAATAAGTAGATAGATAGATAGATAGATAGATAGATAGATAGATAGATGACCTGGACACACTCAAATGAGAAAAAAAAAAAACTTACATTGTCCTCATTCTTAGCATGATTGGTGTTAGTGAAGCATACAATTCAAGAAGCAGGTTTATTCTTCCTGTTTCTCATTTTAACCTGCTTAAATCCCGTCGCTTCTCCTGGGGCACTCTTTCTAGCTGCATATGTGGTCATCTTTATCTATTACTTAGGAAAAGTCTCCACCTGTGCCATCTCAAAGAGAGACTGGCAAGAAAGAGAGGGGCTGCTTGTCCAGGAAATAAAGTCTTGATCGGGTAATTCAAGCTGTGGTCTTTATGCAGTTAAATTGAGGATTTATATGATTTTCTGGGAATGGAAGGGAAACTGATGCTGACAAACTGGGCCTGGGAGTATGCTAGAGGATAATTGAAAGATCTTTCTGTCATCTGTGAGCAGCCCCATAGAGTGACTGATATCTAACCACAAATCCCCTGAGAACAAAGTAAGACAGTAGAAGGGATGAGCCAAAAAAAAAAAAAAAAAAAAAGTCTTTATAAATAATTCAAAGCTTGGCAGCCTCCCTTCTCAGCAATGGGACAAAAGCCTCCAGCACAGTTCCTGTGTACAAGGTGAAGTGGGGGCTCTTGGGAGGTTTGTTTTCTAAGTTTGAAACCTTATCACACTCCACCCTTTTTCTCTATTCAGTACCGCCCTTCCTTGAGGCCACAATCACCTCCCTCCCCCAAACACATCCCCTCAGAAGCTCCTATGTCAGGCCCTCTTAGGCTGGCTGTTTCCACGTGCTCATTAACGTGCTGATGATGTGTAGTCCCAGATATTTCACCACCTTCAACTAGCCTCTTATCTCTGAGTCTGAAAAGCACTTAACTTTCTTAAAGAAATTTCAAGGAACAGCTAGAGAAGTGTAATCCTTCTCACCTCCTTTTCATCCTCAACAAGGCATGAGGCCCTCTCCGCTGACCCTCAAGGGGCAACCTTATTTTTCTTTTTGGTGTGATATGTTTTTGGTAAGTCTTTCTCTCCTATTATCCCCTCGCCCTGCCCACCTTTCTGAAAGGACTATTCCCCTGAAGGGAAGAACTCCAGGGTGAGCCCTGATGAGGCAGCAAAGGTCTAGCCCTTGAGCTGCCTGGATTGGACATTTTTCTACAGGCAGTGGGGAGCCATGGACTGTTTCACAGTAGGGGAGCTTTATCATTCAGGTAGTGTTTTAGAAAGATTTTTCTGGCAGTAGAGATCAAGATAGAACGAAATCTTCCTAGGTCATCATTAAGATTTCCCCCTTCACCTGGATGCTTCTCTTTCCCCAGACTGGTCTAGTCAGCATTCCTGGAATTTACTACATTATTTCTTGCTTTCCCACCTTGTTTATACCATTCCCTGCCCTGGCCCCGCTGGAAAGTGGGTGACATTTACTAAGTGCTTTATTATATGCTAGGCTATTGTAGTATGTATCTCATCACAGTGTATCATATCATATCACATCATAGCATCTCAAATCACCCCTGTGAACCAGTATCACAGTTCTTATTGCATCGCCTCGATTTGTCCCTTTTTGTCCACTTATCTTACAATGTTGTGAGCCCCTCAGGGTGAGAGTCCTGTCTCAGCACTCTCTACCGTGGTCCCCCCCATACAGCTGACTCTCTATAAATGCCCACAATTTCTTGTTCTTGTTCAACACCTGTAAGCTCTGCCTGACTTCCCCCACCGTGGGTAATCTCTTTATAAGAACTTCTATCACATTTTTCGTGCTTCTCTAGGGCCCTTCACATATTTTGCTTGACATTTTCATACAGGCCAAGTTACTTAATACCTCTGTACTTCAGTTTCCTCCTTTAAATAAAGCAGGGGTAAGTACCTCCCTCATAGGGTGGTTGGGAGGATTGCATTGGGTGCAAATAACAGATTAAAGTGTAGCAGCCAGGTAGGCACGTAGCAGGTGCACAGTAATTGTCCATTTCCTTCTTGGCTTCTTGAGAACAAAGCTCTTATTCTCCTTTTTGTATGTAAACACTTGGGCTACAGAGGCCCTCGATATACCTGCTTTGGTAGAAAGAGAATATTCACCATTGGGAGGGAGTGGATGTATAGATGGCAGAGACCTAAGGGCCCAACTGGGATGAGTCAGGGTAAGAACCAGAAGAGGGAGGACCTGGCCACTTCTCCAGAAATAAAGCAGACTTAATTTGGCATCTGAGACTCTGTAAGTGAGGAGGGGAGGGGACTGCAGGATGCAGTCTGCCATCAGGAGCCTCGCCAGCCCGGCAAAGCAAAGCAGAGCTAGTCCTTGCCCGCACCAGGCCAGCAGGTTACGCAAGTACCTCCATTCAAGAAGGAGTAATTACCTCAACAGGGTCATTGAAAAGGACTTCAACAAACATTTAGAAATTGCCTCACTGACTTCAGAAAGCCCTCTGTCTTTTTTCTTTTTTAATGAAACTTGTTTTTCAAAAACCTATTTCTTTCTTTTAAAATACTATTTGTACCACATCCTCATTACAAAAAATTTAGAAAAACAAAATTAAAAATGTAGAAAAGCAAAAATCATTTATTTTCTACCACCTAAAGGTAACTACTATTATTATTTCATTTTTTATCATTTAAGATATTGGGAAGGGTGGCATAAAATGAAGACTGCCACTCTGTCCTCTTTATATTTGTGTATCTCTTTTATTTTTTAATCTTTAAAATTTTTTTCTAGTTTTATTGAAATATAATTGACATACATCACTGTGTGTAATAATGGTTTGACTTACATACATTATGAAATGATTACCACAGTAACTTTAGTTAGCATTCATCATCTCATACAGATACAATAAAAAGAGAAAGCAAAATAAGAAAAAAATCTATTTTCCTTGTGATGAGAATTCTTAGGATTTACTCTTTCAACAATTTTCATATATGTCATACAGCAGTTTGACCTACAGTTACGTGATGCATCATATGCCTACCATTCATTTATCCTGTAACTAGAAATTTGTACCTTTTGTTCACCTTTCTTCAACTCCCCCTCCTTTGCCTCCTCCTTCTGGTTACCACAAAACCATGAGTCTTTTTCTATGAGGATTTTTTTTTTTTTTAAGATTGCACACATAAGTGATTTCATACAGTATTTGTCTTTCTCTGACTTACTTCACTTAGCATAATGCCATTAAGGTCCATCCATGTTGTCCCAAATGACAGAATTTCCTCATTTTTTAGTGGTATGAATATGTACGATCTCTTTTATCCACCTACCTGTCAATGGGTGCTTAGGTTGTTTCCATGCTTGGCTGTTCTAAATAATGCTGCAATGAACAGGGTGATTGGGGGGGTGGGTGCAGATATCTTTTTTAGTTTGTGCTTTTATTTCCTTTGGATATTTTCCCAGAAGTGGAATAGCGGGGTCATATGGTAGTTCTATTTTTAATTTTTGATGATTCTCCATACCATTTTCCATAGTTGCTGTACCAATTTACAATCCCACCAACAGTGCAAAAGGGTTCCCTTTTCTCCACATCCACGTCAGCATTTATTATCTCTTGTCTTTTTGATAATGGCCATTCTAACAGACATGAGGTGACAACTCACTGTGGTTTTGATCTCCCTAATGACTATGATGTTGAGGTAGTCTCCATAATGACTACCTGTTGGCTTTTGTATGTCTTCTTTGAAGAAATATCTATTCAGATCTTCTGCCCATTTTTAAACTGGATTGTTTGTTTTTTGGCTGTTGAGTTGTATGAGTTCTTTATATATTTTTGATATCAAGACCTTATCAGATATATGGTTTGCAAATTTTTTTTTCTTTAGGCAACAAAAGTTATCCCTTTCATATATATCCTTTCAAAGATATTTAACACACATACAAATGAATTGTGTATCAATTCTTTTATTCTCTCTTTTTAAAAAACAGATGATAGCCTAACATTATGTATGTCTATACCTTGTTCTTTTTGCTTAACAGTATATCTCGGAGACCATCCTGTATTGGTACATGAATGTGCACTCATTCTTTTTAATGATTATATAGTATCCCACCATGTGGATATTCCATTACTTATATGAGCAGTTTTCTATTAATGAACAGTCTTGTGCTCTTTCAAAAATTACTGCAATGAATAACCTTGTACATATAAAAATGTGCTGGAATGGGGGTAATAAAAATGTTTCGAAATGTGATGGTTGCTTAACTCTGTAAATATACTAAAAACCACTTGATTGTATACTTTACAACAGTGAATTTTACAACATTAGAACTATATCTGTTTTTTGAAAGGTTAAAATTTAACAACAAAAAGAAAGAAAGAAAAGAACAGAAAGAAAAAGAAGGAAGGAAGGAAGAAAAGAAAGAAAGAGAAAGAAAGAAAGAAAGAAAGAAAGAAAGAAAGAAAGAAAGAAAGAAAGAAAGAAAGAAAGAAAGAAAGAAAGAAAGAAAGAAAGAAAAGAAAGAAAGAAAGAAAAATAAAGAACAATTTTTCTGCAAGGACAGGTCAAAGCCTGAACATATTTTAAATTTTTTTTTTTTTAGAAAAAGAAAAGAGAATGTTATACTTTTGAAAAGGAATACTACAACCTTTCAAACTTTTCTTTAATTCTACATTATGCCAAGAGGAAGAGAGTAAGAAACAAGTTAAAACAGGGAGGAGGAAGAAAAATCAAAAAGAGAACATTGCAGGGGACAGCGACCTCTAGGCAAGCTGAGACTTACAGAGGCTGGAGTGGTGCATGGCACAAAAGGGATGGAGTTGCATGCAGGACAGAAAGGATGGGACAGAAATAAAGAGCAGGACTAGCAGAGAGGGAGAGAAAATATGGAAGTCACTGTGACACCACTTAGATTCCCTGGAGAAAAGCTGGGAAGTTCTCTGTTGAAAACCAAGAATGGAAATGTAATTGAAATATTTTTCATTTCTTGGAAAAAAAATCGCCATAGAGCAGGCTCATTCACAACACAGCAAAGCTTCTTAAATCCTCATCTCTCCCCTGTGCACAGCTACAGATTCTCAAAAGATGTCTCCCCTGGGCAGCAGTTCATTTCCCTGCAAGTGTCAATTTTTCACACACCAGTGGCTCTTGGTTCTTTCTGTCACCTCAGTTAAAATGATGAATGTATCTATCACACCCAAAATTTTCCTTGAGCTCTTTGCAGTTCCTACCTCCTGCCTCTTCTCTGCTTTCTTCTGCTATAAATTAGTTTGTATTTTCAAGAGTTTTGTATAAATGGAATAATACCCTATGTGCTCTTTTAAGTCTAATGCCTGTCACCCATATGCTATATCATGCCTTTTTATTGCTGAATAGTATTCCATTGTGTGTATACTCGACTAGACATTACTTTGAAGATCAGGACCCAGGAAGGGGAATTTGGCTCTCAAGACCACATAACTGACCAAATAAAATTGTGCTTGTTCCAATTTCTGTGTCTAGATCTGATCAGGTCCTGGCCACAGAGAAGAACTGGGGCAGCTTAGCAGACATTTCTTCTGGGGGAACTCAGAGAAATGATTTGACTGCTGGCCTTTTCTGCACCTTGAAGAGGTTAGAAATTGTGGAAAAAAAACACCCCCACACTATAAGTACAAAATATCTTATAGTTGTGCCACTTTGGATCAAATGAGACAAAAGATTTTAAAATATTTTGTAAACTGTAAAGCATAAATCTAAGGCAAGATTTTCTTTTCTACCAGAAACCACGTCAAGATTTATTTTGTGCTCAGATTAACAAAAGAGGGACTCAGAGAACCATCAGTGAAACAATTCAAATAAGTTATAATATTATATCATGATTAGCAATTGTGTGTATCTCTGTAGGAGGAGTTCTTTGGGTCCACGATAACTCCCACAGAACTAGCTCTGTGACTGACCCTGACATCATTTCTCATGCCTAGTCAACAATGGAGGATTTCTTTCCATCTATAACTACTCAGCTGTTTTGTATCAAGCTCTTACCCTGTTCAGAATCCTGGGGTGTCCCCAGTTTGGTCGTACCCCAGGGATAATAGTCTAAAGAATTCTGAGACTTTACTAAACTCTTAGTAGCTCCTGCAACACCGGTATTACCTTTAGACCCCCTGCTACTCTAAGTGTGGGTTGCATATCCCTAATCACCTGGGACTTTGTTAGAAGTTCAAATTCTTGACATCCTTCCTTTCTCCCCACCATCAGAATCTGCATGTTAACAAGATCCCAGTAATTTGTGTGAACATTGAACTGTGAGAAGCTCTGGTCTAGACTAGTGGTCCTTCAGCTTTGGTGTGTGTCAGAATCACCCGGGGGGCTGAAGCTGCTGCTGAATCTGGCCTGGGGACCACAGTCTGAGAACTGCTGCTCTGGGCTCTAGAGCTGGAGATTAAGTTAACAGAGATTAAGTTAATGGGATCCTTTCCCATTTACTGAGTGTGATGGAGAATTCCTACCCCTTCCACTCAGCCTGAGACAAGAATCCAGGAAAATTAATGCTCCTCGGGGACTGCGACCATGGTATCTTCCCTTGGGTTGTTTTAATACTGCCTCCTGTTTAAACAGAGTCTTGGACGAGAGGTTCTGGGGCCTCTGTACCAAAGCCAGAATAAATTTAAGGCTGAGGCTCCATCCGGGAATTTGTTTTGCCCACTTATAAAACAAACAGAGCCTGAGGGGCTGCAGCTGAGAGCTATGGTAATGGTCCGTCCCTGTCTGAGAACAGGATGGGACAGGTTGGTGACCCTGCACAGCCTCTTTCATGGAGTATTCTTTATAAAGGCCTTTACAGTCCAAGACTTTTGTCTTCGAGAACTACTTGGGAATACTCAAGGTTCTTAAGTCCACTTGTGCCCTGCACGGCACAGCAGCCATATACCTGGTACAGAAGCACACTGTGGAACACACCTAGGCCAAGTACAGCTCCAGGACTGCCAACTTGAAATCCATACACTCTTGGATCCTGCTATTGTGTTATAAAGATACACCTAAATGCACAGAAAGGAGACCTCAGGCGAGCAAAATTACCTTCGAATAGAAACGTTTAACCAAAGAAGGTCACTAAAGCCATTCTTAATAGTAGAGTTTTGACTAGTAAGAGGTTGGTCACCTCTACTCCCATTGGATGGGAGGAGGCAAACTGCTTTCACCAAGATTGCATCTCAGAAATTATAAATTTACATCATAGATAAGCTTCAAATAGAAACAGTAACTGTCATCATAGAATACTTGTTATATGCCAAAGTCTGTGCTAAGTGTTCATAGGTATTACTTCAATCTTAACTATGTGGTTAATATCACTGTTATCTGCATTTTACAGATGTGGAAACTGAGGAACAGAGTTATTACATATTTTGCCCAAGATTACAAAGGCAGTTTGGCATTCAAATCTGTGCTCTCAACCGACAGTAGACCAAATGGCAGGTTACAGAACAACAGCTCAGTGCAGTAGGGAAAGAGTTGACCATTATTATTCAAGACAGGGATTAAAAAACAAACAAACAAACTCTTTTTTTAGGCACTGGAACTGTTTGTTTGCTTGCTTGCTTATTTATTTATTTGTCTTATTTATAGACATGATGGTAGGAGACAAAAATCTAACTAAGAAAGAACCCTCTGTTATAAAACATCAAAGTGTAGCTTTTCCGGTTGAAGCCAAGCAGAGGCTCTGGATTCCTGCCAACTCTCACATCCCCTCCTCCACCACACCCTGCTCCCACCTTATATTCACTCACAGGGAGTATATCCATCTTTGTGGTCTCTGGTCTCAATATTTCCAGTCCCAGGTCCATTCCCTGCCCCCTTCCCACCTGGAGTAACTAAGAAGCCAGTTCCAGTCATGAAGGACAGGGGCAAAATTTGCTTGTGTCCTGAAAAGTTCTGGGAGAACACAGCCTTTGAAAGATGAGCAGAATACTTTAAGTATGACGAATGTTACTGAACACTTAAATTATAGTTAGCAGTTGAAGGAAATGGTAGGGGAGTTGTTTAGAGAGTATTGTAATAGTGCATCAAGGAAGAATGTTGAATCTGAACACCTGGTATCTACCCGTGTAAAGGTGCATCCCAGCTTGGAATTTGGATACAAACATGATCAAAAGATTAACCATTAATGGATTGATGGATTAGCTTTAATGGAATAGCATTAGTCTAATCTAAAGCATTCATAGATTGGGTATGTTTTGGGGAGTGAGCACAGTGCTAGCTCAAGCACTGGTTCATGGAGTTCCCACACCACCTCTATGTCTGAAGACCTTAGTGCCTGAGGCTTGGGTAGTTTGTACCAAGCCACCATCCACAGCACTCTCATGGAAGGACTTTAGGTGGCTAGACCCAAGGACCAAAGTGGCAAGTGATTTGTCACTCTATGCCATCTAGAAAGCTTATGGCTGTCATTCTGGGTCGCTGAACTAGCTAGGCTGATCAGTGTCAACCTCAAGAAGAGGTCAGCATAGCCAGACTCTTCTACCCAAGCACTGAACATCTGGGCTGGCAGGAATTCAAGAGTCTATGTTGGTCTCTTTTATGTGGTCCCTTCAATCAATGACTGGATTGACCCATTTGGTGGTGGTGGTGGCAGGGGTGGGAGTTTGGGGGGAGTGGGGGTGGTGATGGGGAGGGTGGTTCTTCCTTTAAAAACAACAACAACAACACTTTAATACTTTAACCTTAAATCACTTATAACATTCTGGCAAATATTCTTTCAGTCTTTTTCTCTTTGCAGTTTTTTTTTTTTTTTTTTACATATCTGAATTCACAATGTGTATTTAATTTTGTATCTTGTTTTTTTCTTCACCCACCTAGATCATAAACTTTTTCCCATGTGTAAATTACTTTTTATAAGCAAGAAGTAACCTTAAGTGAGGTTAGTAAATTTACCTGGACCTTGATTTCTTCATGTGTAGATTAGGGAGTGGTACTCCAATTTCATTTCCAGTCACCTGGAAAGCTTTTTTAAACACTGGTTGCTGGGCCCCATCTCCAGAGTTTCTGATTTCTGGAGTGGTGTCTAAGAATCTGCATTCCCAGCAACGTCCCAGGAGATGCTGATGTTGCTGGTCAGGAGGCCACACTTGGAGAACCAGCGAAATGAGGGGATTGAATTGTGGGATTTCCAAGGTCACTGCTGGTTTCAGAATCTAAGTCTGCATATTGTTCAAATTCTTTAAAAAAAAAAATCCAACTCTTCAAACATGTTTTCTGAACTTTAACAAAACCTCGTGTTTTTTAAAAAAATACAAAAAAAATCTACTGTTTACAAGTAATATTTTTCACTTGTAGCTCACATATGTTCCATACCTGATTCTCTTTGAAGTTATCTGGAGTTTTAAAAGGGTATCTTTAAAGGACAGTCAGACTTATATCTAATACTTTATTGTTTTTTTCTTTTTCATAGTTCCATATGTATTGAAGAGCTGTGCAGAATTTATAGAGACTCATGGCATTGTGGATGGAATTTATCGGCTTTCGGGAGTCACCTCAAACATACAACGGCTAAGGTAAGCTAAAAGAATAGCCCCCAAAAGAATTATCCTATGATTATTTCTCTGTCCATATCTCTGTCCACAGGTGTTAGGGGTATTAAAAATCTGAGAGGATTGAGAGAAGAGTGGCAGGGCATAAGATCAAGTTCTGATATTTTCAGATGCCTGTTCTTAATCTAATCAGGAAGTTCTCTAGTCTGATGTAATTCTTTCCAACAAAAGCTCCTGAGGGCTTTTAATCTGTTTCTTTGTTTTGCACCAGATTTATCTTCTTTAGGTAGATTTGACCGAACTGAAATGATTTTAATTACAAGTTAGAGAAACATAATTTATTATTCATTCATTTGCTTACCCAAAGCTCAGTTAGATCCTGTTACATAGTGTTCAGAATTTGGAGATGGATGTGTTTTTCTGTTGGCATACATTCAAAATTTGATATTTTATCTGGCCAAGAACTCACAAGTGTGCGTGATTGTCCACTTAATGCTAGTATTTTTAAAATTATCGTAGATGAATGATTTTTTATTTGATGGATTTATCCTAAGCAATTCTAAAATTTATCCCAGAATTTTTTGGAAGAAATTTCTATCACATTGAATTTAGAGGACAGTAGCCTTCACATAAAACATAGATATGTGTGTATATGTTTTTTATGTACTATATATAAAATAAAGGGAGTATATATAGTGTACAGAGCATATACACTATATATATATAAAATGTATATTATGCTGTTCTATGACTAAAGCAATAAGTCTTGTATTTTGAATACTGTTCTTTAACATGAAAAAGAACATACTTTATCAGGTGTTATCTTTAAATATTTATTATATTTTTAGTTATAAATGTGGACCTTTAAAGCAATAACATTATTGTTATAGATTAGTATATAAAATTGAATAGATCATGTAGGTAATTTATTTTTGGTCTTCTTCCTCCTATTTGTTTTTTTTTCTCTTCTCCCTCAAATCTCAATTTTAATAAAATTATATCAAAGAAATAAAACATTTTTTTCACTCCTGGAGAAGAGTTGGCTGTTAAAAAAAAACTGGTTTATTGCAGCCTTAGATTTTTACGCATCTGTGTGCTTCCATAATTTCACTAATTTCACTAATTTTTTAGAGTTTCAACAGCAAGTATTTTTTAATGATTTACTCTTAGCTCTGAAAAATACTACACAATACTTGATATCATGGAAGGACACTTGGGCGACCTGCGTGATCGCCAATTTTTTATTTGAAGACTGATCTTAGCCTAGACAAGAGAACTTTTTGGCTAAATAAATGAGTAAGCTCTAGATTGTTCACGTTTTGCCCTCTTAGAAGAACACATGCCTATGAATTTATGAGGCCATTGTGTGGTTTTCTTTTTAAGAAAACTGCTGTCAGTTCCTTTCGGGTTCTGACAGCATCAGGGATTTCCTTACCACTTATTAAAGGGGCAGAACCAGACTACAGGAAAATGGGTGAGCTGTTTTGAAATGCTAGCTCTGGGAGTCCCATCAACTTTGTCATTGCTTGGTTAACCAAATGAATACTCTCAAGAAGCTACCTTCTCTTCTGTATTAAAGCTCAAATTCATCATTTTTTAAAAAGGACTTTTAACTTTTAAACTTGAGGCAGTATATTCATGTAAACCTTCTTAGGAAATGTTTTAGAAACGAGACCTGAAATCTAATGATGTTCTCAAACATCCTGCTATAGATTAAGAAGATATTTATAAGCTCAGGTGAGTCCTCTGGAAGTCTATAAGCAGCCTAGAAGGTTCCATTCAGCATCAAAAAGATCACTGATTAAAGTTCTCAAACCTTAGATTTGAGTCTCCAGATGAAACAAGTTTGTTGACATGAATATATGGATGTGAGTGATAACAATCTGACTCACCCTGGTTTAGGTTTTTCTACAAAGAAGGAGAATTACATTTAGAACAATATTTCGGAAAAACTGAAGTCTCAACAGCTTTTTCTGGCAAATTGTTTTCATGTTTCCCCACTATTTCTGAGACTGTGGACAAAATGCCGTGAGAAATCCATTTGTAAATGGGCATTATGTCTTTCTAAAGTACAGCTGCTTTGACAGGGAAGATCCAGATCTGAAGTAGAAGTCTTCTTACAGCTTCCTTGTGCCAGGAATAGAAGGTCTTTCCGAATCAAGGTCAAAAATATAGTCAAATCAGCAGTTTAGGGCCTTTTTACCCCTAAGCAGCCAAGCAGTGCTGACATGGAACACATGTTTCTGGGATTGTTATGTCTCTGTCTGTGTTGTTTCAGGCAAGAGTTTGGCTCAGATCAATGTCCAGATCTGACAAGGGAAGTGTACCTCCAGGACATACACTGTGTGGGCTCACTCTGCAAGCTCTACTTTAGGGAGCTGCCCAACCCCCTCCTGACTTATGAGCTCTATGAGAAATTCACGGTAAGTGTTTGGATTTCCATTATGGTTACTTAGTGGGATGCATGGATGGGCCAAAGAGTTTCAGCACTAAAATAACAATAATAATGCTCACCAGATGGTTGACATTATCTTAGAGTGGTGATAGAAATAGAATGGTATAGTGAGGAAAGTAGGGTAGTGGGACCATTTGCTAAATTTTTCCTTTCTTAAATTTTCAGAATCATGTTTGTTTGTTTTAAGAGCTGGATTAAATTATCTCCAGGTTTATTTAACCCAATGTATCTCACTGCAGAGGGAGGAAGCTAATAACCAGATAAAAGAAATGACTGGTCCAAGGACGCACAGCAGGACAGGCACCTGAAACTCTAGATGCTATACCCACTGCTGGTTCATTTGTATCAAGCTCTTCCTCCTCTGTTGGAAAGAGGCAGGTAGGCAGAGAAGGGAGAGAGAACTAACAGAAGCCAAGAGAGAGGTCAGAGAGCTGGGAAGGGAAAGGAATCTCGAGAAACAACCTGGAAAGAGTGCAGGATAGGCCCATGAGTTGGGTTGATAGAGGATGCAAGAGCAGACCACCTAAATAACAGCTGTGTGGTCACCAAATAGGGCACCCATAGGAAAAGTAGGAAGGATACTAAATGTTTAAAAACTGTCTGTAGAGATAGTATTAAAAATAGGGCTTGAACATTTACTGCAGGGGTAGAGGTACAGAGTAGGCGGAGAGACAGGTTTAACCAAGGTTGAGGTTCAGTCAACAAAAGAGGGGTGAGGGAGATGAGGATATATGCAAGAAAGTGATTGAAATAATTGACCATGGAATTCTGTCTGAATATGAAAGGAAATGAAGGCATAAGGCTGATGTGTAGCAGTGAATAAGTAAATCAGTGGATTATTTATCCCTGTGTGGTCAAATAGACTGTCGGAGTGGAGTGGTCAGAGGGGATGTTTGAAATTACAATTATGGAGGAGTTGCATTTATTAGTAAGGACCTAGGGTCTAACCATGGAAAGAATCTCTCTCATGGTTCCTATAATAAACTTACTTTGAGCATATAAAAAGTTCTTCAATTTGGAATGATATAGGAATAAGTAAATTCATTTTTTAAATTGGGCTTGGGCCACTAAAATATATTTAAGAGTTTTCAGAAGGAAATACTCATAATGATAATTAGGAAAAAAAAAGATAATTGTATATTAAGATATGATTAAAAAGATGTTCAAAAGGTTGGCAACCATTTATTTTTCAATGATGGAATTATAGCCTTCCCTGCTTCTTTATACCTTAACTTTCAAAATCTTATCCACTAAAAATGCATTAATTTTTTAATGAAAAAAATTAGGCCAAAACACACAAAAAACTTGAGCATAAATGTTGACCACTAGAAAAGCCAACATACTCCAGCCAGAAGTCCCAATGGTTAGAGGGCCCTAAGGGATCTAACGGGGCCTTGAGATCTAAGACAGAAGGCAAATGAACCTCTACTCTGAGTGGCCAGGTCATAAATAATGTCAGGCTCTGGCCATCAGACCACAGAGAAGTCTTTCCTGGAAACCAGGAAAAAAAGTCGTGGGCCTCATGAGAAGTTATAATCACCAGATTATAATCACCATCACCATATCTGAGTATTTCCTCATTTTTAAAGTAATCTTACCTAACAAAAGACAATTTGGAAAGTGGAGGAAAGTAGAAAGGCACCCTTGGTCTCTCCTCTTAAAGACCAAAGATAACTACAGTTAACTTCTGAATATTTTCTTCATTCTTTTACTCTTCACATAGTGGTTTTGTTGTGTTTTGTTTTTACAAATTTAAATAAAATTTTACTGTAAAATTTACTGTAAAAAAATACGGGAAAGTATAAAGAAATTATAGATCACCTGAAATTCCACACCTCAGGCATGTCTAGTGTTAACATTTTAGGAGACATTTGTATAGATCTCTCTCATCTCTCTGTCTGTCTCTCTTCATCTCTCAAACTTTCCCTCCCCACTTTTTTTGCTCCTCAATACTATGTATTACTGTTTTGCAACATTCTTAATTCAATATTGTAACCATCTTTCCATCTAACAGATATAAAGACATATTTTTACAGAGTACTCTCTCACATGTGCAATGATTTCTGAAACCAGTTTCCGACTGATAGGCTTTTTGTTTCTCAATATGGCTTTTATAAACATTATAATAAACATTTGTGTACATATGTGTTTATACTTTTGTCTGTTGATATTCATAGGAAAAAAATCATAGAAGTAGATTGACTGAGTAAAAAGTTCTTATTTAAAATTTGTTACGTATTGCCAAATTGTTCTCCAGAGAGACTTGCAAGCCCTGGATATTTTCAGTTTGTTAAATTACTTGCCAGTATGAATGAACTATAAGATTTGTGCATAGGATTTTGTTTTCTACATAGTTTTAATTGTCTTACTATAATGGTATCATTCTTGAACATGATAGACTAGGATATCTTTGTGTTAAAGAATGGAATGACCTCTTTTAACTAAATTTTATTCTGTGATAGTTGGGGGTAGATAAGAATTCTTATCTAGAAACTTTAGAAATAAAGTTTCTTCTCAGATCCTATTTATAAGCTAAGAACAAAACCCATATTTATCTCTCCTCATTTCTGTTCCCTGACATTGCTAATCAGTTTGTTCTCCCACAGCATCAGACAAATACCAAAGCAATATTATTGCCAATTTGTCATCAAATTTCAAAGGAGTCTTACATTGAATTTAAACATAGGTTATTGACATGAAGAAATAAAATAAGAATGTTTTGTTGTGATAACTGACTTCTACATAGGTAGGACCTAGTGAAGTTAACTATGTTGAAGAATTTATCATACAGATTTCTTTGTTCACGCTAACGAATTATGATAATATAAGCAAGTTTTTGGGGACATGGACATAGTTCTGTTACACTGTCACACATTATTACAACAATTTATTTAAACCCCCTTGCACAACGAAGGTAGAATAGTATCAATGTAATAATAACAATTCAAAAAATATTAATGGCATAATAATTATAATTGCTGCCAATTTTTGAGCACTTACTATATGATAAACCTTTTACAAGTATTATTTAATTTAATCCTCAAAATAACTCTATGAAGTAGGTTTATTGTTTCTTTTACAGATGAGTAAGTTGGGGCTCAGAGAGACTCTTGTCTGAGGTCATACCACTAGTAAATGGAAGTACAGATTTGACATTCTGCCTCATCACTGCCACACTATTTGAAAATAGAGTTAACAGCTCTTAAATAAACTCAGGTAGTAAGTAACTTAATATGAGATAAAGAAAGCATTTCAAGGTAATAAAGGAACAATTCAGCAAGAAAATGTGGATAACTGGGGTGAGACTGGCTCTTTCACAGTTTCCTGTTGGAAGTATAAATTGGCTGGATATCCCAGAAAGTCATTTGAAATTACTGTCAAGAAGTCCTAACATGCTCATATTTTTTTAATGCAATAACTATTTCTAGGACTCCATTCTAAGATAATAATCAGATGTGCAAAAAAAAAAATTGATTTACAAGTATTTCATTGCAATATTATTCATAATAGCAAAATTTGAGGAGTACCTTCATGTCTGATAATGAAAGACGGGTTAAATAAATGATACTAAATCTTAAAATTTTCAATTATCTATAGCTGTGAAAAGTCACATTCTGAAGCGCAGTGACCATGATATAAAGTTAAATGGGAAAAAGCAGTATATGCAGCTAAGTAGGAAATGACACCAGTTTCATATTTGGTGCTAGGAAGCCTGGGCAGATTGCTTCTTTTATGTTTCACCTGTGAATAGGTTAATAGAGGTTATGTCTAAATAGTGGGAATAGCTGGTGATTTTTTTTCTTTCATATTTAAATTTTGAGTACATGTATTAGTTTCATGTGGCTGCTTAGCACAAGCATGGTAGCTTAAACAACAGAAATGTAGTCTCTCAGTTTCAGAAGTCTGAAATCAGTTTCACTGGGCTGAAATCAAGGTGTCACCAGGGTTGTGCTCCTTTCAGAGGCTCTCAGAGAAAACCCGTTTCTTGCCTCTTCCAGCTTCTAAAGGCTGTCGGTATTCCTTGGCTTGTGGCCTCATCACTCCTATCTCTGCCTCTGTGGTCATATTGCCTTTTAGTCGTCTATCTGTGTCAACTCTCCTTCTTTTAAAAATGTGTGGCTGCATTTAGGTAAATTCAGCAATGCTTCTGTTCCCCACGACAGAGACACTGTCCTCAGGGGGCACTGCCCTGGAAGTGGGGACCAGATGTAGTTGTTTGGCATTTTCGCTTACTCATTCTATTCGGCCAGTGTTATGTTGGGCACCTTCTATGTATACTACGTATGGCAGGAGCAGTTCTAGGTGCTGGGATTTCATGATGAGCAAGACAGATAAAATCCTTGCTCTCATGAAACTTATATTTTAGTGGAGACAGATAAATGATAAATGAGTTTAAAGCATAGCTCTATAAGGAGAACTGTTGGTAAGTATTATGAGGAAAATTAATGCAGGTACAGGGAGAGAATGATAAGGACAGCTATTTTTGGTAGGGTAATGAAGAGTCTCTCTGTGAGGTGATATTTGAACAGAGACAAGAATGAAGGAAGTGGTGTGACAAAGACAGTCTGGAAGGACACACAGTGGTTGCCTCTGGAGACAGCCTGCAGTTGGAAGGAAGACTAACTTTCTTCTGTGTATTCCTTTGGACCCTTTGCATTTTTTAAATTATATGTATGAATTATTTTTTTATCTAAGTGTTTAAATTCTTTAAAAATAATAATTTTTAAATAAGCAATACAAAATGAAAGACAAAGGCTGAGTAGCAGCTGGGATGCAGTTGGAAGGGAGAGCCACAGGTTGTTTGTCTACCCTGCTGACAGGGCTGCCTGGGCTAAAAATAAGTTTGCAGTGACCAAACTGTTCCAGGAGCTTCTGAATAGGATTGGAGTGTAATGGAGAGAGGCTGTGCATAATGAAAGAAGTGCCAATCCCAAACGGGACCTGCAGGCATCAAGGAGTGAGCCCGTCCTGCCTCTCAGAAAACAAAGATGACTAATAGCTACCTAAAATATTAAAGGAAATTTCCATGTGGTCTGTTTAGTTCATCTATACCTTTATTCCCCAGACACATTTTTAGAAAGGATGTAGGGGTGTGCGTGTGCAAACTTTGCCTAGTTCACCGTAGCTTTGCAGGAAGAGGAAGAGAGGAATCCCACCCCTCCCTCTTTGCAAGGATAGACTGTGGGAGGGTCCACACTGCATTCTGCTGTCCCTCCTCTCCCTGGAGCTTCTCTCTCTTCTCTTCCTTTGGGACACTCGCCCTTTCTTGGCAGTCAGGGTCCTCTTCGTAAATCTGTTTTCTAAATGACCACCCTTGGAGGAGGAGAGGTGTCATGATGTTATGCCTGACCGCATTCTTGTCTTCACCCTCTACATCCTGCATTTCTCAAAAAGTGAGGATTGCAGCAGAGATCATGCTCATGCTAGCTCTATTCTCAGGCTTGTAAACCCACCAGAAGATAGAGACACACCTGTGACTGACCCTCCCAGTCCTTAGGAAACAAAATCTCAAGTTTTCCCATGGAGAGAATTTTTATTGCCTTTACAAACTGTAAGCCTCTGTGTGTGTGTGTGTGTGTGTGTGTGTGTGTGTGTGTGTGTGTGTGTGTGTGTGTGTTTGTGTTACTTCAGTTAAGTTAAAAAGGCAAAAACAAAAAACAAAAAACAAAAAAACTTAGTAGACAAAGCCCTGGCCTGTAGGGAAATGGTGTTTAGTCATTCAGCAAATCTGGAGGGAGTGTCTGCTGTGTGCCAGCACTGGGACTCATCATCCCTGTACTTCCAGAGCTTACATCTAGCAAGGGAGACAGACAATAAACAGTAAACTTCATATTTCATATTATATAGTATAGGTAATGGTGGAGAGTGCTATGGAAAAAGGTGGAGATGAGCGAGGCAGATTGGGAGATCCATGCTGGGGCAGTGCCTGAGAGTTCTCCTTAGAACATACACAGCAAGTGTGGTCTAGCATAGGGCCTGGCAAACAGAAGGTGCCCAGTAAAGAATTTCCTCCCACTTTTCTGTACCTAAAAATTCTCATAACTGAGGGTTTGAACTTCACCCTTTATATACAAGCAAGCAGATGACAGCTGAAGACTGAACAGAGATGAACAATATAAGAAAACCACACTACAGTTAGGATCTTATTGTAGGGGGCAATATGTACAAAATTAAAGAATATATCTTATGATTATATTTTTCATAATATATAAATCTAAGCAAGTTTCCAGCACCGGGTGGAAACACAAGTCTGCGTTAAGTCACGTGCCTATGGTTTCAGGATCATAAGGATTGAAGTGAGCTCAGGAGTTCCTTTATAAATTGTACCTTGATCTGGATGGAGTTATACAGGGTACATGCATATTAAAGAACTCATGAAGCTGTAGCTTAAGATTTGTACATTTTAGTATATGTAAATTATACCTCAGTTAAAAAAAAAAAAGATGTGATTACTGTTGACTTTGAGTTTAGGTACTGCTCCCATGCTAACAGTTCTCAGGCACTCAGCCACTGTATGGAAAGGGGACCGTGAGCTGGGCATAGGCTGGACAGTCTCAGGATTACAGGGGTGCAGAAGAATCGGCACAGGAACACCCACATTGTGCAGAAGCCCCGGACAAGCCTGTGATCACACTGCCTTTCCTGATGTCCCTGCCTCTCCCAAAGGGCCTGGGGCTGCGGGATGGGGGACAAAATACTCACACAGGAAACAACCAGAGAGCAAATCCTGGCAAGGCCACTGGGTTTCAGGGATAAAACCATTATCTCACTGAGAAGACGTGTCTTCCCTACTTCCCAGCATCAACGACAAGCAGCTGCTGAGTATCGAGGTCATGGAATAGTCTCAGGCTAACTGGGGAGTGGCTGTTTGCACCCAGGGAGACAGCTGCCTGACTAAACATGGGACCGCCCTGTAGTCTCTGTCTCACCCTGTCTCCCTCTGTCTCTGTCTCTTTATCTTTCCCAGAGGCTCTGTGATTCTTTCTGCCACATGCGATACCCCCAAGTGTTTACACCTTCTTTACCAGATACCTAACACCCATCTGATTACACATAGAAACCCGAGCAATCCACAGCCCCCGTGTGCATAGAATTAGGCATGTCACATCGTGAACCCTCAGAGACTTTAGTTGTTTGTTTTTACTAGAAAAGCATGCCTCTTGGAAGGATGATCTCTAGGCATGGTTGGGAGGCCGAAGTACCAGAAGCCATATAAAACCAGCAGACTCAGGTGGGTGTCCACCTTATTGAACACTCATCGGGTGCTGCACGTTCTTCTCCGCAGGAAGCAGTGTCGCATTGCCCAGAAGAAGGCCAGTTGGCTCGAATCCAAAATGTTATCCAGGAGCTTCCCCCATCCCATTATAGGTAAGAATCCTTGGTGAAAGAAAGTTGCAGCCTCTCAATGTGGCATAATACTGTCACAGGTTCAGGCTGACATCATAAGAAGGAACAAATTCAGTGGACAGTGGATTTCCTGGGGCATTTCAAGGTGGGTGAACAGGTCACTTGTATCAGAGTGAGTTGGTGTCTGACTAGAGACATTGGTGGGAAGGTGCTGTTCGTGTCCCAGTTACTTTCAGGGTACCCCTCAGAGTCCTATCCTGATTCTGATCACACAGTGACATCCTGACAGTGATGTGCTAGGTTCTTATCCAGATTCATAGCATAACCAAATCTATGAAAACCAAGATGGTTTTTAAAACAAGGTTTGACTGTAGCTCTTGAGCATTTGGCTGGCCAATCTATTCGCTCGTCAGTACCATTCCTTACGTTATCCCATCCTTTCATTATATTTTCACTATTTAGCCCCTAATTCTTACCAGAGTTCCCTAAGCCTGCCCATCTTTTACAAGGGGGCAAATTTTTGATGTGATATAAGAAAGGACTTCTTAGCAATAATAATAGTTTTTTTTTTTTTTCGATGAAATGGGCCACACAACAAGGACCAAGTTACCTGGAGCTTGAAGAATTACAGAAAGAGCTAAGACCCAGTTTCAGAACTGTGTAGAGGCGACACTGCCCTGGGCAAAAAGAGACACAGGGAGCCCCTGAGAACCCTCAGGCTCTGGGTTCCGCAGTTTTGTCTCTGGCTGGTGCCCCAAGGTCCTGAGCTTCTGACAAGACTGTCCCCCTTACCCACCCCAGGCCAGTGTGCTGAGGGCCAAGAAAATTACTTTCAGTTATCTTGCTATCTTCCTGATATTCCTCCAGAATTCATGAGATAGAAATATTTAGACTCTCTTAAATCCAAACATAGAAATTATCTTCATATGTCAGGCTTCAATTTACACAGGCACTGAAGTTTCTTACTATATATTTTTAAAAAATGAACCATCACAGGACCTTGGAATACCTGATTCGACACCTGGCTCACATCGCCTCCTTCAGCAGCAAGACAAACATGCACGCCAGGAACCTGGCCCTAGTGTGGGCACCAAACCTCCTCAGGTAACCACCCACCCTCACCTTCTCACTACCACAGTGGGCTCCAAGTGGCCCATCGATTAAAACGAAGACTGGAATCTTCAAAATCTTCAAGACAAACCTGTGGCCTTTAGTAGCACATATGAATTAAAGGTGATTTTAATAGCCTGAGTTTTTTTCCTGCTAACCTGGAAACTTTAGGTTCCAAAGGCATTTTCTGGCTACAACTGTGATGCTGCTAAAGTTACGGGTCTGTATGTTATAATTTCTTGAAAAGACTTTTCTTGTCTCTGGGGCTTATTGGCATTTTTGCTTTTTTGGTGGGCTCACAGCTGGCTATAACCTGAATCGACTTCTTCATATGACTTCATAAATGATGACTTGCCCCATGGAACAGTGAGGGTAGAAAGAGATCCTATGAGGATAAAAATAAATTTCTATCTATTCATTGGTATCATGTTTATAGTCTTGCCATGTGTAATTCCTGCTAATTGTGTTAAATTTGTCCAGTGTGTTGGGCTTCTCAGCCTTTGGAGAGTCACTTTAATTGGTCTCAAATAGTTAACATATTCTACAGATTAGCAAACCTTATACATTAAGGAGATGGGCCTTATACAGAAGGCCCACTGGCTCCCCCTTACTGCTCCAGGTTGTGGGGCTGACTCATTCAACTGAATGTGTTTCTTCCATGATTTAGGTCCAAAGAAATTGAAGCCACTGGTTGCAATGGAGACGCAGCCTTCCTTGCTGTCCGGGTTCAGCAGGTGGTGGTTGAGTTCATATTGAATCACGTGGATCAAATCTTTAACAATGGCACACCTGGGCCTCTGGAGAATGATGGTAATGACTCCTCCTGGCACACACCCACTCCAGCCCATCCTTCTTTCTATCCTTGGTCATGGGGCCCAAGAATAAGTTAGGGTGGCCTTGGTTCTAACTCTAAATGTTGGCTGTGTGTGTGCTGATTACTGTAAGTGTGTCAGTGCATATGTACGTCTGTATGTGCGCAGCAAGGGTGTGGTGTGTGTGTGTGGGTGGGCATAGCATGTTTCCGATCAGTTATTTTTGTGACCTATCCTATGAATGTGGTGTGGTGACCTGGTATAACATGCTGTTGTCATGAGTTTAAGAACTCTTTGAGTTATTATCTGGAGGCACTGGCAACATTCCTCCCTTTAACTATTAGATTTCATCTTTGCTTTCTGCATGATATATTTTCTAAGACCCTTGAAGTCTTAAGTGAATGAGTTAGGAGGCATGTGTTCAGATTCATATGTACATTCAGAATGCATTTTCTTTTCCAACATTTCTTGAATGCTTATTTTGTTCTGCCCTACACCATGTACTACACATACAAAAATTGTGTGTGTGTGTGTGTGTGTGTGTGCGCGCGCGCGCGCGTGCACGTGCACACGCATGAGGATGTGTGTATGCAGAAACTAGTTAGCATTGAAACCCACTGTAGTTGTATTGGTGATAAAGATATAGCTATTTCAGGCTGGGTGTTATGGGAAGCGAGATATTATATTTTTGTTCTCTAGCTCTTATAATGGCATAACGAACCCTAGGAGTGAATTGGGTAATGCTGCTTGAACTCATGTGAGCCTAATTTGTAAAAACCAGAAATCCAGTTGGTCAAGAAGCCTGGTAACTACCATTTATGTGAGGGCAGTTTTCCAACATTCAGTACACCCATCAGTCTTGTTAAAACACAGATTACTGGGCGCAACCCCAGAGATTCTGATTGAGCATGTCTGGAGTGCTGCTGAGAATTTGCAATTTCTAACCAGTTTCCAGGTGCTGCTGCTGCTGCTGCTGCTGCTGCTGCTTGTCATGGTCCACATTTGGAGAACCAGTAGTGTATGAGAACCATATCTGCAACTCATTTGTGTTAGCTAATCAAAGCATTCTTTTCTAGTTTTGCTAGTGTACTTGGAAAAATCAAATGTAATCATCAGAACAATCAGTTGCAATTGCCATCAAATTTTGATTCCTGGTATAATTGTTCGTACTCCACACCCGTCCTCTATGTGGTTTATGATTTTTTTAAAAAATATTTTTTTATTGAGATAAAATTCACTTAACTATAAAATTCACCATTTTATCATTTTAAAGTATACAGTTTGGTGGGTTTTACTGTATATATTCAGAGAATTGTGCAACCATCACCACTTTCTGATTTCAGAACATTTTCATCACTCCGAAAAGAATCCCATACTCATTTAGCAGTCATTTCACATTTTCTTTTCCCCCCAGGCCCTGGCAACCACTAATCTACTTTCTATTTCTATGGATTTACCTCTTCTGGACATTTCATATAAGTTGAATCATATGATACATGGCCTTTTGTGACTGACTTCTTTCACTTACTTGTTCTCAAGTTTCATCCATATTGTGACATGTATCAGTATTTCATTTCTTTTTATGGCTGAATAATATTCTATTATAAGAATATGCCAAATTTTATTTATCCATTCATTAGCTGATGGACATTTGGGTTTTCTATTTTTGGTTATTATGAGTAATGCTGCTGTGAATATTCATGTATAAATTTTTGTGTAAACATGTGTTTTCAATTCTCTTGGTTATATACCTAGGGATGGCTGACATTTATTTTATCTTTATTTTAACTCCCCCATTATAGATGTATTATTTATTGTAAGCTATATAAATTCTTTTGGAAAGTAAATGAGAAGTAATATGCATTCATTCGTTCATCCTTTTGAGTCAACCAATAATTTCTTGAGAATTTACTCTATGCCAAGAACTGACACTATTGTGAGCACTGTACATATGTCATCACATTGACTTATCACAACAAGCTCATAAAATTGCTATCAACCTTATTTTGTGTGTGTAGAAGCAGAGAATCAGAAAAGCTTAGTAACTGCCCAAAGTCTCATGGCTGGTAACTGGTGGGCCTGAACATTGAACCTAAGATCTTGCAGCCCATGCTCTTTCCTTAATTCTATGCTGCCTCAGGTCCGAAGGAGAGACTGAAAGGCAACAAGCCTGGAAGCAGGTAGGTAGCTCCAGCAGAAATCAAGTGAGAAGTCATAGCGGCCTAGATTAGTATGATAGCAGTGGAAAGGAGGAAAGTGATGGAATTCAGGATGTGTTTTGGAGGCAGAGTTACAGAACTGGAGTATAGGCCGGATGTGGGAGGAGGGGTTGCATCAAAGAAAGGAATGTGTGAAAAATAACTACTCCAGGTTTTGGTTTATGCGGCTAGGTGATCCATGGTGCCATTTACCAACTTAGAGAAGATGGGAGGAGATACTGGTTTGGAGATGAGGAGCAGAAATCACAAGCTCTGTTATGAACTATAGAGTTAGAGATGCCTATTAAACATCTAAGCAGACACAGTGAGTCGGCCTTAAGATACTGGAGCTTAGAAGTAGGGGGAGAGGTGGGTGCTGAACTGAGGCCTCCTGACCCCGCAGTGTGTGGTCGTCCATTGTTCTAGTTTCTCCCAGAGTGATCTAATTTTTTTAAGTAAATAAATAACTAAGTAACAAAATAATACATAATCTCAAATCTATGAACAAATATTGAGAGTAAACTTAAATATTTTAACCTTCTTTGTATTAAATAGGAAAAACTGAGCTAAAGTCAGAAGCTTTACAGTAAGTTTTTAGGATCATAGATTTACTTCATTGCAGTCCTGCTGCATGACTGTCATGCTACCCTTCCTAGCCACACTCCAGTGTCACAGCCTGTCTCCATTTTCTACAAGGCCCATTTTCAGTGGTTTTATTTCCCTCTATTCAGAGAGGGTTGTGCTCTGCAAAAAGAAATAGCACTCTTAAGGTGTTTTCTGAAAATGAGGTGAATCTTGTACCAAAAGTGATTTCTTAGTCTCCGTTGGTCAGCGTTATCTTGGAGTTTCTTTGCAACTTCCAAAGTTAGAGAAAACTGGCAAGGTCACCAAAAGACTAAATAGTAACAAACTTAGACCTGTTTTTACTTAGATCAGGGTTTCTCAACCTTGGCACTAGGTTTAGAGCTGGTTAGTTCTTGCAGTGGGACGCTGTCCTGTGCATTGTAGGATGTTTAGCAGTGTCCTTGGCCTCTACCCACTAGTGCCAGTAGCACTCCCATGTACACTTGTGACAACCAAAAGTGTCTCCAGACATTGCCAAATATCTCTGGCTGGAGGGAGGGGGTGCAAAATTTCCTCAAGTTGAGAATCACTGACTTGTAGGAAAGAGATAACCCTTGAAAACCAGTGATCTGTCATCATCACTTCTAGTTCTAAAAAAAACTTTGGAAGGAAAGGATTAGCTTGCATATACTAGAAGATGTCTGGATAGTGAGTAAATAGCCTCTTATCTTTTAGAGTATACTACAGGCTGTAAAATGTCTTTTTACTGAAGAGATGTAAGCGTGGGTGATCTAGGGAAAGTACAGGCTCCTACTTTAAATTGCCTTGGAGTCTCTGTTCTCCAGATGTGGAGAGATGAGGCAACCTCCTGCCTTACCTTAGCTGAGCGAGGCTACTTCTGTGGCTGGACATAACATTCCCACCTGGCCAAAGCACTAGGCAGTCTCCAGGGTTAAAGACCACTGTGGCTACTCTGGCCCACAGTAAGTGCTCAATACATCTTTATCGAATGAATGAATGAACGAACGAACGGGTCACTCTTTGATAAATATAGTAAGTGCAGCTTACCTCCTGAAGCCCCTTGTGCTCTCTGGCTAGTTTGGCCAGGAAGGTTGTCAGTTTCCTGTGTGCAGACTTTGCCCCAAATACCCCCACCCCCAAGAAGAGTCCTTGTCAGGAGGTCAAGAAGGGAGGGGCTGCAGATGGGGAATTTGGCTGGACCAGTGCACAGGTTTCCTCCCAGGAGTCTATGAGCTCTTCTCGTCTCTCTGCAGAAAACCGGCCCATCATGAAGAGCCTGACCTTGCCAGTCCTCTCCCTGCCCATGAAGTTGGTGAGCCTGGAGGAAGCTCAGGCCCGGAGCCTGGCTACTAACCATCCTGCTCGAAAGGAGAGGAGGGAGAACAGCCTGCCTGAGATTGTCCCGCCCATGGGCACCCTCTTCCACACTGTCCTTGAGTTACCAGACAACAAGTAATGGCATTCTTTGAAATTCTGGGAGTTGCTTGGGTGGAGGGGGACAGAGGAGGAAGTAACATAGTCTCAGGGCCAAGATGGCAGCATGGGTTGGGAGTGTGGTCTGGGTTAGGGTGTAAGGGAACATTTCAGAAAAGAAAAGATCTGTCCCCACAACTCTTCTCTCACCAGGGGTTGATGCCTTCACTCACTGCCCTAAGTTACCAAGACCCTGGTCTCCCACCTGATGTCCTTAGTACTGTGTTGGGGGTGGAGCTGCTAGGTATCAAGAGTCACTACTGAAATCCCTTACTCCCTGGTTTGGACAAAACAGGCTTGATGTTTTCAAAAGGAAGTCTGCTAAAAGCAAAGGCTTGACTCTGTCCGCTCCCACCTCCCCAATCCTTCATCTCCACGGAACATTACGAAAGGCTTAGAGATGATTGGAGCAAGTTGACAAATGGTGCCACTCCAGACTGGGAGCTCTGGGCATGTAGCACTTGGAGATACCATCTGTGGCTTCCCTTCCTCCTCTCATACCTGTCAGAGCCCTTCCTCCTCCAAAAACACACCACACGTCATTTTTATTCATAGGATATTTTCTTTCCTCATTTCTTCTTCTCACTTCCTCTGTTGCAATCCTGCTCTCCACATATCCCTCTGTTCATCGCCCTCATACCACCTATGAAAAGGAGGCAGCAGGAGTTTTAAATTCTAGGTATGCAGTAGGTGGAGGGGCTAGAAGGCAACCTTTTCATTGGACAGTGTGATCCTTGCTATTTGGTCAGTGCAAAGAAATATGAAAACAGACACCTCAGACCTCTTGCCAGAGCCCTTCCCAAGACATTTCCCTTTGGGGAGGGAGAAGGAGCACTGCCACATTGCACAACTGTGGGGGAGGGGGGTGCCTAGCACACTGCTCGTTAGGAAAATAGCACACCTGCAGCTATCCTGGAGAGAAACCCTCCATTTCCTGGAGTGCATGGCTGGTGCTCTCTGGAGACAGATCCCCTCTGCTGCTCCCACCAAGTTCCTGAAGAGTAAGACTCTAGCCCAGGGATCAGGAAGAAGAGAACCTCAGAAGGACCATCGAGTGCATTTTCTCTGTGCCTTCAACCACACCTGGGCTGCACCATGTCATCCTGTCAAATCTGCCCCCAGGCCAAGCGCTTGAGAAAACCAGGCCAGATCCAAAGAAACCAACCTAGCACTGCAGATCTGTCTCTCATTGATGGTAAAAAATTTGCTGGACTTGAGATCTGGGTGCTCTGTGAGAGCCCTGCAGAGAAAAGGTTCTTTGTGGAACCTGTGAGTTTCAGGGTTTCATCCTGAAACTTGATAAAGTCTGAGGTCTGGGCCACACCAAAGCAGGGCACGCCCTCTGTGATGACCCCTGGTGGTGGCACCAGGATCCCAGATCTAGTCCAACACTGTCTTTTCCCTGCTTGCTACTGAAGCAGCCTGGTACCAGGCATCAGGCAGAGAGACACACTAACTACCCTGGGTATTTCTCTGCAGTGACCATTGACAACGCTCAATAGCCTTCAACACTTCCAGGCCAGACTCTTTTCCAGGTTGCTTTCTCGTACACCTCCTTTGCAGTCCATGAAAGTCTTCACTGGCTCTCTCCTCACCTGTGGCTGTGACTGCTGTTTGGCCCACAGTGCAGGGAAATAACAAGACTGAGGTCTATGGTCTTTAGTGTTTACTCCTGTAAAAAATAGGTATATCTAAAAACTCAGGACTAAAGTGCTTACCAGAATTTCTACCAGAATTCCCAGAACTGTGTGGTTGCTGGAGACCACTGATCCCTGCTTCTGTTTGCCCCATGCTTGCCTTAAATGGCATGCCTTTGTGCCTTCCCCTGGGGAACTAGTCCTTCGTTCTGACTCATGAAAGCCTAGCTTGATCATCTAGGGCAGGGTTCCCCAACCCCTAGGTCATACTGGTCTGTGGCCTGTTAGGAAATGGGCCGAACAGCAGGAGGTGAGTGGCCATCAAGTGAGCAAAACTTCATCTGTATTTGCAGCCACTCCCCAGCACTAGCATCACCACTCCACCTCAGCTCATTAGGCATTAAACTCTTATAGGGGCACCGGTCCCTAGTGCCAAAAAGGTTGAAACCACTGAGAGGGTGAGAGTCAGGCTCAAGATGGATTTTAGAGAGGAATTTCTTGAAATGTCAGAGCCATTCATAACTAAAACATGATTGGGATATTCCTTCTCAACTTAAAAGCCCTACTGAAGTGAGTAGTTATCAAACTAATCCCTATGGCTTGGCTCTTTTAGAAGAAAGCTCTCCAGTAAATCAAAGAAGTGGAAATCAATATTTAATCTGGGACGTTCTGGATCAGACTCCAAATCAAAGCTTAGTAGAAATGGCAGTGTGTTTGTGAGAGGACAGAGGCTTTCAGGTAAGAACCAATAGTTACGTTTATGAGATCCCCCTGCCCTCGCCGCCCCAATTCTGCTTCTTAAGTCTTTGGTCTGATCACATTAAACTCACCAGTCCTGAAAGAAAAATGTAAATTAACTAGGGGGTCTTTCTGGTTTGTTTGTTTTTTCTTTGATAATTTTAGATTTATAAAAAGTTATAAAAATAGTGCACGGAGAACCTATATACTCCTCACACAGCTTCCCTAAATTTTAACAAACTCTATAACCATAATACAATAATCAAAGCTAGGAAATTAATATCAATATAATACTATTAAATAAATTACAGATTTTGTTGAAAACCTTGTAGACTGCACTTTAACCAAGCAATTAAGTTAACATTGCCAGCCATAAGATATTAACATTATCTACCTTCTCAGATATGACATTCTGAGACAGGCACAACATTCATAATCTTAATGTAATCATGAGAAAACACGAGACAAACCCAAGCAGAGGTATATTCTGTAAAATAATGGCCAGTACTCTGCCAATGTCAAGATCAGAAAGATTGACAAAGTATCCTAGATTGGAGGAGATTAAAGGGGCATGTGAACTAAATGCAATATGGGTTCCTGGACTGGAAAAAAGACATTTGTGGGACAATTGGCCAAATATGCCCTTTTGCCCTCATAGCAAACTTGACGTAGAAGGAACTACATTCCAGCCTAATTGAGCTCCCCAAAAAGACATGTCACACTTTTCCAAACGCCTGCTTAGGTGACTTTCAGAGATGCATGGAGTCCACCAAATACATAGTAGGTGCTCCAAAAAGGTTTGTTTGGTATCTGCTTAGTGGATGAGATCACTAGGGGAGCAATCAGTCTGCAGACCTCCAGGAGCAGAGCTGCACATGGGAGAGAGGTGACTTCAGTTTCCCTGGGCCCTCTCACCAGGTATACCAAATTCCTGGGTGCTGAGAGAACTGCAGCCAAGAATCGTGCTCTCCAGTCTGCTACATAGGAGGGGTTGCCTGGGACCTCATGGGTTCTATCCCATGGATGAATCTTTGACTCCTTTTTATACAATAAAGTTGGGTTCAGGAGTCCTTATTTGCCAACAGCTAGTATTTGACAAAATTGTAATTTATCTTTATTTGTAAAATGTTAATAAAACTTTGATCTATAAATGCCCTGTTTTTATAAGGTCAAGCCCATTAAGAAAGTAGGAACGTCTAGCAGCAGTTGGTCGGGGAATGTTTGGTTTCCTGAAGGGGAAAATTATAAATACTTGAAAATCTTTCCTAAACAAAGTTATCTTGTCTACTGACAGCCTGACCTATTGTTTTGAATGCTTCCTCTTACTATATATTCAACAGGGCTTTTTTTTTCTTTTGTCTTTAGTGGAAAAAGCTACTATCCGACCCGCTAAAAGCATGGACTCGCTTTGCTCAGTGCCTGTGGAAGGTGAGATATTACAGTTGTATTTGGACCTGGTGATTATAGCTGCAAGACTGGAGTCTCTACACCAGACTTGCCTTCATAAGCCACCGGGTCTGCTCATCTCTAGTCACGATCGTGTACTATCCCCCAGTCCCTAATCCCTTCCTGACCCTTCCTGAACTCAAGGGGTTCACATAGCTCTTGCATTAACCTTCCCTACTCCGCTGCAGGGCAAGGCCTAAAGGGCCATCCTCTTTCTCCAGCCTTCCTCTAACCACACAGGGAGACAACAGCTGCTTTACCTTCACACCTGAACAAGGTAAAAGGGCAACACCTGAAAACCAGGCAGAAGAGCCTTCTCCCTTGGGCATGTAGAGGAGCTAAGCACTGGTTTATAACTCAGAGTTTTGTGCCTAAATGCTAATGTGTCTGGAATTTGCATGTTTCCATAGGCATTAGCTTCATCGTACTTGTCAAGTTATGATTTTGAGTTGGTAGATTCATTCATGCATCATTCATTCATCAGTAAACATTGATGGGCACCAGCCTGGCATATAGACATGTTGGAGTAGGTGTGTATACAGTTGCATGCAAGGTAACATCTGTCATTGGAGTGGCACCTCACTATGTTGGTTCTTACAGCTGTAGCCTTTGGGTCTGACTTGCCTGTAACTCTGTTTCTGCTTGGGAGCCTACAGCATTGCTACAAGTTATACGGCACAAGGCTTCCCTAGCAGCAGACTGCCCCTATATTTACCCCACCACTGTCTAACCCCTTTAATATAAAACATTTTGCTCTTTGGTAAATGAAGCAATCTGAAATAATACAAAAAATCTTTAGAACGACTTTTAAAAATTGTAAAATACTCAGTGAACTCTTCGTAAGCTGAATCGATACTTTGCAGTTTCTCCCCTTTATATTCACCGATTTGCTTTAGTTTTGAAACCTCTCGAGGCAGTTCTTGCCCCATTTTACAGAATTTAGTATTTCAGAATCTAGGTCAGCACTTCCATGGACGTTGGGCACTAACCTCTGGAGTCTCAGTTTCCTCACATGTTGAAGGAGTGGTCATGAGAGTTTTAAACCTAACATCTCATTAGATGTCCAGCAGAGCACTCAGTTCCTAGTGGGGAATTATTTTCCAGTCGTCTCCCAGCTGATTTATTTCCCATACAAATTTTTCTCCTCTTTGCTCTCACTTCTAAGCCAGTCAGGAACTTGCTCCTCACAATTGGGCTTTCTACCATTGAGTTAATTTACATTTCTAGTTTCTCAGCCTCTGAATCAGCAGGAGGAAGCCTGGGAAAAGGGAGAAAGTGTAGCCACAACAGCGTTTGTTTCCTTGCCTGGAACTTAAAACTTTACTTGGGTCGGTCTGCCAGAGAAGGTTTAAAACAATAAGCTTTAAAGTTTTAAAGTAAAACAATTCTGTTATTTTGCCCTTTTTGGTCTTCTTAATCTTGAGCAAACATCATTCCACCATCTCCCATTTGTCTTTTTATTTTTTTGTGATTTACATTTAATGCTTGGTGGATGACTACACTGTTTAGGAATCAGCAGCGGCCTTCTTTTGGAAACTGCTCTACCTGGAAAGTTGAAAACAGATACACATGACACAACAGCAAAGTTCCTACCAGGCCATCATAACAAAATTCTCTGCACATGAGAAGACGCTTCCCTTCTTGTCAACCAAATATTGTGTACCTGTCTTCATTAGGGCGGCTGTGCCCTTATTAGAATGCTGTGTCTTTCCAGTGTTCAAGTGTTGTGTGCCTTCCCTTATGGGAAGGCTGTGCAGTCGTGTGTGTGCCCGGGCTGCTGACCATGTGTTCATTTGCTCTTTTTACCAGGGAAAGAAACCAAAGGAAATTTCAGTCGAACAGTCACCACTGGTGGATTTTTCATTCCAGCAGCAAAAATGCATGTGACCAACACTGGCAGCTCATGTGACCTCAGCAAGCAGGAGGGAGAATGGGGCCAGGAGGGGATGCCGGCGGGGGCTGAGGGGGGCTTCGACATGAGCAGTGACCGAAGCCAACTCCAGGGGACTCAGGCCCGGCCCCCACCTGAGCAGCTGAAGGTGTTCCGGCCCATCGAGGATCCTGAGAGTGAGCAGACAGCCCCGAAGATGCTGGGTATGTTCTACACTTCGAACGACAGCCCCAGCAAGTCCGTCTTCACCAGCAGCCTCTTCCAGATGGAGCCCTCGCCACGTCACCAGCGCAAGGCCCTGAACATCTCCGAGCCCTTTGCCGTGTCTGTGCCTCTCCGTGTGTCAGCTGTCATCAGCACCAACAGCACCCCTTGCAGAACACCCCCAAAGGAGCTGCAGTCTCTTTCCAGCCTAGAAGAGTTCTCTTTCCAGGGCTCAGAGAGTGGAGGTTGGCCTGAAGAGGAGAAGCCACTGGGAGCTGAGACTTCTACAGGTAAAGCAGGGGAGAGAGTCTCTCTTGCCATTGCAAGAGATTAAAAACCAGACTTCAACTTGCTTTAATGGAGTTTGTAAGACAATGTAGTGAAGTGGTTAAGATTGTGGGCTCTGAGCCAGACTACCTGTCAATAAACTGTCAATCACAATCATAATACATCTTTGGAGCTTGGTGTAAATACTAGATTTCCGTGACCTCAGGCAACAACCTTGACTTCTTGGGGCTTGAATTTACTTATGTGTAAAGTGAAAGATTGGATTAAGCAGGGTTTCTCAACCTCGGCACTGTTGACATTTGAGGCTGAGTAATTCTTTGTTGTAGGGGACTTTCCTATACATTACAGGATATTGAGCAGCATCCCTGGCTTCTACTCACTAGATACCAGTAACCACTTTACTCACCCAATTGTGACAACCAAAAATGTCTCCAGACATCGCCAAACGTACCCTGGGGAGGGAAGGAGCGAAATGGTTTCCAGTTAAGAACCACTGGACTAGATGATTTTCAAGGTCCCTCCCATCTCCGATAGTCTTTTACTCTGGGATCGAGGACAGGACATGGATAGGAGGAAAGGGTAAAAAATATGAGGAAGCAGTGAGCTGTGAAAATTCCCTCCATCCTTTGTGCAGCAGGACTAGTGCAGTACAGTGACTGTGCTGGGAATGGCCTTCCTCCAAATGAAGTCCTCTTCAACTGATTACTCTCATCCTCATTGCAGCTTCTGTACCTAAGAAGGTGGCTCCTGAGGATGCCAAACCAGGACCAGAAGCAATGAAGACAGTGGAATGCAGCAAAGGCCTTTCCCTGGAGCCAGGAGCCCAACTGGAGGAGAACAAAACCTCAGAAATCAACATGGGTTCCCAACATTCAAGTGAATTGGAGAAGAGACTGGATCCAGAGAAGGTGGTGGAGGAGGGTCGAGAGACTGGCCAGGTGGAGTCCAGTGCTCTGCAGGAGAGCCCCAGGGCCAGAGCTGAAGCAGTGTTTCTCCATGAGATGGTAAGGGTGACCCACTGACCTGTCCAGCCAGTAGAGTGCTCTTCTTTTCAAAGGCTCTTAGTACAGCTTAAAGTAGGTTTTTAATTTTTTTTTAGAAGAACCAGTTTTTGTCAAAGGGATTTTAGGAGACAACCTTCTAATCAGGTTTGGGATTTTTTATTTATTTATTTTCAGAGGTTCCTACAGTGATGAGAAGTAACCACTCAGCTTAGATTTCCTAGGACAGACTCAGCTCTAAATATTTCTGACCTGAAGTCACTATAAACCTGTAACATGTCCTTAGAATGCAATGACATTCAATCCTGGAAGCAGCACAAAATCTGCTTGCCACATCTCACTCCCAAATAAAAACCATTCATGGAGCCAGCTCTTTTTCCAGACATCCTGGATGGACAGTTGTCTATGTTTGTTTGTAAAATATTTTGTAGGATTTCCAGAATCCATTCCTTCTTCTTGTGACTTCTAGAGAAGTTAAAAAATGATGCCAGAGTTTACTAAACCTCTTCTATTTTTTAAAGGTGGAATTTTCCAAGTGTTTTTGCGATGTCCTTGCATAAGACAAAGGTGTGAGGAGTTTCTTCAAAGATATCCATGTAGGAGTCTTGAATATGCGGGCAGCTCCGTGACCTGAAGGACTGTGCCAAAGGGAGAAAGGAAGCTCTTTACTTTTAACTTGCTTCCAGAGACTTGGTTTCCAGGACATGCACAAAAGGCCCATGTGCTGAGAGTTAGGGCAGAGCGAGGGCACCGTAGTGGCCTCAGGAGGCTGAATAAGGGTTGCTATAAGATGCATTTGCATTTATAAGAGAAGGATACCGAGATTATTATCGGGATTAAATTCTGGGAGAGATCAAAAAGATGTGTTATGTTTCAGTTACTGAGATGGCAGAGAGCTGGGTGGAGGGGAGTTTAGATATTCATTTATTCATCTAGATTTATTGATTTCTTAGCAAGAGATCAATTAATGTAGGTGCTGAGGAGAGTAAAGAGATGAGTAAAAGACTGACCGACCCTGTCTTGAAGGAGGGCACAGTCTAGTAGGTAAACTAGAAATGTACACAAATAAATGCAATACGGTAGAATCAGATCTTAGAAATATTCCTGCCTTTTGACCAAGTAATCCAGTCCTGAAGAGTTATTTGAAATAAATAACTCAAAAGAAAACAATGAATCCATTTCAATTCAATAGACCCTAGCAACTACTCACAGCCAGGCACCATTTGGCCTTGAGGAATCAAAGACAAACGAACACAATCCCTGACCTCAAGATGCTCACAGTCAATTAGGAAAGATGAGGCAAGCATCAAATTAACTGTAATATGAAACAACACATGATCAGAGCCAGGTGAGAAGTGATATCAGGTTGGTAGCAGGTCAGACTTCTAAGAAAGGCCCACACCCCCACAGGATGGAGATGCCTTCCTGGACTGCTTCTCCTTGGGACAGAATTAGCCCTTGAGACAAGAAATGAAAGGAACTGAAATTTGTTTCCCTGGCCCATACCAGGCCTCCCTTCACCCCTTTCATGTCTGCAGCCTGGGCTTTGTGTAGGGAAAGGGAAGAGTCAGACAAAAAGAAGCTGGACTTGGGGAAAGATAAGGACAGAAACAAGATGAAGGAGGAGGTACCCTATCACAGTAACAGTTGTTGTCTGTGTGTAGCAGGAATATAAGATTTTGCTGTTTCTGTATTCTTCTTTCTTTTAATGTGTTAATTTTTTTCCATGTGAAGTATTATTTCTTTGTTAATAATAATAATAATAAAGCTGCATTTGTTTATTTGCACAGTAAATTTGGAAGCAAGAGTTAACATTTTAATTCCATTGGGAGAATCTCATTCTTGTGTGCCATCTGGTAAACCTGAGGTTAAATGACACTAGGGGTTTTGTTAGTTTTCTAAGGCAACAGTGCACAGGGATTATCTGCTTATGTTCTGATGTAGACACAGCTGGATTTCAATCCTGGTCTGCTTCTATGTGATTTAGGTAAACTGTTTAATCTATTTGAACATAAGTCTCCTCATCTCTATAATGGAAGCGATTATTGTGTAGTTCTCTCTTAGGATTGTTGGGGAAATTAAGCAAGAAAATACAGTTAAAGTAGAGTTAACCCTCAGTATCCCACAGGTGGTTGGTTTTAGGATCTCATAGATACCAAAATTCCAGATGCTCAAGTCCCTTACATAAAATGGTATAGTATTTGCATATGACCTATACACATCCTCCTGAATATTTTAAATCATCTCTAGATTACTTTTATAATACATAATACAATGCAAAGAGTTGTTACGCTGTATATTGTTTAGGGACTAATGACAAGAAAAAAGTCTGTACGTGTGCAGTTCAGATATCATAGGCCTCACTAGCAGTACCCGTTTTTACCAAGGTCATATTTTTCCTCTATATTTTTGATGTGGGGTTGGTTGAACTGGAGAATGCATTAAATAACCCCTACAGGGAGGGCCGACTGTATGTTATGACACACAGTAGCACTGGATAATCATCTAATGATTATTAGTGCTGTTATCCTTTATTTGCTGAGGTAGCGCAGCCTGGCACTGCTCTAGTCCCTTCACTCTCCTGGCAGACAGTGTGGATGTCAGCGTGGAGTCTTTGGTTCTAAAATGATCAGTTTCTCTATGGTTTTCAGGATGAAGATGATCTAGCCAGCGCCCTGATCTGGCCTGAGATTCAACAGGAGCTGAAAATCATTGAATCTGAGGAGGAGCTCTCCTCGTTGCCACCACCTGCTTTAAAGATCAGCCCAACTCAGCCCGTTCTTGAGTCAAGTCCAAGACCTTTTGCTTCCCCGGAGCCTTCTGGGAGCTCGCAGTGTGGCTCCATCCCAGCCCCAGTCTCCGCCCCTCTGGAGGAGTGGACTAGGGATCCAGCCATTCAGAGCATAGAGGGGGCTTCCACGGGGGCCAGTGGAGAAAAACGGGAGACAACCATCAACTTCCTCAGTTCTGAGCCGGAGAAGGGCCAACGCCCAGACCCCGCCAGCTTGGCTTCTCCGGAAATTGTTCCATTTGAAGCAGCTTCTCCACAAGCAAGGGTGGAGGTGGGAGGCCCAGGGAATCTGTCTCCTCTGCTCCCGCCAGATCCACCTCCTCCAACTCCTCTGGAAGAGGTGCCTCAAGCCCAGCTATTGAAGGGCAGCTCTGAGAGAGAAAATTCATCAAGGAGTTTGAGGACAAATCCATATATAGACCATCTGAAATCAAAAGGCATCCCCAGCCTTTGTCAGGGAGACAAGCCCTGTCCAGGAAAAAATGAGAAGCAAAAATCAAAGAATGCTGCTCCTGCTGGAAAAGGCTCTCGTTTTTCAAGCCCAACAAGGGAGGTTGAGAGCTCCCCACAAGGAGATGTAGCCCATTCAGTACAGGAGCCCTCAGACTGTGATGAAGATGACACTGTGACAGACATTGCCCAGCATGGCCTGGAGATGGTGGAGCCCTGGGAGGAGCCCCAGTGGGTGACGAGTCCTCTACATTCCCCTACCCTGAAAAATGTGCAAGAGGCCCAGGTGCAGGCCCCCCAGGGCCACCGACTGGAGAAGAGGCTTTCCCACAGGCCTAGCCTTCGCCAGAGCCATTCTCTAGACAGCACAACCACGGCTAAGAGCCAGTGGACTCTTGAGGGTCCTTCCTCCAGCAGCTGTGCTAATCTTGAAGCAGAGAGGAATTCCGACCCTCTGCAGCCCCTGGCACCCAGGAGAGAGATTACGGGATGGGATGAGAAAGTCCTGAGATCCTTCAGAGAGTTTTCTGGCCTGAAAGGGACAGAGGCTCTTTCCAGCCAGAAGGGACCAGGTGGTGTGCAGCCCAAATCAGCAGAAACCAGCCCTGACAGCCTGGCAGAGGGAAAGGAACTGGGGACACACCTGGAACACTGCTGCAACCCTCAGATTGAGCAAAGTAGTATTCCTGGGCCAGAGAGCAGCAAGGAGAGTTCACCTAGTGTACAGCACAGCACCTTGTCTGGAGAGCATACCCCAAAGTTACATCTGAGGAGCACTGAGTGTGGGCCCTCAAAAGGGAAAAATAGGCCTTCTTCCCTCAACTTGGACTCTGCCAGTCCCATCACTGACCTCTTCCATTTTGAGAATGTGGCCTCCTTAGGTTCACCTGGACCACAGCTCTCTGAGCCAAAAGACCCAAAGGTCACATGGATGACCTCATCTCACTGTAAAGTAGACCCCTGGAGGGTTTACTCCCAGGATCCTCAGGACCTGGACATCGTTGCTCATGCCCTGACAGGCCGCCGTAACTCAGCTCCCGTGAGTGTGTCAGCTGTGAGAACCTCCTTCATGGTCAAAATGTGCCAGGCCAGGGCAGTCCCAGTCATCCCACCCAAGATTCAGTACACACAGATCCCGCAGCCCCTGCCCTCTCAGGGCCTAGGGGAGAGTGAGGCTCAGCCTCTGGAGAGGAGCCAAGAGGAACCTAAATCAACTGGTGGTACCTCTCAGAAATCTGCCAAAGATGATTCTCTCTCCTTGGAAAGCCCAAAGGAAGAGAAACCAAAGCAAGATACAGGAGCCATAGATGCCAGTGCATCCTGCATGTGCGAAGGACCTGCCCTTTCTCCAGAATCGGGTTTGGTTACCCAGGATGCAGTAGTGCAGTGCAGAAAGCGCACATCAGAGACAGAGCCATCTGGGGACAACCTTCTTTCTTCAAAAATAGAGCGACCATCAGGGGGCTCTAAGCCTTTCCACAGGTCAAGGCCAGGAAGACCTCAGAGCCTAATCTTATTCAGTCCTCCTTTCCCCATTATGGACCATCCACCTCCTTCATCCACAGTGACAGATTCCAAGGTTCTGCTGTCCCCTATCAGAAGTCCCACCCAGACAGTTTCCCCTGGCCTTCTTTGTGGGGAGTTAGCAGAAAACACGTGGGTCACACCAGAAGGGGTTACACTTAGGAATAAAATGACCATCCCTAAGAATGGCCAGAGACTAGAGACCTCGACCAGTTGCTTTTACCAGCCCCAGCGGAGATCAGTGATTCTGGATGGAAGGAGTGGGAGGCAAATAGAATGACATCAATTCATCTGCTGATATATGAAAATGATGTCATGATTCATCTGGAAGTTATTGTAGGGCCAACCTGCCATTATTCCTAACACAGGCTTTCCATGTTATGGCTGATTTTGGTCTCTCCTTTTCCTTTAGCCTTTTGGCCTTTTATTAATTAGTCCGTTTATCAGATGAGAGGTCAAGGGATGGACCAAGAAATGAAATTTAGATAAGTCTACATGAGCAGGAGGGAAAGGTCAAATAAGGGAGAGGATGAAATGCTTGCTTTCAGTGAGATTTGGGGCTTGTCTGTGAGTTGCATTAGTCTCCCGTTGCCATTATCTATTCCTGTTGAGAGCTGGTTGTGATAATGACTTTTGAAAGAAAGAAAAATCCTTTGTGTTGGAAAGTGTTGCTACTGAGGTTTGAAGGCCTCCTCTTTACTTCATACTTTTTAATGCTCTTTAAAGCATGTGTTCTTTTAGACCAGTTTTCTAATGAGCTTCGTTAAAGTGTGCTATCCAGAATAGAAGCAGATTTGGAAAAGCAAACTAACTTACACTTAGATATCCAAGTGGGTGAATTTACCCATGCTCTTTCCCTGGAGTTACTGCAGACCTGCCCAAAATGGCTCCATATACCAGCATAGAAAATTAGAATCTATCCTCAGGAACACAATCTAAGAAGACTTTCTGGCTCTGGCTTTTATTAACTTGGGACTTCAGCTGCCACTATCCTGACCTCTGATATATAAATCCAGTAGCTGGGCAGGGTCAGGGCTGAGCTGAGGATTACTTCAATGAAATGTGTTGAATCTTCATTTAGGTATGCAATAGTGAAGTGAAGTGATCTACTTTCATTCCACTATCGGAGTCCAAGAACAGTATGTCATCATAGAGAAAAGCCTCACACATAGGCAGAACTACACTCCAAACTGAATGTGTTTAAATTGGTGGAGCATTAACAGAAAACACCTCTAGCTCAGCTTCAATCTCCTTACACACTTGACTGGGACAGGAGATAAGAAGGATAAGCCCTGGGAGTCATGAGGAGAGCCCTAGCAGTGTGGCCATCCATCATTACTGCTTGGAGACAGCTGCACTTCTGAAAATGTATTTCATTTTAGCCAGTGGATGTCTTCTTTTCTCTCTCTCACTCCATTGCTTAAGAGCAGATTTGAGGCACCCTTCCATAATGCCCCTCATCCACCACCCGCCCCAGGTCCTCAAACTTGCCCTTCTCCTGTTTATATAAAAGCAGAAGCAATAAACCAGTCTGATTTTATGTCAGTTATTTAGAACTTCAAGTAGTTCTCTCCTTTTTTTAGCAGGAAAGAGGAAGAACTAATATAACCTGCTGGCAGATTTTTGGTGCTGCCCCAAAAAGGGCTTCACAGGATCCCTTCTCAAGGCAAAACCCATCAGAGTATCAAGATTTTTAAACCTTCTAAGATAACTCTTTTGTTTGGGAAACAAAACAAAATAGACCTATTTTTAGCCCTATGCACCTTTTCTCAGGTTCAAGTCTGGCTGAACTCTGTCCAGAAGTTCAGTCACTGCAGAAATTTCACTAAGGGCCAGCAGTACCTCTAGGCAGACTTCACAACTAAGACTGGTGTTGGGCTGGGTAGGGGATGAATTGAAATTGGTGATGCCCTTTCTCCCTTTGTCCCTGATGAGCCTTACAAAGTTTTGAAATCTTGTCCTATACCTTTTATGCCAGTGTCTGTGGCAGGGTTAACTGGCAGGCCAGCAGATGAATTCTGCTTTTGAAGGCACTGAGATGAGTGAGCAAGGGGATCAGTCAATAGACCTTTTGGTCAGTGTCTTTGCACTTTCATTAGGTGAGCAAGGCTTTGGACCAACAGCCAATGAGATCTACCCATAAGAAAAGTCGTAAGGTATAGCATTTTACCCCCTAGGGAAGCAACGTGAAGAAATACAGGGGTGACGGATGAGAAAGGCCATGTTTGGATTTGAAAAGTACATTCCTGCCTTATCAGAAAATGTGAGCAGATAGGCTTTATATCAGTCACAGTGCATTGCGGTACCTAAGCTTTGATAAAGACCATACTCCAGTTAGAATGTGAGAGAGAGAAGGAACTGCACTTTGCTCCACCATTGGAAGTCTGAGCCAAGTAATGAAATATTTAAAACTGCTTCGTGATTATTTTAAATTTTTGTCTGTATCACTTAGAGGATGTTCTTTAGATCGACATCTTTCATTTGTAGCATCATCTTCAGGAGCGTGGTGAGTACATAGATGTCACCATGAGACACAATGACAGCTGTATGAAGATATTCTCTACTCGGAGCTTTCCAAGCCAGTCAACCCAGAGGCCTTGGCAGCTGACTTAACCTTCTCAGTTAGTGACCCACTGCTAAAGTGTGGACTTCTCCTCTGACTATCATTACCCAGCCTTTCAACTGTCATAAACATATTTATAAACCTCTTGTTGGCTGGAGCTAGCCTGGTGCTGAGGTAATTACATTCCATGACAAAGAAAACATGTTATATTTCCCCTGAAATTGTTCCCCCAAATGCCCCAAGATGATCTGGTCGCCCATTTGGGACTGAAAAATGAACCTCTTGAGAATGGCTGGATGGGGATCAGATTGACTACTCCCATCCAGGGGAGGGACAGAGCGGGTGCTGCTGTTTCTAGGAGGATCTACATGGTGCCCTAGAAAGTGCTACAGAATCAAATTCTCAAAGGGCTACTTCAAATCAACTATTGGGCCTCAAAACGGGGGTGGCTGATTTTAAATGTTGAAGTGTTTTCTTTCCTTGCTTAAGAAGATAACAACCTACATTTATTGGCCAAATGGCCTTCCCAGGTCAACTTTTTTTTTTTTTTTTTGCCAAAATAAACCAGATAGAGGGAATTACTTTTTATTCTTTGATTCACATGGAATATGAAGAGACCTGACCGAGAACCCCATTAAGAGAGCCTAATGTAAGCCCCAAAATTCAAAACATCATACAAGTCTGCATTCTGGGGAACTTAAGAATGTAAACATCAACTTCAACAGATAATATTTTTCAAGAGCTTATCAGTATTGTGCTGGGTCTTGTAGAACTATTAAATCCTTGAAAAGTCTAAAAGCGGAAAAGGGGTGATGCAAATGAAACGGCATATAAACAGCCAGGAGCAAGATTAGAACCACTAAGTTAACAAATGAATGCAGAAGAGGGGTAAACGTAGCAATTAGCGTCTTTTAATAAGATTGTTAATAGTACTCAAGTTACCTACTAACTTTAATCAAATTAAAATTGCAAATCCAGTAGAAGGTACTAGGGAGACCTTCAGACATTGATGTTTTTGTTTTGATCATTAAAAAAGAGAGCAGTTAATAATAAATAGTCCTGAGGTTTTGCATACTCTTAACTGGTTTGGCTGTGAGGTCCTGTTGGATATCTGCAAATGAGTAATATCAGTGTTCTGTACTCCTTGAGAGGGGGTTTCAGAGACTTCCGTTATCACAAAATGGGTTAACTCCTGTTGATGGTGATGTCATATGTCCAAGATAAACTGTTACTTTCATGTCTCAGTTTAGCGCATGATAATCACATTGAACTAAAATTGGGTGGGACAGTCATTTGTCCACACAGGCCTTGGGTTCCTGCCTAACGAGGTACTGGGGAATGTAAGATTCATTTGTCTGGGATTGCAATGGAAGAGGTTCAGGTTCAGGTTCAGGGAGAGGTCCAGTTCCCACCAGGATTGATTAGGAGCACATTCAACCATGCATGGCCTGTCTTATCCGATGACAACATGAATCTGGGGTTAGATGTCAGAATATGATTTTAGGCACATCCATCAGGAAAGTCAGCTCAGAATGTGCAACGACAAAGGACATGTCCTTTGTCAACACCTCTAGCAAAGTCAGGCCGGAAGAGAGAGCAAGGGTGATTGCCTGAAATCAGTTATCAGTCTAGATAGGATATAATTGAGGAACACCACAGATTGATTGGCACAGATCATGGGGTTTGTGAGCGGTGCAGGGATCACTTCTTTATGAGGATGAAGGAGGATATAACTAAATATAAAAAACCCATAAAGTACATAGCCATGCATTTTACTGGATGAATCACAATGCTTTGCAATAACTTAATGCCATAGTACTTCCTGGCTTATAATTCTGCAAGGTAAAGCACTTTTCAAAGTCTATTAGGAAGCCACGTGATTTCAGCTGTTTGTTGAGACAAATGTTTCCAAAGATATAATCAAAATGTTTATCTATTGATTTAAAAAAATATAAATATTAAGCCTATCCATAGAGACATTTAAGTATAATTAAAAGATTGTTGTGCTTTAAAAATGTACTCTAATAAATGATATAAAATGTAATGCTTACGATGGCACTATGAACTAGGAGGTCATCAAAATCGATAATAGGAAAAGTATATTATACCTATCAGGCTCATTGTTCTAGTTTTTTCTGTTTGATGGCATTTTTTTATTCAAGGTTTGGTTGCAGAGCAAAAGTCCTGATGATTTGCTTCAGTAAATTTTTCTTGTTTCTATTATTTTAACCTCTTAATTGTCAAACATTTGCAACTTGACTCTCTTGTGGGTACAATTACACATCACTCAAGATCCAGTATAAATCAATGGATGTTGTAATGAAAAATGAGAATGCTACTGCTTCTCAAAACTCCGCAGCTTAAGGAGTTGTGTGGGTCCACCTACACAGAAGTGAACTCAATTTTTCTATCATTTGAGTCAGTCAAAGGGGACTTCTTTCATTTGAGTGTTTAATGATTCTTTCGGGGGAGGAGGGGAGAAAACCCAAGGTTTGTTTTCTTGGCATATATTGTCACAAAAACGGGGTAAGGATGCTCAATGAGTCGAAATAACAGACCCTTAAAAAAACAATCATGCAGCCTAGGCTCACCACCTGGTGATATTTGCAGTGAAAAATATTGCCACAGGGATTAAAATACTAGCATTTTGGCAACGATGTTCTATTTAGAACTTTACCCAGACCTGTTCCTGTCATGCTTTGCTGCTGCCCTAAATGCCATTTTCTTCTGTATATTTCCAGATCCCCACTCTCCTCTGCTCCTCTTTCCTGAATGCCCACTCCCCCACAAAGTTGCAACACAAAGTTGCCCTCACTCCCATTCGTTCCCATAGTTGTTCTGGATGTTGCCTCTACCTTCTGGACTTCAATAAAACTTGACACTCCCTTAAAGACATTTCTTTCCTTGCACAAAGAAGCTGCACATTTCTCCCAGTTTACATAGCAAATAACTTGAGATGTCTTTCAGCTTCCTACTTCTGCAACATCGCATCTTCTCATCTCATACAAAAAAATCTCTTACTACCAAAATATATGGCATCCAGCGGTTTTAACTTTTACCATTCTTTGAGGTCGTGATGCAATGTCCCAGATTTCCAGGCTCCCTGTTTACTCTCTACTTCATGTCCCACCATCATTCTGAAGGACTTCAATATTCCTGAGGAAAACCCACCCAACACTCTTGGCACAGTTGCTTACAGCTTTTACTTCTACTCAGTTTTGGTCATTTCTTCCACATCAGGCTTTCACATCCCAATGATCCTAAAATCTCATATTCCAGTCTGAGAACTTCTCTCCTTGCTCCTTTATTCCTTCTACTTGTTCAAGATTACTGCCTGGCCCACTCCTACTCTTTTCGACAGACAAACCCCCACCAGACTCCATTCTTCCTTCCCTAGGCTTTCCAGACCCCGAGGTGTATCATCATAACTATTCTCCCCAGTACCAGTAACTCCCCTGACCACTAGTCCTCTAACCATACCTGCTTGCCAAACCTCCAAACTAGGACCAGGACTCTTAATACCCATATTCTCTAAACTTTTACTGTCTTTTGAGTTAGATCAGAGAAAATCATAAAACCATGGTAGGAGAGCCTTTGGAAATTTATGGTTTATCCCCTCAGCAGTGGCCTCATTCCCCAAACTCACAAAGACTATTCTTCTATTCCAACCCCCTCCTACAGGGGCCTCCCGCACCTCCCCAAATTGATAGTTGCTTCTTACAGCACCATAAGTTGACACTAACAGATGCACTGCTTCCACCTCCCACTGCCACTTCCCCTTGTCCATGTGTGTACCTAACCTCCCGTAGCACTCAGAGGAAATGCTATGCCTCTTCCCAAGAACTCTTTCCAATTTATTACTTTTTCATTCAATTCCACTATTCTGGACCATGTGTAACCTGACCTTCCTCCCTATTGCACTATTAAAATTTATCTTGCTAATGTCACCAATAATCTAATAACCAAATTCAGAGTCAGTTCCCAGTCTCTTAACCTTCCTCATATATTTGATACTATTGATCATTCCTTTTCTTGTCCAACTCTTGGATTTTCATTTTTTTTTTTCCTTCCCATTACAGTTGAGGTTCAATATTATTTTACATTAGTTTCAGGTGAATAGTATAGTGGTTAGGCATTTATATAATTTATGACGTGACCTCCTGATTAGTAACCACCTGGCACTATAGTTATTATAATATCATTGACTATATTCCCTATGCTGTAGTTTATATCCCCATGACTATTTTGTAACTACCAATTTGTACTTCTTAATCTTCACCATTTTTACCCAGCTCTCTAACCCCCACTCCCCCAATCTGGCAACCATTAGTTTGTTCTCTGTATCTGAGTCTGTTTCTACTTTGTTCATTTAGCATAATACCCTCTAGGTCCGTCCATGTTGTCACAAATGGTAAAATAATTTTTTTAACGGCCATTTTATATATGGAATATATATATCACATCTTTCTCCAGTCATCTATTAATGGCACTTAGGTTGCTTCCACATCTTGGCTATTGTAAATAGCCCTGCAGTGAACAGGGGTGCATCTATCTTTTCCAATTAGTGTTTTCGGTTTCTTCAGACCTTTATTTCTTTAGTTTTGTCCATTTGAAAGCTTCCTCGTCCTCTGCTTTCAAATATTATTAACCAGAATTCTGCCCGCCCTTCTTCTCACTCCACATACCTTCCCTACCTCATTTTATTTATGCACATGGCTTTTTGTATCACCTACACAGTGCTGACACCACCCCATACACACTTTTTTCTTGCATGGACTTTTTAAATGGTTAGCTAACTAGTCTCCCTGCTTTAAGTCTCATTGACATCCTCCCCTGCACCCGATTCTCTAAACTTATCCTACAGACTGCTGCCAAAGTTGTCTCAGGATAGTGGTTCTCATCAAAATCACCTAGAGAGCATGTTAAAACAAGACTGATGGGCTCTATCCAGTATTTCTGACTTAGTAAGTTTGGGGTAGTGCTTGAAATTTTCCATTCCTAACAAGTTCTGGGCTGTTGGCCCAGAGATTACACTTTGAGAACCCTTGACCTGAGAATACTTTTGGGTCATTAAGTGCTCAACTTAAAATCTTTCATTAGCTATCTTGTCTGCAAAAGTTCCCAGACTTCTGTGTGGTTAAGAATTACTTGTGTAAAGTGCATATTACTGGGCTTCACTCTTAAGATTTTTACTTAAGTGTGATGCAGTGTCCAAGTACCACCTCTTTGAGAACCTATAGTAAACCTATAGTAAAATAAAAATCCAAACTCCGTAATGTGGAATTCAAGTCCTTCTGTAATCTATTCCTTGCCTAGCTCTCTAGTATTGTGAAACAGCTATTTAAAAACAGTACAAATCCATGCCTTGACTTTTTGTATATCTTGTTCCCACTGCATGAACCCTGCTCCTCATTCATGTGGCAAATTCCCAGTCTGCCTCCAAAAGGCATTTTATATTACTGCTGCAGTGAAGCCCTCCCGAACACTGCAGCTTCCAAGCAAAGTTGATCACTCTCTTTTCTGCATTACCTCTGTATCATATATATTTTACCAAATACCTTTGTGTTGCATTTATTAATGTGTTTGCCTTTTGTTAGTGAACGCTGAGCATCACTATCTCTAGCACCAAGCAGTGTCTGGCACATAATTGCTTGGTAAACAGAAATGGGGGAGGGGTGGTGGTGGAGGTGATTGATAGGTCAGGGAGGGAGAGTAGTTTAAGGAATATAATGTGGAATGAAAGTAAATAGGATATTGAGGAACATTTCTATCATGCTTATCCCTGTGAACTACCCTCTGCTCTGACACATTTATCTACCTAAAGCCATTCCAACGACTGGTCAAGCATCTTTTCCATTATCTCAAGTTCACCCAACTGATCTTTTGCTATACCCCTTTTTCCCCACGTAGCACTTAATTTCCCCAACATAAAAACAATTACAAAAAGGCCATTCTTTCATGGGTATGTATCTCCAGCAACCACTAAACAAAAATGGTGTCTTTTCTTTCACATGATTTATAATAGGACACACAGGTAACTAGTAATTTTTCTCTTCCCCATCTGAATGTGGCACCTACAAAGGACAACTGAAATGAGTAGGAACATACTGAACTGAAGGGTTTTATCTTCCTGATGCTGTCATAGCTGGAGGGAGAGAAGGGTACTTTGCAATTCCATTAGCCAAAATTAATTTTTATTTCTTTCTTATATTTATTCACTTGGTTAGCCAGACTGGCATCTGCTCCTCCTGTGCTACACCTTTAGGATATGGCCTCGACAGGTCAAACCAGAAGGGGGAATCGTGACAGTTTATAAGACTAGTCTATTATTTCTAATCAGTTATCTGGGCTACTCTTCAATGATAGAACCAACTTGGGACCACTCTGATGAGACATCTTTATGCCCAGGCCACCCATTTTTGCTTTTAGCTGCCAGGTAATCTCATCAAAATGTGTACTAGTCAAAAGCAGCATATCTTCAAGATCCTAAGGAAATATCATACAGATGGGCAGCTTTCCTGCCCTCCCCTACCCCAAGAACCACCATATTTAGGCTGAACCACTTTACAAAAAAACCCCAATATACTAGTTATCTAACCATTTTCCCAATATACCCAAACTGTTCCCAACTGCCCTTGCTGTTACTATAACATGAAACTATCTTCAAATGCTATTTATGTGTCTCAGTCTTGCTTCATCTGGTCTTTGTTCAAAAATCATCTCAAAGATAACTTCTAACAATGCCATTCCTAACACTTTCTACTTCCTTGCTCTGATTACTTTCCCCTTTACTACTATCAGGAGATGTTATATTATATATAAATCTATTTATGGCACAATTTACATTGGAAACTGTCATGAAGGTAGGGCCTTTGTACTTCTTATTCACTGCCGTATCCCCAATGGCTACTATAGTGCCTGGTGGTCAATACCTATTTGTTGAATGGCTGAATGAACTCAGACCAAATGCCAATTTAAAAAAACTTTAAAGAAGTACACATATCAAACTATTCAAGAAAAAAAATGGTTAATTCCAACATAGTAGTCACCCTGGGTAAGCTGTATACAATCTACTCCTCACAATGCCGCTTTGCTAAAAACCTGTTGAGAACTCTTCTGCAAGAATTATTTTGAGAGCCAAATAATGAAGTACATGATTAGTCTTTTTAGTTCATAAGTCATATTGTGTTTCACCAAAAGCTTCAGTATAAAAAATCCAAACTGAGCAGAGGAAAAATAAAACTATGTTTTAGGCTCTCAAGACAAGGCCTCGGAAGTTTAGGTGACTAGTGACATCAACTAGGTATTATCACCTCTGAAGAACAGACTGAAAAGGATTCTCACAAACATGAAGGTTCTGGAGTATGAAAAAGGGAACTCTTTATAATTTACTTCCAATCATAACTCCAAACATGCCATTGTAGGTGGGTTGCTGCTGAACTGCATCCATAACTGTTTAGCTGAGGACTTGCCTGTTCTTCCAGTTACTCCATATCTTCATTCGGCCCACACTCCAGCCCACATGGCCTTTGCACTCATCTTCTCCCACTAATCTGGCCATACACCATCTCCTTCATGAGTGCGGGCACTTTCTGTCTTATAAAGCATTATTTCAAATAGCTAAAAATAAAATCTTTAGAGACAAAAGAAATACAAGAATGGGGAAATGACAGCAATATCTTCAGTTTCTGGATAGTAGCTTATTTAAAAGTATGGCAAGAGAGAATACTGAGTCTTTATTTCAGAAATACTTCCTCCCAGTAGCCAACGAAGAGAATCCTACCCAGGACTATTACCTATTCTTTTCCTCATGTATTCCAATAGTATTAGCCAGCTGTATAAAAAGAGAATGGGTGCTGTCAGGCAACTCCACTGGTCTCCCTTTCTATAGCAATAACACCAACTGTAGACGAAAGATAATTAGAAGGATAGAAAGAAAAGTAGATATACCAAAGGTGCTGTGCCAAGTGATATATGAGATGTGTTCATAAATGAATGAGTTATTCTGGAGCCATACAAACAAATCAATTTCTTTACTGGAGAGACACACCTCTCATCTGTATATTATTCAAATATACTAACACATGAAAGATCACATCACCTTGTTTATGGATACATTTAATATCCCTCACCCTTCCCACCTTTCAAAACATAATAGTATACAAAATATAAAATATCTTAAATATTTATAAAAATTGCAAGAAAAAAATAGAACGTATGAAAATATCTTTTATCCGAGTTCTCCCTCATTTTTGAGAGGCAGGTTAGTTTGCCTTGAGTTCGTAACTGTTGAGTGGGTAGGAGTACGCCCTGCCTAATACTATTCTGTCCCGGAGAAGCTTAAATAAAACATAGTAGTTGCAGAAGAGGATGAGAGCCATGGAAAGTGTGTGGTTCCACTTCTCCGACCGCAGTAAGGAATAGAGCTGGTAGAAGACGACACTGCCTTCAATGAGGATAAGGAGATTTAACAGCCTTAATGGGCGATGAAATAAAAACTGTAAGGAAGTTAAAAAGCAAAACATTATTTCACAGAAAAGTAAACTGTAGTTATTCTCACATTTTTTCCTAAAATTTCATATTTACAGGTTCCTACATGCAACAACAAATAGACCTGCTTACTGAATATGAATCAAGCTATTGCTGTAGAGACCCAAACCCTTTTTCTCAAGGAATAAGGAAATAAATTTTGTTTCAATGCCCCGAGACATTGAAAAGGAATTATAACCAAAAGGACTCTGCCTCTAAAGATTTTTCTTAGATTATTTATATCTTAGGTATATATTGCAGATTACCAAAAGTATATTTATCTAAGACAGGGGCTGGCTGGATAAGGACCAAATGGAAAATATTTTAGACTTTGTAAGAGGCAGAAAGTGAGGATAGTAAGTAGATACTTATATAATAACCATTTAAAACTCATTGTTAGTCTGTGGGCTGGTCTAAAACATAAATACCTACACTAGAAAAGTCTGGGGGGAATGGGAGGTATTACAAATTGAAATATCAATACAATAATTTTTAAATTTCTCTTTAAACTGTTTATCCACAATGGTCACTGATTCAAATCTATACCATACATTTCTGGTTTTTTTTTTTTTTTTCTTCTGGATTTTGAGAAGTAGGTGTACAAAGATAGGACAATATGAGAGGACGGAAAAATTAGTCAGAATTACAATTTGGCTAAAAACAGAGCTCATTGTTTTCACTCTAACCAAATTCTTCACTCCAAGAGACTAAACCCTGGTTTACTAACAAAAATGTATTATCAATAGAAAGATAGAGATCATGGGTTGCAAACTATAGTAATGGTAGTATAAGCACATTTGAAAATTAATTTAGACCTCAAGGCTCAAACCTGAGAATAAAGCCAAATTATCATGGCAGCTCTGAAAGGTAGCCACATTTTCAGGGTTCTTCTTCAGGAGGAAGAAAATGTTTAACCAGGGTTTTATTATATAATACCCAATAATATCATGTATAAAATTGGCCCAGAATTAATATTCCAGAAAAACACAGATTCTGTGGCAATTATAAGGATTATAATTAAATGTGCTAATAAGCTATAAACTGAATGAGAAGAAAGGTAAGGACAGGGTTTAAGTTCTAACAGCTCTAGGTCACAGGCACATTTTAAATGAGTGCTCTCAAACTTGATTATGCCTAAGAATCATTTCCAAACATGCAAATGCCGCAAATTCCTGAGAGCCTTCAGAGATTCTGATTCAGAAGTCTGTTTTTAAAGAGTGAACCAGGTGACTTATATGCAAGTGGCCCAAGGACCACTTTGAGAAGTACCGATTTTCCTTTTTTTTTCCATGCACAATCAGTAATAAGTTAACTTCTTAATCCTTTGGATTCCACCCAATTTTTCAGCTGACGGGTGCTAGCAAGGAAAATACTTATTTCTCAAGCAGAAAATTCTAATATATTATCTGGTTATTGTACGTTTCAAGGGGACAGCGAGGGCCAACAGAAATAATTAATGGCCTCTGGAATTCAGCTGGCTGAATTAAATATTCTATATAGAAACCAAATGCTTATGTATCTGTGACTTAAGTCCACTCCTCCATCTTAAGGCAGTCCCATAGGAGTCTAGAAGGAGATGCTTGTAGTTTCATTTTCTCTATGCTCTTCTAAACCTCTACCTTGCCCAACCTCCAAGGTATTTATAAACATCCTGCCCAGATGCAAATTCCTAGTATTTAATTGAAAGACCCTTGGTAGCAAACACCTACAGTACTAGAAAGTTCATGTACCCTCACAAGAAACTAGGAGGGATGGAAGAATGGGTGGAAAAAAAGGAAGAAAGGGATTTGAGTATCTCAAAAAAAGATCTCCAATTCTTTTTTAGAATATGATATCCAGTCAAAGACAATATACTGCACTATATTTTTACTAAAAATGGTCCCTGCATGCACCTTCTTTTCCCCACTCCCACTGATCAGTTGGCCTTTCTCTTAAAGTAAATACTTCTGCCCCCTAGAGCCAGAATTTCTGGAAAACTGAAAGGTCAAATAGAACAAAGCCCAAGGCATAAATCCAAATGAAACAGAAGCTGGATTTAGTGTGTGTCTTGCTTTCTCCTTTTAAACTTTCAAGACTTTCTTCCTTTTAATTCAGGAAAAGGTAAAAGTCAGGCTGCAGATCATGGCATTTGTCTGACTTTCAAAGGGGAAGTCAAGGTATTTTAAGGAGATGATACATATGACAACTCGAAAAAACCACCCCATTACATTATTATATTAAATATAACAAGGATAAACAGATACAATGTAATAAGGATACCATTAAACCAAATTGTTGCAAAGAAAATTATAAGATGAAAAGAGAAAGTCTTAAATAACTGCCTGCTTGTTTCAAGTAATACTAGACTTAACAAATTCCAATGCAACTAGAGAAACCAGCCAACCTGCTGAAGTTGGGATAATGGTATTTGGCTTTCAAATTGCCTTTCAGAAGATATTTCCAAAAGACAGGAGCCATTATTATAGTACCAGCAATAATTACTATGTACTAATTTCCTAATATATGTCACACACTGTGCTAGGTGCTTACACACAGAATGGCCTTGTAACACCCCTAAGTTTATATTTGAAAAGAAATAAGTAGTACTTACATAAAAGCGGGCATGGGATACATCCGAAGGCACTGCCACGTTGTAAGGTCCCATGGCTCTATATAAACATCTGCTGTGTCGCACCAGCACTCCTTGAGGCCATATTGTATTTTCTGACCAGCTATGGGAGAAAGAAATGCAATGTCAGTATATTGGCAATTATAGATAAGACAGTGTCTGGCAACACCAGCTATATTTCTATGGAAGGAATTAGGTATTCAAGGCTTCATGAGCCTGAATTCTGAAAATACAGTTATTCCATGGTCAATCTGGAAGGAGTTAAAAAGGATTTGTTATTATAACTTCATTGATATACAGAGAGAGAGAGTACAAAGTGATACAGATAACTCAGTGACAAAGGACTTAAGAAGCTTAGGAGAACAAGTAAAAATAAATGTGTAAGTAAGGCATTTATGAGCCAAAAAATCAAGTGTAAGCACATGGACTGTCATATCTCAATCTCAAGTGAGCAAAAGTCTATTGGTGGAAATGCTAGAGGGGACAAACAAGAAGAGAAAGTGGTTTGCTCTAAGAAGAGTGGAGATATTAACAAGTTGTCAAGCTAACATGATGTTTACTGCAGAATTACATCCCAAAAGCTATATGGAAAATCAGTTTATCACATACTTCAAATGCTTCATATATGCAAGAAGCTACACAGAAGAACACAGACACACAAGGTACTGACACGACTTTTCCTTTTACTGCTTTATTATTTTTATAGAGGTTTCTCTAGGAAAAAGTAGTAATGGAAGAAGCTTCATTCTTTCCAGCACCAATGTAATGGAATTGAGGTGGGGATGGAAATTTTCAGGTTAAGCTTTTAAAAATATCTAAGTTAATTCATCTCTTCCTGATTTTGGAAAAGTTAGTTTCCTAAGGGAAGAACTGGGACAGCATTTTAGATTTGTTAAAAAAAAATTCTAGCACCCTGAAGCTTTCCCAGTTCAGAAAATGTTCCGTCGGCCTTGCTCACACTTACCAGCATTAAAGTGATGATACACCTCATGGCCATGTGCCATCAGGAGCCTGAAGATGTACAGTACTAGTACTGTGGATTGTATTTTCAATTTTTATTGTAATTTGTCCTTTGCCCACAGTCGGGTTTCTTTTCAGCCTGGCCCAATCTCTTTCAGTTCCTGGGCTTGAAGGCCTGTGCTAATCTGTATCAGACATCAAGGCAGATAATTGAAGGGAGGACTCTGAGGGGGAGAGGGGAAGGGAAGGTCACCTCAATCTGTCCCACTTAATTAGGAAAGAATTTCTAGGTGATGAAATTTGTGAAATGTTCAACTTATAAAAGGGAGGAAGATGAAGATGGTCCAGATCTGAGAGAAAGGTATGATGAAGGGCTCAGTAGTGAGAGAACAAAAGGGTTCTAGAGTTAGCAATTTTGGATCATAGGGACCATGCAAAGAGATGACTGATAAGGGGACACAGTGAAAGGAATTTCTCAGAGAGAAATCAGTTAGGGACAGTTTCCATTTAGATAAAGGAAAAGCAGAGAAATATTCTTTAGCAAGTTTAGAAAGAAAAGAAAGAATTAAAAATGCAGATAAGGAAAATTACTAGAAAAACTGTACAGGAGAATGAAAAGATGAGAGAAGCAAATTCCGGCTGCCTAAGTGTGAGATGATTAGCTAGCAATTATTTAGCTGTGTCAATGAAGATGAGAAGATGAATTTTACAGTCTTCTAAAGAGAACTAAAAATATATCATGATTCTTTGAATTTGGACAAAGGGTTAAGACTGAAAGAGAACTCCAAGATAACAGCTTGGGAAACAAATTAGATACTCTAGTGACTGGGCAGTTGAAAGACAGGAGGCATTAAGGAGGGACTGGGATGGTTGTGGAAATGAGTTAATGTCCCCTGTATTTTTTAGAGTGATGACAAGCATCCATGTACACAAAAAATAAATATTAAATGTTCAAAGCCAAGAACAAGAATGACAAAGCAAATAAATATGATCAGCAGCATGTAGCAAGGTGTTAAATGGTTTTACTCTCTAGCCTACTCACATGTGCTGTGGAGCATTGCTGTAGGACCCATGTTCGAGCTTCTGCCACTTGCCCAGATGAGCAGCTGATTTATGTAGCAAATCACAGTATTTGGATGGCAACAGTTGTGTGGTGAGCATGACAAAAGCATTGATCCACACCATAATGAGGTGCTCGCATGACCAGCGCATGTCATAGTACTGGGTACTCTGGAAGAGATCAGAAGAAAGAAAAATGATCCATGCACTGGTGGGCAAAAAGGCAGAGATGGGTGCATGTACATATGCCCTGCAGACAAATGCCACACTGAGTTACACATGCATTGGTTGTCCTGCTGTCCACGCAGAAAGTTCAAGAGCAGAGTCTTCCAAAATCCTTCAACCTGACTTTCTGGCTGTATGAGTTAGGGTTGGGAGGGAGAGGCAATTATATTTTAAGTGTTTCCTTTCTAGAAGAAGTGAGTGCTCTCTGTGAATGACCACTCCGGCTGCAGGTGTCCTTCTCAATGGGTGAAGTAGGACATTAAAATGTCCTAAAAGATTTTGGGCCCAAGTGACATCCAGACCATTTTTCTTTTCTACTAAAGTAAACGGAAGTTTAGATAAAGGTTAGATTAAAATCAAGGAAACGTCTGATAACTGATAACCACGTTAAGATCAACCACAGTAGGCTAAATTTTATTGAAACCTTAGTCATCTTAAGCTACTTCATACTGATTCTATTATAAGTACAAGTTTTATTCTCCCGGGAAACTGAAAAAAAAAAAAAAAAACTGGAGGAAAAAAAAAAGGAAAGGGAAAAAATAGGGGTCCACCACGGGTGCATCACATATATGGAAATACCTATCCGCCAACCAGGAGCGGTATTAGTGCACTCCAGTTGCAGCCGAACTCCACCATCCAGGCTGCCAAAGGGGAGACAGAGAAAAGGGGGATTAAATAAGAAATACCCAGTTAATGTCATTCACACACAAATCTAGGAAGCACATAAAAGTAAGTAACCATTTACCTTCACAAAACACAGGGGCAGAAATGCAACATAGTAGGCACTGAAGAGGGAGTTGAAGAGAACTTCCTTGATTCTGTGGTTGAAATCTGCTTTCAGACATTCTACTTCATTGCGAATGAGGTCTGGAGATAGGGGGCAGCTGTGAGTGGGGATGGGTGTGGCATTATTAAACTGTTCTTTTAGAGACTCCAACAATAAGGAGAGGAAGTCTTTGGACTTGGCTAAGCCACCCACAGTTGAGGCACTTTCCTCTACTGCCTGGTGCTGAACCACGTAGTTATAGTCTGTGAGAAGAAGATGAGCTCTACTGTCTTGGTGGAAACAGCAGAGAGGAACATAAACACCAAACCTGCCGAGAAAGGTGAACATGAAAATGAGACCACAGATGCCACCTAAGATCAGATCTTATAACTATGTGAGTAAAAGAGTCGTGGGTCACCAGAGTAAACATAATATAATGCGGACTTTGCTGATGGTAAATTCATTATTCTGGGAAGCTTTTTAAACTAATTTTTTCCCACAAAGGCAATATATATCCAAGGTGGAATTAAAGGAAACTACAGAAAATCACAATGACAAAATATAAATAACCTATTAATAACCTATTAATAATCATTTTTATAACTAGGTACACAGACTTTACACTTTTTCTTTTATATGTTTAGCCTCATACAGTATAAACTGTTTTGTATCCTTCTGTTTTAACTTTGGATCTGTTGAGCATTTTCTATTATCGTTAAATATTTTTCTTTAAAATACTATAGTATTTTCATACAGATGTACCATAATTTACCCATTTCTCTCTTTTTGGAAACTTGGGCTGTTTCATATTTTCTACTACCATACATATCAATGGAAAAAGCTCTTTCCTACACAGATCTTTGTGTATATTTGATAATTTTCCAATGGCCTGCCTTTTATACCGTTTTCCCTTCTTAGTAAGGGGCTCGCCTGCCTCTCCACTATGTCAGCCACCTGACTCCCATGGGCACTTCTAGTACCATTCACCAGGTTACTTTTCTCCATAGATCTTACCACTCTATATATTTTACATGTTTATTAGTTTTTTTAATTTTTATTTTATTTTTTCCTTGTTCTATCTTCCCCTTAATACAATGTAAATTCCATGAACTAGATATTTTAGTCTGCTTAATTCACTGCTCTATCTTTGAAACCTAGAGTAGGGGCTGAAACATACTAGGTACTACATAAATATTTGATGTACTAATGAAAAAAAGTTCTAGAAGTACAATAAATAAATTTCTAAAAAAAGAATTACTTGATTAAAAGACTTTTTCATGACTTCTTGTAGTTATTCCAACCTTCAGTTCCTTAAAAAATTTTTAAATACTGCCCTAAGTCCTCATTAAGTAAATTCTACACTATGTCACCAGCACTGTAAATAAAATGGTTATTTCACAGACAATAATTCAGAAATGAAAAAGGGCAAATAAAAAGATGTCCTATTTAGTTATATTTTATGAAAAAATTAACAAATGTCACTTGTTCATAGTTTTCTATAGAGGGAGAAAGGATGATCTTATTATTAAATAAGAAAATCGTTAGCAGCAGCTTTGCGATCTACTGTAAATGTGCCTTAGAGTAGTAAGGTGGGTGGGTGGGGGGGGGTAAATGTAGAAATATCAGACAGAAGCGTTCACATTTGCAAAATTGTGAAGGCCAGAGAAGGCTCTAAGTTCAACTGAAAGACAAACTGCATGTATAGGGATATGGGTATAAGGTTGGGGTGTATGGTAGATTGCAATGATGGTCCTATTTCTTTACCGTTCCTTCTAGTCTCACTCCTTGCCATTCTGTGGGTGAGGTGATCCTGCCCTATCCCCAAAAACTGCCTCAATGATAAGACATATTTTGGCCAAAGAGAGTTAGCACACTGAGGCTTGCTCTCTTGCCACTGTCAATTTCATATGACCATGCCCAGGGAAGTCTGCAAGAGCATCAAAGACATGTGGAACAGAGCTGAGTTGTCCTAGTTACCTAAACTGATAGCCAGTAAATTCTACACATGTAACTAAGGCCCGCTAAGATCAGGAAAGCCCCCTGACTTCCAGCTGACCCAAACACATACACGATAAATACATATTGTAGTATGCTACCACAGTTTTGTGGTTGTTTGTTCCAGCATTATGTGGCAATAGATAACTAGATAACTACTATGGGGTAAAGTGAGAGAAACTGGAAAGGTAGCATTGAAGGCTTAGATCATGGTGTGCTTTGTAGGTAGAGGAAATAATTAATCAAAGGATTTTAAAGGGGGTCAGTAAAATGATTCAACTTCCATTTGGAAAATCATTCTATCTACAATGAAAAATGGAATGGAGGAGGGCAAGAATGGGTTACCAGAAGATCAGATGGAGGTTCAGAATGTTATAGCAAACGATTGTGGATAACAGTGAACATACTCAAGATAAATGTATGAGCTAAAACTGTTAGTCTTTGTACTAATTTATCCTAAACTGAGAAGCTAATTGAAAACCAAATTTAAAAAAGAGAGAGGGAAACAGAAAAGTTCCTTCCTTTTTTAATGCACTAATAAGTAAGAAAATAACAATGTAGTCATTGCCATCGTCTAGTATTTTAAATTTCTCACTTAATTTTTAAATTGAGGATAAAAGTTAGATCATACAACTTTTAAAAAGTTAAAAAGATTTATTTCAACTTAAAATTAGTTTAAATTACATGCTTATTTCATTGTTTTACAGGAGTATGGAGAGCCTCCAAGAATAAGTAAGCTTCTTTAAATACCTAAATTGAAATGAAAGTTTGCTAGCTCTTTTGATGATGTGTTGGGAGCCATTCTTGCTGAATGCTCTGCAGACAGGATTAGAGTTGCCTGCAAGCTAGAAGTTTGCAGAGCAGGTGGGCTCTTGATGGATAGCTTGTTACTGAAAGAGGAAGTCTGGCCTAATGGAAAGAGTTGAAAGTTCCTTGCCCCAGGGAATAAGAGATGAAAACAGAAACAAGGATGTTTTGAGAGAACATATGTAAAGGTAAGCAATCATTTGCATATTGTGTGGGTGTTGCTTCTCCTGCTCTTCCAAGGGCATATATATGTTGTGCTAAACAAACTTGGGGCGCAGTATTCACTGTTAGCCCTCCCAACTCTATCTTCTGTCTCTCTCTCTTTTTCTCAATCCTCACTCCCCCTCTCAGGAACTGTTTGATTTTAGCCGGCTGGCTCCAGCAATGATGGTAACGTTCTTAAACCTGACCAAAATATTCCCTCATATATCCAAAATTAGCCTTTCAAATTAGATATGGTTAATCTTCTGATTCAATCAAGTATTTTTGGTAATTAGAACAATTAAATTATTTGTTTCCAACTCAAGCAGCTGAAATATTAATTTAAAAATACTGAAATGATGTAAAATATAATATACCTTATAAGAAATCTGAATCATGAAAAATGATGTTTATAAAAGAAAATTTACTTTGCAGGAAAAAGGGTAATATTAATGGAGTTAATAAGTACCTTAATAATTGTTTAAGCAATAAAATTACTCATAGTAATACCAATATAAAGTCTTTCTTGCCCTCCTTGCCTACACAATCTGATTATGCTTTGATTATGCTATGTGAATACTCATATAAATTCATGCTTATACTTCAGCATCAAAAATGGTATATAGAGCAATGATCCTCTGGAACCACTACCACATCGGAAAGGATAAGTAAGGAGCTTTGCAGGTCCCTCTTATATATCCATTTCTTAGTTTAACCAACATATTTTGGAGCATATACAATACATATGCAATGTATACTATTCATACAGCTACTTGCAAATGCAAAGATCAGTTGAATTAACACCATTATGAACTGCAGAAGCCTAAAACTTGAACAAGCATCAGAATCATATGGAGGGCTCGTTAAAAGACAAATTGCTTGGCCCTACTTTCAGAGTTTCCGTTTTAGTACATTTGGGGCAGATTTTGAGAATTTCTGTTTCTAACTAATTTCCAGGAAATGCTGATGCTGCTGATTTGGGAACCATGCATTATTGGCTAGATTTGTAATGGTTAACACAAGGGCTCTGGAATCAAAAAGAACTGAGATGTTTTCACTAACTGTCTGACCATGGGAAAGTTTTTAAATCTCTTAATTCATAAAATCTTCTTTAAGTCCAAGGTCCTTAAGTTTAGTTCCTATGTTTTCTTCTATGCATTTTATTGTTTCAGGTTTTATATTCAGTTCCTTAACCCATTTTGAGTTAATTTTGGTCTGGTAATGGACAACAGTCTAGTTTCATTCTTTGCAGATGGCTTTCCAGTTTTCTCAGCACCATTTATTGAAAAGGCTTTCCTTTCTCCACTGTTATGTCTTTGGCTTTTTTGTCAAAAATTTTTTGCCCATATAAATATGGAATTACTCCTGGATCCTGGATTCTGTTCCACTGATCCATATGTCTGTTTTGCTGCCAATACCATGCTGTTTTGATTACTGTCACTTTGTACTATAATTTAAAGTTGGGTAGAATGATGCCTCCAGCCTCGTTCTTCTCAGGATGGCTTTGGCAATTTGGGGTCTTATGTGCTTACATATGAATCTGCTTATTTTTTGTTCTATTTCTTTAAAAAATGACAAAATTTTGATGGGGATTGCATTAAATCTGTGTAATGCTTTAGGTAATATGGTCATTTTAACTATGCTGAGTCTTCCAATCCAAAAACACAGAATCTTTTCATTTCTTTGTATCGTCTTTGATTTAACAGGGTCTTGTAGTTTTCATTATATAGGTCCTTCACATGTTTTGTTAAATTTGTTCCTATTGTTGTTGTTGCAATTGCAAAATGAATTATTTTTTTCGCTTTTTCTGACACTTCACTGTTTAAGAGTATAGGAACGCTATGGATTTTTGAACGTTCATTTGTATCCAGAGACTTTATTGCATTTGCTTATTGTTTCTAGTAGTGTTCTTGTGGAGTCTTTATGGTTTTCTATATAGGGAATCATGTCATCCGCAAATAGTGACTGTTTGACTTCTTCATTTCCTATCTGGATGCCTTTTATATCTTTCTCTTGCCTGACTGCACTTGCTAGGACCTCCAATGTTATACTGAATAATAGTGGTGGTAGTGGACAGCCTTGCCTTGTTCCAGATCTTAAGAGGGAAGGTTTTTAGTTTTTCAACATTAAGTATAATGTTGGCTAAGGGTTTGTCATAGATGGCCTTTATTATGTTAAGGTACTTTCCTTCCATACCAATTTTGTTAAGTGTTTTGATTATAAATGGATGCTGTACCTTGTCGAAGGCTTTTTCTGCAACTATTAATATGACCATATGATTCTTATTTTTTAATTTATGTGGTGTATCACATTAATCGATTTGCATATGTTGAATCATCCCTGTGCCCCTGGAATGAAGCCCACTTGATCACTGTGTACAATCTTTTTAATATGTTACTGTTTTCAGAATGCTAGTATCTTATTTAGGAATTTTTGTATCTGTGTTCATGAGATATTGGTCTGTAGTTTTCTTGTGTTATCTTTACCAGGTTTTGGTATCAGAGTATACTGGCCTCATAAAATGAGTTAGGAAGTATTGCCTCCTCTTTGATTTTTTGGAAGAGTTTGAGGAGAACAGGTATAGATCTTCTTTGAATGTTTGGTAGAATTCACTGGTGAAGCCATCTGGTCCTGGACTTCTGCCTTTTGGTAGGATTTGATGATTGTTTCAGTTTCCATACTGCTGATCGGTTTAGTTAGATTTTCTAGTTCGTCTTGATTAAGTCTAGAAAGATAGTTTTTCTAAGAACTGGTCCATTTCTTCTAGGTTATTAAATTTGGTGTCATATTTTTCATAGAATTCTTGTACGATCCTTTGTACTTATGTGATCAGTTGTAATTTCCTCTCTTTCATCCCTGATTTTGTTTGTGTCCCTTCTTTTTCCTTTAGTGAGTCTAGCCAGGAGTTTGTCAATTTTATTAACCTTCTCAAAGAACCAGCTCTTTGTTGCATTTATTTTTTCTATTGTTTTTTGTTTGTTTGTTTTCAATTTCTAACTTTGATTATTTATTTATTTCTGCTGACTTTAGGCTTCATTTGTTCTTCCTTTTCTAGTTTTTTAAGATGAAGTGTTAGGTTGTTTATTTGGGCTTATTCTTGTTTTTGGAGATAGGTCTGTAATGATATAAACTTTCCTCTATGACTGCTTTTGTTGTGCCCCAAAAGTTTTGATATGCTGTACTATCATTATCATTCGTTTCTATGTATCTCTTGATCGCTCTTTTTATTTCTTTTGTTACCCAGTTATTCTTCAGTAGCAGGACTTGTTTAATCTCCATGTATTTGTGGTTCTTCCTGCTTTTTGAAGTTGATCTCTAGTTTCAAAGCATTGTGATCAAAGAATATGGTTGGTATGATTTCAACCCTCTTATATTTATTTATTAAGTTATCTCTGTGTCCCAGTATGTGGTCTATTCTTGAGAATATTCCATGTGCACTAGAGAAGAATATATAAACAGCTATTTGGGGATGAAAAGCTCTGTAACATCAATTATGTCCAATTGGTCTAATGTGTCATTTAAAGATGATTATTTCCTTATTTTCTGTTTGGATGATGTGTCCATATCCAATAGTAGGGTATTTAGGTCCCTTACTACAGTAGTGTTTTGGTCTGTTTCTCCCTTTAGTTTTGTTAGTAATTGCTTTATATATTTCAATAGGGAGCATAGATATTAATAAGTATTATGTCTTCTTGATGCATGATTCCCTTTATCATTATGAAGTGTCCCTCAGTATCTTTCTTTACCTTTTTTATTTTGAAGTCTTTTTCCTCCGATATTAGTACCGCTACTTCCCTATTTCTCTGAATGCCATTTGCTTGAAATATCATTTTCTACCTTTTCACTTTGAGTGTGTATTTGTCTTTGGAGCTGAGATGTGTCTCCTGGAGGCAGCATATAGTTGAGTTTTGGGTTTTGATCCAATCTGCATTTCTGTGCCTTTTTATTGGTGAGTTCAGCCCATTTACATTTAAGGTGATTACTGAAATATGAGGTCTTCTTATAGCCATTTTCTTTTGCTTTCTGGTAGCTCGGTGTTTCCATTGCTTCCTTGTCCTTGTGTTTCTGTTTTCTTTATTTTGGTTGACTTTTGTGGGTTATGCCTCTGGTTCTTCTTGTTTTATGTTATATACTTCAATTCTAAATTTTTGATGTATGGTTACCATTACAAATATGTAAAGAATAGTTATATATATATACAGTCATCCATTTTCTTCTGCGCGTGCCTTATCTCCATTCCCCTTTGAGAATTTGGATCTTTGAATCCTCCCCTTTTCAGTCACTGTTGTCTCAATTTGTCCCTATGTATGCTGAATGTTCATTCCTATCTTATTATAACAATTATCTTATTATTTAAGCTTATAAAGCCCTGTTCTTAGTAAGGGTTATACTCCTCTGCTTCTATTTGCCTGCTAGTCACCTTACTCCTAATTATGTTTTGTTGTGGGTTTTTTTGGTCATTTTGTTTTAGGTAAGCTGACCCCTTTCAGTATTTCCTGTAGTTCAGGCCTCGTAGTGGAAAATTCCCTCAACTTTTGTATGTCTGAAAAGGTCTTAATATCTGAAGGAGAGATTAGCTGGATACATTATTCTAGGTTGGTAGTTCCTTTCATTTAATAGTTTAAATATTTGATTCCATTCCTTTCTGGCTTATAAGGTTTACTCTGAGAAGTCCAAGGATAACCTAATGGGTTTTCCTTTATAAGTTACCGTTTTCTTCTCTCAGGCTGCCCTGAGAATTCTGTTTTTGTATCTGATTTTTGATAATTTTAATACAATGTGTTTTGGTGAAGGCCTTTTTGAGTTGAGATAATTGCGTGTTCTGTTGACTTCTTGAATTCTAAGCTCTAGCTCATTCCTTAGATTTGGGAAATTCTCATCAACTATTTGTCTGAAAATGCTTTCTATCCCTGCTCTTTTTCCTTACCTTCAATAATGACCATTATTCTTATGTTTCCTCTCTTGATGGTATCAGCTAGTTCCTGAATTTATCTTTCATTATTTTTCATTCTTTAGTTTCTCTCTTCTCCCTTCTCATTTATTTCTAGATTTATGTCTTTGGTATCACTAATCTTTTCCTCCATTTGGTCAACTCTATTTCCCAATCTTGCTATTTCATTTTTCAACTCTTGCAGTGTGTTCTTCATCTCCAGAAGTTCTATTTGGAACTTTTTGAGGGTTTCAATCTCCTTGCTCTGCTCATCTAAGTATTTTTTCAATTCTTGAAACTGTTGATATGACTCATTTCGGAACTGAGTTTTTTCAGATGTATCATCCTGAATTCTCTGTCATTTAAGTCACATATTTCTATGTCTTTAAGCTTATTTTCTGGAGATTTTTCTCTTTCTTTCTGAGATGCCTTGTCGCCTTGGTTGTTCATGGTGTTTAATGGACTATTTCGCTGCCTTGGCATTAATGCTAATGTTTTTTTCCAGAAAGAAGATTTATTATATAAAGGTCTCTCTTTAGTCTGTTACAAAGAAGGAGCTTTTCTTTTGGTTTCCAGTAGGTGGTATCTAAGCTTCTTGGAACCCTGCTTTATATAAAACCTTAAAAATGCCTTTTTATTTTCTGATAGATTTTTCATCACAATCGCTACTCTCAGTTTGTCATTGTCAGTGTTAGCAACAATTTCGGAAGCATTTGCTCAGATTCCCCTGGGGCTTCGCGGTGTTCAGTCTCGGAGAGTATGGCGGGGATAGGCCCTCTCGGTTGGAGGTTGGTGGCTGCAGCTCAGCCTCAGTTGTGCAACCATGGTCGGTAAAAACCAACTGTTGTTTTTTCTGCTGTCCTGCTTCTCTGCCTTTTGCCCTGCTGACTGAGTCCTGCCACCAGCTGTGGGAAGCTCACAGCTTTCCCAGGCAAGGCTGTTCAGGGAACTCACTGCTGCTTTCCCCCTCCCCCTCCTCCTACAGGGAGCTCCTGTGGCTGAGAGAGGCAGATTCTTTATTTCTCCCAGTCTACCATCTGAGGTTCTGACCTGTGTTAGCTCTTATGCGCAGACCCCATGCTCGGACATGGCTGGCATGCAGTTTGAGTATTTTTTGTTGAGTTTTAGAAGTTCAGGTTATTGCTGTTTCAAGGGGAGAGATCTGGAGATGTCTCTCACTCCACCATGTTTCCAAAGATCCCTCTCTTAATCTGTGGCAAAGACTGATACTTGCCAATGTCACTGTTCCCCTGTTCTTCCACAGCAACAGAATTTTTAGTTGGGATACAGCTGCCTTACTAAAGACTTAATTATCCAGCCTCCCTTACAATCTATTCTGCTAGGCAGCAAAAAGATAGCAGGGGCCTGGGTTCAGATACCATGGAGCTGCCACAGCTATTCAAGATGATATACACACATACTGTACAGAGACAGGAATAAACTTCTAACCTTTTTAAGTCACTAATATATGCTGGATCTGTCATAGCAGACTAAATACACCGCCTCCTGTGTTATTGTGATGATTTAATTGGGTGAAAGAACCTAGCCCAGGACTTAGCACATAAAAAGAGCTCAATAAATGTTTGGCATCTATTAACATTCCATGAAGAAAGTATTAGCCAAATGTATACAAGTTATGTACAAGTAATTAGTTTAATAAGCCAGTATGTAAAATAAGATACCACTATATATCCATCAGAAAAGTGATTTAAAAAAAAAAAAAAAAAGGAGATCAGATGCTGGCAAAAATATGGAGCAACCAGAACTCTTACAGAATTGGTAGGATAAAATGACACAACTCTTTTGGGAAAAGGTCTGGTAGATTCTTATAAAACTAAACATATTCCTACCTATGGCTTAGTCATGCTACTCCTAGATATTTTTCCCCAGAATGAAAACATCTTTACAAGAAAGATTTGTGTAAGAATGTGCATAACAATTTTATTTTTAATAATGGTTCCAAACTGAAAACAACCAGGTATCCAAAAATAAGAAAATAAACAAACTGTGGTATATTCACATAATGAAATATTACTGACTCATGCAACCAAATGGACGAATCTCAAAAACAATATGCTCAGTGAATTTTCTAAACTCTTAGTTTATATTTGAGGAATTTCATTTTCCTCTCTTTCACACTATCATTTGCATGATTCAAATAATTTCTAAAAAGATTTACAATAAAATGGTAAAACTGGAGTACTTACGGATAGCCAAGGAAAAGGAGATTGAGGACTGAATGGCTTCGGAAGAGATTGACAAGCGTCCAACAAAGTACCCATCCACACAAAGTGAGTAGCACCAAGCGAGCTGATATCAGAACCATGTAGTGAATCATAGATGCTGCACCCGCCTTTGTGGCCTGCAAGTTTGGAAGCACCAATAGGAACATTTTATAAATAACCTTATTCAAAAGAAATATGACTCAAGTAAAGACTTACATTTAATGGAAGGTAAATTGTGCGGAAGGAAGGAAGGAAGGAAGGAGGGAGGGAGGGAAGGGAGGGAAGAGGGAAAGAAGGAAGGAAAATTGCCCTACCCCATCTTATCTTCCTCATTCTTGAAGATTCAGATATCTCCAGACAGTTAGTTGTTTCTTCCTTGGATTCCCATAGTGCCTCATACAGACCTCCTTTAAGTTCTTATATTATCTGATCTTTTTTTATATTGGAGCATCTCAAAGTATGGTCTATGAACCACATTCATCGGAGTCACTTGAGCTGCTTATTAACCATGCAAATTTCTAATGATTTCCCTCAGCAGATGTAGAGTACAAAATCGCAAGTCAAGGAACCTTCATTTTAACAACCTACCAAGTGATTTCTATGTACATAAAGATAGCTAGTCACTAAACTTATCTGACTCAACTAAATTATAACGGCCTGAAGAGCAGCAACAGTTTCTATTTTTCTTTAAACTGTTTTTCCAATCTGTTTGCTGAATTAATGTTCAATAAATTACTGAAGCATCAAAAAATAATCATATTTTCCTGGATATATTTCTTTATGTTTCCTTTTTGACTTTTACAAACATGGAAATAATGTACAATCACTTCCAATTTTTATATCGCTGCTGTTCAAATATTCTTCTTAAATCCCGAATCTATAGAAGTGGTTAAATATAGTAAGAAAACATATTTGTCTAAACTTGAAGCTCTGCAATGTCATTTTCTTTCAAAATGAACTAGGAAAGAGAGAATGAGCAAAATATGGAGAAAATGCTAGATTCCTACAACCCCCAAAACAGCAGTATCAGAACCCAGGAAAAGGAAAAAAACTATCTGGAATCAATAGCACACGGGAAAGGATAAGGAGCTTTGCTGGTCCCTCCTATATATCCATTTCTTAGTTTACCCAACATACTACATAGCATTTATTATATGTAATATATACTGTTTATCTAGTTACTTGTAAATGCAAAGGAACAGTTGCATTTAATACCATTATGAACTGCTTAAGCCTCAAACTGTAAAAAAAAAAGGCTCAAGCTGTTCTCAGCCATAGCAGGGCAAATAGTTGCATATTACTCCCATTACATATCTCTCATGCCAATAGCCCTCACGTTTCAAAGCCTAGGGAAGGGATTTAAGTCGTCAGAATTAATTCATTTCCTCCATTCTCAAAAGTTTAGAGTTAGAAATAAAAAAAGCTGCTTCTGCCCAATGTCACCAGAGCAGCAGAACTTGGGTGTATTTATCATTTTTGCCTTATTCCAGAGTTCAAGCTTTTAACCACTGTGCTGTGTGTGACCTATACTATACAGGTCCTGGGAAAAGAGTGGTAACCAAGACTAAAAAGATTTCTGTCTTTATGAGGCTGCCCAACCAAAAAAAGACATATATTAAACTTAGATTTACACAAATAATAATTTTTACAATTGTGATGAGTGCTACAGAAAAAGAGTAGGCTGCTACAGAGAACAAATAACAGAAGACCTAACCTAAAGAAGGCTTCCTAAGGGAGTGCTATTTCAGCTGCAATCTAAAGGATAAGCAAGAGTTAGCCAGGTTAAGTAGTAGAAAAATATTCCTAACACTATGTTGAGTGAGAAGTATAGGATATAAAACTGTATATAGATAATGTCCCAAATATCCAGATAATAGCCCCCAAATATGTATTCTCTATATGAATATGAAGATTAGAAGGAAATATACCAAAATGTGGTTCTTTCAATAATGGGGTTGTAATTTTTAAAAGTGTTCTGCCTTATATTTTACTGTTTTCCAAGTTTTTAATTAAATGTACTACTTTTCTATTTAGAAAAACAATTTTTTAAAAAGAGAGTTGCCTTAGGTTGATGAAATATTAGTTGAATAATTTTTGGTCTTGTAGAATAAGGAGACTATAGAGTTGGCCTGGAAGTAAATAAACAGACTCTATCTAGTTTAAGAGGAATAGTATTTAGCTTTCTGAATTAATTACCTCCAGCATCTCCTTAAAAATGACTGTTCTTTCTCAGAGTAGGGATCCTTTCCATTATATAAGCAGAAAAAAAAAAGGCCAACATTTAATAGAAGGAAAGATGATTTATGATGGGTATCATCAATCAAATTTAAATATTTTAGAACTATTTCACAATATAACTCTTAAGTTTCCGAATAGGTAATATAGTCACACTGTCAAAATACAAAATGTATACAGTGTTTGTGGGGAAGTTTCCCTCCTACTGGTCCTGTCTCCCAGTCACCAACTAGGCAGCCCACTATTTGTCTTTCAGAGATTATTTATTCATATATAAGCAAATACATTTTGTTCCTTCCACCTGCCTTAAACACTGTTCTTTTTTCATTTAATATCTCAGAGGTCAGAATATGAAGACATTCGCATCTTTTTAATGGCTGCATGCTATTCTATTATGTTGATATATCATGATTATTTAAACATTCTCTTTCTGATGAACATTAAGGTACAGAGTCAAGTCTTAGACTGGAAATCTGTTTTGAATTAGCTTAAATATTTTGTTCTCAATAAGAATTATAGGTTTCTTTAGAAAATAGCTAATACACTCTCCAACTAAGCTTATGCAAAAGCTGTATTAAACCACTGGAACACTATTAGTAAAAGAAACAAGAGTACTTCAAGATTTAGCCCTTGAAGCTCCAAGGCAGAAACCCCAGTTATGAAGGATTTATACACTAACTGGACACATTAATTTGACATACACAATACCATTTCTAAGTAACTGAAGAAATGAAACAAAATAAAAATAAAAACAAAAGTCAAAATCATTGACTATTTTAAGATATAAACATAAAACTCCACTGAGTTCCTCTAAAGAAAAAACAGTTTCTCAATATACCCAAAAGTAAGCATCTATTTTCATGACCTAAATAAAGAACCTAGGAGATAAGGGTATAAACAGCCCTTCCCACTGTGAAAAACAAATGATGCTACTACCAATGCTTTTCAGTTAAGTTCAAATGGCTTTCAGATTATGACTTAATATCTGCAATTACTGTTTACAGAAGTAAGGTTCCTGAAAATTAGAGCTTATTGACACAAAGACCTCCCATGTATGTTACAGAAGAAAAAAACTGACTCTCAGTTACCTGTGACTATAGTAATTATTCACTTAAAATTCACACCAAATCAGAAACTTCAAGGTTGAAATTATTAGCCACTTTTTAGCTAACATTTTTTTTTTGTTTTTCTAACCATTTGTAGGACACAAGACAACAAAAATCGTACAAAAACACACTTACCTCCCTTCCTCACTGGAATTTATAAATATATAAAAAATGATACCAATGGCCAATTCTATTAACAACTCTTAATTTTAAAAAGGTCATGTTAATAATGTCCTAATTCTTTCCTCCACTGACAATTAAACTTAGATTCTAATCTTCAAGGATAGTCTTATGGCAATTTGGATGCTGTCATTTTAAAATTTCAAATTTTAATTAACTCAAATGTCTCTTGCTAGCAATTCCACAAATGGTATATAAATAATTTCAAGTGAATGTTACTTGAAACAATGTTTTAAATGCAATTGTTTACAAAAAACTCTTTATATCAAATTATCAAAAATTCATCCTAATTTTACTGTAACTATTAAAATTAGAAAGATTGTACTGAACAACTGGGAAGCAAGATATAACAGTTTTCATGAGTTATAACACACTTGAATTTTAAATGTTCTATAGGAAAGCCTTTTAAAAAGAATTAGCACAATTAATGTGGGAGTAAATAAATTTATAATTGTATTCATATTATATTCGGACATTTCAACTTTTCAATCTGAATCCATTCTAGTACCTAACTCTAGCTACAAGTGATAGAATATAGGCAATGAGCTGTTACCTCTGAGATGAGGGCCCAGACAAGCCTCCTTGCAAGCATCACTGTGATGAATGCTGCCAAGTGGTAATCAATGAGATGAAAATTCTATAAGAGAAACAAATAACTTCATCAGAAAGAAATATGTGTATCCAGTTGTAACTATTACGTGAAGAGGTTTGCTCCCTCAAAGGATCTTCTTTAGATCACCTTATACATACAGACCACCAGAACTTGAGAGATCTTGAAGAGACTACCTATCTTCTATTTCTCCTTTCATGACAAGTTGCTTTAACTTTTCAAACACTTAAACTACCTGGAATGTATTCCTCCCTTTTTTTTAAAGTTTACTGTATTAAAACAAAAATGATTGCAGCTTTAGGTTAACAAGTGATAACCTGCAGAATTATGGCAAGACTGCTTTCTCTAAAATGCCATATTTATGAGTGTCAAATTTAATCAATCAGTTGGAATACCCAGTCTTCAGGAAGTAGTTGTTGGTCTCTCTTGATGCAAGTTTATGTTAATCTAACTGGTAAATCTACTCACCTAAACTCTCTACTAGCTGATACATCAATTACATTGTCTTTCTCCTTACTTGGATTTAGAAACATGTCTTATGTTTGACCTCTTCTCCCTATAAAAATTATAGCATTACCTAGGTGCTATACATGATTCCTTCTAGTTCCAAGTATGTATGTACAGACATATATATACATACATATGAGTGTATGTGTGTGTGTGTGTTTGTATTAAAAACTGTGATAATAAACAAAATGAAGCCATTAGGAACAAGTAAATTGGGATGTATTTTCATTCTGATGGTCAAAAGGTCTATGTAGGTTTCCAGTTCTCCTTCCAAAATAAAAAGCAGTTATTTCTCCATTCACTCATTCAATAAATATGTCCCAGCACCCACAATGTGCCAAGTATTCTTCTTGATACTGAGAATATAGTACTGAAGACTGACAGACAAGGTTTCTGCTATTCTGGCGCTTACCTTTTACTGTGGTGTGAAAGGGCAAGGTGATAGCAGAGAATACTAGTTGTCTCTTCTATCACAGAATTGGGCAATTACTCATAGCTAACTAAAGGTTCATTCTCTAGCTACCCTTGCAAAAACTACTTGTAGCTAAGAAAGGGGAAGTGATGTGCACAATTTCCAAGCCTTGCTCTTAAAGGAAGGAATTGTCTCTTTCTCTTTTCCTCCTTCCTGCCAGCTAGATATGATGACAGAAGTTGGGGCAGCTACCTTGGACTATGGCTTGGAAGAAGCATGTTGGAGATGCTAGAATAAGAGATACAAAGATTTGCCACACTGGCCTTATATAACTTAATTTTTATTTCACAGGGAAATTAGCTTTTATTGTTTTAGCCACCCTGTTACAGCAGCTAAACCCTTATCTTTAATAATTTGTTTAAGGGGGAAGAGCAATGACAATAAATAAGCTAAGAAGCAAAAGCATTTCAAATAATTATAACTACTGGTAAGAAATAAAACAGTGCTAGATAATGACTGGGAGAGGAAGTGCAGAGCCAATTTAAATTAGTGGTTAAGGAGGATATCTCTGAGAAGGTGCCATTTGAGTTGAAAGCTAAATGACAAAAAAAAAACAAAACAAAAAAACCAGCAATGACAAGATCTAGGGACATAGAAAACTACACACCTGGTGTGTTTGAAAATCATCAAGAAGGCTGAAAGGAGGTAATAACCAACAAAAGATAAGAGTTCCTATGTATTTTTCCCTAATGGGAAGTCAGAGAAGCGTTTCAGGCAAAGGGTGCTATTGTATTTGTATTTTAGAAAGCTCACACTGATTACTGTAGAGAATATACTATAGTGAAAGAAGATTAAGAAGTTATTGCTTTTGATTCAAGTGAGAAATGATTATGGATTGAACAGGGTCAGTAGCAATGGAGATGGACTGGCAAGATTTGGGATACATTTTAAAGGCAGAGTAGCCAGGATGTCAAGAAAGTGGCTTATAGTACGCTCCTCAGATTATTTCTTTTTCCCTCTCTGTTTTGGATTCTAATATTTACTCCCACTTAGTTTCGAGCTCCTCCTTGCTTAACCAACTCTTCCAAAACAATGCAAACCAATTCACTAGACTCCTTAGCTAATATCTGGGGATCTTATTTATGCACCACCAGTCCATCTAAGAAATGTTTTAACAACAAAAGATTTAAGTGCCTAATGTATCTTAAGTACCTAATGAACAATAGTTCAGCAAATTTTGCTATATTCTTAATCATTGAAAACTGGTTATCTACTTATGATCAATCCTCTATAAACCTGAATATTTGATTAATCAGAGCCTTCCACTCCTGACTATTCTGAATAATTTACTATACCCCTTCTAGCTTTTATGTTTCTTAGGGTTAAGACTTATTCAGCTAATTGTTTGATAGCCAGAATGACACTTTATATATTCGGGTGTCTACATTTTCTTTTTGATCATTATTAAGATATTGGAATGGAAAAAGAAAAACCTAATATATAAATGTGTCAAATCTCTGAATCTGACATGAATAGAAGAAAACTTGAGAGACAGACCACCAGTTGAGATATAAGTCCCTTTTAGAGATCCCCATCAGGTTGCCACCTGCTTGAACACACCTTCAGTGATGAGAAGTAACTAGGTCTCTGGCAGTCCTTTTATCTTTTAACAGCTCACTGATTCAGGCCCCTTTAAGATTCATGGGCTAAAATCTTATATTATTTGCTATTCCACATATGTTATTCTTAACTCCACAATTAAATTTTGAGCTTTGTGTGAGCAAGGATCATATGTGGCAGATATGTGAGCCAGTCCATGTAATAATCTTTAAATGTGCCTTCCTCTATTAAAAACTACATTTCCAGACTTTCTTGCAACTACAGTTCTAGATCTGACTTAAGTTTGTCAAACAGGTATTACGCAATCTTGAATTCAGAAATGAGCGAAGTGAGACCAGCAGCAAGTAAAAGGCATCAGTTTTGGGTGGTATGTGTCAGAGCAAATGAAGCATAATTCTGGAGTCAACAATGTAGAGCAGCTTCCTGAGCACTAAGAGCACTGGCTCTCTTAGTTTCAAAGCAATATTTGCAGGGGACTTTTAAAAGAACTCTCATCAGAAATGGCTGACTGGGAAAAGAGTTCTTGGAAATGTCAATAACTGAGAAGTTTTTAGGATGTCAAAGTGGAAATTGTATAATGATCTACCCAACAAGTACTTATGGAGTAAACAAAGAATAAATACAGGAAGTATAGCAGATAGGTCTGGATTTGAGTGCTCATTGTGTCACTATGTGATTCTGAGCCAGTCTCATAATTTCTAGGATTCATACTGCTCATTTATAAATTAGGGGTAATACAGTAGTATCTACCTGTTTTTACAAAGAGTAAATGAAATCATACTTGAAAAGAACATAGTAAATATTTTAATAAGTATTTGCTCGTGTTACTTTAAGATAGTGAAGTATTTCTAGAGCTACATAGCTGCAACAAGGCTTAAAATCAGCTTATCTAACCTCTTCATTTTATAACATTATGACCAAAGGAGGATGGATGAAGTACAGTCCCCATACCCAATAAACTCATAATCCAAGTGAGAAAAAGACTATTAATAATAAAGCACACAATATGGCATTAAATAATTACAATTATTAAATAAATAAACTGATATTCTCTTCACCTGACAGTAATAGGCAGATGGTTGATATGGAAAAATTTTTAAATATTTAATGTTTTATTTTCTAGTTATAGTTAGCATACAATATTATTAGTGTCATGTGTACAACATAGTGATTAGACATCTATATAACTCACAGTGATCACCCTAATAAATTTAGTGCCCCTCTAACACTGTACAGTTATTAAAATATTGGTTATATTCTTTACGCTATACTTTATATCTCCGTGACTATTTTGTAACTACCAATTTGTAATTCTTAATCTCTTCTCCTTTTTTCACCAACTCCCCCAAACCCCTCATATCTGGTAACCCTCAAAATGTTTTCTGTATCTGTTTGTTTTAGGGTTGTTGTTATTTTGTTTAGATTCCACATATATGTGCAATCATATGGCATTTGTCTTCCTTTAACTGACTTACTCCACTCAGCACAAATACCCTCTAGGCTCATCATGAAATATCTTTTTCTGTCCCATTACTTTTAGTCTGTCTTTTAATCTGAAGAGAGTCTCTTGTAGGCAACATATGTTAAGGGTCTTGTTTTATTATTCAGCTGCCCTTTTGATTGGAGCATTTTTTTTTTCATTTGAAATACTTGTTGATAAATATGTAGTAACTGATATTCTTTATTTAGATTTTTGATACATATTTTTTTCTTCTTAAAGAAGTTCCTCTAGCATTTCCTATAATACTGGCTTAGTGATGATGAATTCCTTTAGCTTTTCCTTGTTTGGGAAATTTTTTATCTTTCTTTTGATTCTAAATGATAGCTTTGCTGGATAAAGTAATCTTGGTTATAGGTCCTGGGTTTTCATCACTTCGAATCTTTTGTACCAAGCCCTTCTTGCCTATAAATTTTCTGTTGAGAAATCAGCTGACAGTCTTATGGGAGCTCCCCTGTTGGTAACTAATTGCTTTTCTCTTGCTGCACTTAAGATTCTCTCTTTGAATTTAACCTTTGGCATTTTAATTATGATGTGTTTTGGTGTGGGCCTCTTTGGTTTATCTTTCTTAGAACTCTCTGAGCTTCCTAGGGGTGACTATTTCCTTCACCAGGTTAGGAAAGTTTTCCATCATTATTTCTTCATATAGGTTTTCAATTCCTTGTGCTCCCTGTGACGCGAATGTTACACTTGACATCTTCCCGGAGGTTCCTTAAATTATTTTTTGGATTCTTTTCAAATTATTTTTTGGATTCTTTTCTCTTGTTGCTGTTCTGATTGGGTGTCCTTTGCTACCCTATCCTCTATGTCCTCTATATCCTTTATGCTGATTCAATCCTCAGTTTCATCCAGTCTGCTCATTCCCATTAATGTACTCTTCATTTCAGATATTATAGTCTTCATTTCTGACTAGCTCCGTTTTCATCTTCATTTTTGTTTTTTATCTTTGTTAAAGTTCTGAGTTCACCTACTCTTCTCCTAAGTCCTTGAACATCCTTATAAACAGTGTTTTAAACTCTGCATCTAGTATATTGCTTGTCTCCATTTTGGTGACTTTTTTCTGAAGCTTTGTTCTGTTCTTTCGTGTGGACCATGCTTCTTTGTCTCCCCATTTCAGCTGCTTCACTATGTCTGTTTCTATTAGGTAGAGCCCCTAAGTCTCAGAGTGGCTTTATGAGGTAAGTGGGCTGTGGGGCCCAGTGGCACAGGGCTGGGAGGGGTCCAGCTGCAGGCCAAGTTCAGCGGCAGCCTATGCATCTTCACAGCCACCTGGTAAAAGTCACTAAGCAATCCACATATGGCTGCCACCTGTGCTGGGCTTATAGGTGCCTTGAAGAGTCAAGTCAGAAACCGAGACCAGCTGCCACTAGTGCTAGGCTTGGAGCTGCTCAACAAGAGATACAGGGCACACTGAGGCCAGATGCTGCTGCTTTGGGTTTTGTGTGCCTTTGATTTTATAAGTTTGCATCAAAACCCAAAGCCACCCTTTTATATGGAATAAATCACTGGAAGTAGCTTGGGTGGGCCCACAAGTTGGGAGAAGCAGAGTTTCAGGGGATCCCCTGGGCAGAGCAACCTGTGTTATGTTTGATGGTGACTCAGATATGGCAGCACCTGTGTCTGAAGGCTGGGAAGGGGAGGGCTCAAAAAAGGAACAATGGCTTCTGTCTGCATCTCTGTCTGGGAGCCAGCTACACCTACAAACACTGCCCTGAAGCCTGACAACTCAGTGTCTCCCTGTATACCCCAGGCACTCCTCAAGCAAGCTGCCCCAGTGCTGGAGCTCAGAGGTAGCAAGTCCATCAGTGACTAAGGCCGCACATAAGAGGAAGGTCTCCAATTCCCACAGCCATCCATCTCACTCAGCTGCAGCTTCCACTGGTTTTCATAGTCAGATGCTATTCCCAGTGCTGGAACCTTGGGCTGGGGCCCCCTCACTCCTTGGGTGGGAGAGGGAGCTCTGCAGCCAAGATAGCTCTCCTGATTATTGATCACCACACATGATTATGGGACCAGGCCTTTTGCATCTCTGCCCCTACTATTGTTTTGAGGTGTCCTTTTATTTTTGCCTCTAGTTGTAGGGCCTCTGTTAAGCCAGACCTTAGGTGAATGCACGTGCTGGTTGCTCTGTAGTTTTGTTATAATTTTAGTGTGGCTGCGAGAGGAAGCATGCGCTGCCTCTACCTTCCACACCATCTTGCCTCTGAATCCCCAAGAAAATCCTTAATAGTTAATTCTAGAACAACCAAGTAATAGAAATTTTTAAAAGAAAAATGTTTATTCTCTTTTTATACTATCTTGAAGATTTTGGTTCATATTTCCATTTCATGTTCACCAGGCCTGGGAGGTTTTCTAATCATTTATATGTCAGAGACATATACATCAACCCAGGACAATAGTCTTCTTTCTCCTAGAGCGTATCTCCATTACCCAGCCAAATCTGCCACTGCCAACCACTTACCTGTCAAGTCACCTGACTAGCCTTACTCATTATATTTTACATCGATCTATGAAGAACATTCTGAGCATCAAGATTATCACAGCCCTCCTAAACAACTAGAAAGAGAGTAGAAGAAATCTATACTATATTGTGATGTACTTTAGCAGAGAGAGCTATTTCTTGTCTCAATTTTATTTTTGTAACAACTGAATTTTATTCAGGGTAACAATGAACCCAATAAAAGGACTATATCTTCTGGTGTCCTTTGCAGTTAGGAGTGGACACGTGTGAAAATGATATAAGCCTGGCTCATAAGAAACTCCCCTTTGCTGTTTCCCCTTTCTGGCTGGCAGAGAAAGACCATAGCCACATGCTGTAAGACAGCCATCTCCATCAACCTGGGTCCCCTGATTAACTACATGTCCTGCCAACCAGGACAACTGCTTCAAACTGTTACGTGTTTGAAGCATTATACAATTTTGGATTTATCTGTTACAGAAGCTATCATTATGCTAATATAGGCATAAAAGAATATAATTCTTGGAATTTAATCATATTGGCACCTTGAACTTCCAACAATTGTAACATGGTGTAGAGACAGCTAAAAAGCAAAACTTTTCCTGTGATATTATTATAATAAAGTATTTAAATGTCTTTTGCATTTCATTTATATTTTTCCTTCCTCTGGTCATGGATCAAAACCAGCTTTTATATTTTGATCTTATGACATTATATATCTAAAAGTAATCCTTGGTTTAATAGAAAAACATTTTATTAGAAAAATAATTATAAAAAAATAATTTCTGCATGTAAGTTTTTGAACTAATTTTTTGGTTAAGTAACAGGAAGAACTTAAACACCTATTAAGACTTACCAATGAAGTACAAGAAGCAGGATGATTGTAAGGATACCACCACACTGTTTTATAGATGTTGATGTACTGAATGAACAGAGCAACCAGCAGGTAGATAAAAAAGAGAAATTCAAAGAGCAAGCTCCCATCCACAGGCAAATCGGGAATTTGGCAATGACGAACAGGACCTGGGGTGATTAAGGCTGTGATAGGTGGGACCGGAAGACCAATAGCACTACCATTCCTGAAAGAGAAAACTAGGGTTAAACAGTGATACCCTTCAGTGTCATAAAGCATACAGGGCCCCTGCATCCTCCTCCACCTATCCTTTAACTGTTGAACTTCCCCAAAACTCTAAGCTAGGCTCTTTGGCTCTTGTCTTCTCCCTCTACACACTCTTTTTCAGTGATCTAATATGTGGCCATGGTTTCCATTATCTCCTACATGCTGAAAACTAAAACTTCTCTCCATAGAGCTCACTGCTGAGTTTCAGACCATGTTATCAAGCTGTCTACTGTACATCCTGTGTTCTTCCTCCTATAGATCTGACCCTAGTTCATGTCCCACCCAGTTAGCTGCCCAAATCAGAAACCTGGGAGTCACATTAAAACTTTTCTTCTGCCTCTCCATTTTCAATCACTCTCTAAACCTTACATATTCCACTATAAAACTTTTTTCCAAACTGTACCCTTTTCTCTAAACCCCACTGCCTTAGTTCAAGCAGTTACTATTATTTCATCTAAACTGCTGCAGTAATCCCCCTAAATTCAACTCCACTTTCATCAAATCCTCCAACCTGCCTTCAGAGATCTGTCTAAAGTGAAACTTAGATAGTGTTTCTCTCACCTAAACCCCTTTAATGCCTCTCTACTGCCAATAAGATAATATCCAACATTTTTTAGTATGTCCTATGAAGCCCTCTGCTTAGCAGACTAGCTTCATCTCTAATATTCCACGTGCACCCTATACAATACCCATGCTATTTGCTATCAGTGAACATACATGCTATTCTTTTGTACACACTATTCCTTTTACTGGCAACATCCTACAAAACTACCTTCCTTAAACCCTCACAAATTTACTGAAAAAAATCGTTAAAAAATGATCAAGCACATCCTCTATAAAGCTTACTCTGACTCACTCAATCAAAATTGACTCATCTCTCCTCTGTGCCATCATTACAAATAAACTATGCTTTTGTGCTGAGAAAAATAGAAGACAGAAAGAAAAGTGGAAGACCATAAGTAAGATGGATTGATGCCACAAAAAAAAGCCATAGGTATGAGTCTATAGGAGCTGTCCTGTTGAGTACAGAACAGTTATTGTGGACATAACTCATTCATAGGCTCACCAGGAGCTGGACCTGACTCAACAGCATGTAGCACATGCCTTTATTACTGCACTTTTCATACTATTATGTAACTCTTTGTATACATCTATGTTTTATTTATCAGACCATGACCTTAAGGACAGAGAGTATACTTTTCCTAGTTCACTACAAATTTTTAACTTTAGGTTTGGAAGACAGCAGACCAATACAGTCATGAAAAAGAGAAATCTCTTACAACACAAATTAAAATATACAGGGGTTAATCCCTATCTTCTTGCTGCTTTTTCTTCCAAATTGTTTTATAGCTATTTCTGACCTATAAAACAACCTAGAAGGAAAAAAATTATAAAACAGGGGTAAATTTCTCTTTATTTATATACCTGAGAATAGTTACAGAGATCTAAGAGTCTTCTATGGCTTACAGAACAAGGAAAAGAGGCTTGATTTGGTATTTCCAAAGAAAATTCTAGGGAAAGAACACTATTAGTATCACTATTCTACTCTTAAAATTTCCAAATATAAAATTCTAGCATTAGTATGTGACATTCACAATACTTTATGTGACTCATGGGAATATGAATTCTGCTCATTCTGAACAGATAAGAATACCATGGAAAATCAGAGGAGCTAGAAGGGAAGTACAGGGAATGGAGTGGGGGTGGGGGGTGTCAGAAAAAATTATAAAAGTTTCTTCCTCTCATTTCCAGAGTATACTCCAATAGAACATACTTACCAAGGATTAGGCTGTAATCTACCAGTAGGTCTCATAACCTTATCTGCTCAATCATAAGCCAATCATTTATACACAGCAGCCCTCTGATCCATTCTGGGACATGGGCTATAGTGCTGCACAAGTCCAGGAGATATCATTCATACAGAATATAACACGAAAGGTACCCTCTAGAGTTGTACAAGTTGGTGAACTTGATGAGAAGTTACAAGGTTAGGAGCCTCTATTCTAGAACAAAATAAAAATTCTAATTCCCCTTCAATCTAAAATACATGAAGGGGGAAAGCATGCAAAACTATTTGTTATAATTTAAAAGTTAAATAGGTTCTTATGGAATTTTTTCCAAGTAAAGACTAATGTGGTTCTGCCATTAACAAAGCAAATAAAATATTGGGCCTTAAGAAAGATACTCAAAACAAAGTACAAAATATATACACTTGTGATATTCTATACGCCTTGGCTATTATACTTCAAGCCAGAAGAGACAAAGGTCAAATAAAGTAATTCAGAGCATCAGTGGGAAAGAGGACAGCATTCCTATAAGTTGAAAGCTTGAGAAGAGATAAGATCAAAGTTCTTAACCTCTCCCCCATCAAAAAAAGCTAAAATAAATAGGCTTGGTCAATATAGCTCAGAAAAATTCATTTCGGAGGTTATTATTTAGGAAAAAATAAAAGTATTATTCCTCTGAAAAATAGAATCAAGAATAGCAAAGTGATACAAATGTTTGAAATACAATGTAGGACAGTTCTAGTCCCAGATTTTCCACTAACCAGCTGTGGTCTTTGAGAAGTTACCACTTTATATTCCGGAGTCTCAGTTTCTTCATCTTTAATACAAAGGCTGGACTTGATTCTTGTTGATTCTCAATGGTAACACTGAATACTCTCTTTTAAGCTGTGCTACAGGTCCCCAAGCCCAGGGTATTTCTAGGAGCACTTATAGGACTTGGCGTATAGTCACAGCTAAGATTTATTACAACAAAAGGATACAAATCAAAATCATCAGAGGAAAAGGTACATGCGGCAAAGTCTAGAGAAAGCCAGGTACAAACTACCAAGAGTCCTTTCTCAGTGGAGTTATACTGGACACACTTAACTCTTTCAGCAACTACTTGTGACAACACTTGTGAAGTGTGATCTACCAGGAAGGCTCATTATTGACTCAGCACTGAAGATGTTTACTGGGGGCTGGCCATGAAGGCACCCTCTGCCTAGCAGTATCAAAATTTTAAACTCTCAAAAGCAAAGCACGTGTTTGGCATAGCTAACCTTAGAAAGGCCTGCTTGCAAGGCTGATATCTGGGAACCTGACTGGTAAACAGTTCCCTTATGGATATAAAACTTTCCCTAAATAAGAGTGGCTCACTGAGTTTAAACTATTTGTGCAAACAATGTGGTTTATGCTGAACATCTGCTTTGTCCCTGTATACAGTGTTTGTGTGTAGGAAAGAGTTAACATAGAAGGACTAAGATTGGCTTTTATGGAGCCGGCAAGCAGCAGAATTTAAGCAAATGAATAAAGTAAGAAAGCTTCAAAAGAATAAAGAAGAATAAGAAGGGATAAAGCAGTGATCATTTAGACATTCTTAAGTGATATTATTAACAAAGTATCTGCACAGACAAAACAAAGGAAAACTCATACCTAGTCCTTCTTAAATAAGATTCTCCCTCAACTAAAAGTTCTCTAGGAAACTCAAAAACTCAGTGTCTCCTCTTTCTTCAGATGGTAATCGTCTAAACACCCTGCCCCAGGAACAAATCCCTGCTTCCCACAAGTAGAAAACAGGACACAACTATGGATTTCAATTTTTACTGTGTCACCAACCTAGCTCTTTGACATTCTCAAGTTTAACTTCACCAATCAGGCCACAAACACAAACCAAACTGGGACAAATGCTCTCTTCTCCAGCTGACTTGTCTTGTATAACGAAACATATCCAAAATTATATCACACTTAAGCAATTATCTAGTTCCTTCTTTACAGACACTCCAGAAATGAGTTTTCCTTGTATGAACACTGTCTGTCTTTGTACACATCCTTCCTAAAGCTATATTATAGGCCATCTACCACTGGGTTTTATACCTATTTTTTATATCCCTACCCTGTGTCTTATATAATAACCTATTTTAGGCTGAGACTTTCCCATCAAGAACCAAAAATAGAAACATTTTCTCCCCAAATAACTTCAGATAAAATTTTCACAAATAATCACTTAACACTGACTTTTCAAACCATTAACTATGATCTTTCACTTTATTCTAATCTGTTGAAAAATGTTCTTCTCCTGCCATCCCAATTAATTGCTGAAGAAATAATTATTAAAGGAGAGAAGTAGGTGGAGAATGGTAGATCAAGGCAACTATGACTGGAACCCTGAAAGCCAGGACAGAATAGCTACAAAGAAGGCAGAGAAAAGAATACACGATCATAGCTAAATCCACCTAAGAGGTAACTTTTGCATGTTCCTAGTTCTTTCCCATACTCTATCTGCAGACTTAAAGTGCAAGCAGAAACATCTAGGAATGTGGTTTTTGGCTCTTTTTTAATAGAATACTTTATCTTTCCTCCCTCCAAAGACATTTTACATTGTATCCCAATATTTAAAACACACAGGAGTTAGTCTGATTAAGAGAGGACTAGGAAACCTAAAGCCTGAACTGCTAGGCCTGCCTGCCTCTTTCTCTCTTCTATAGAGCTTCTACAGCAGCCCCTGAGACACTGAAGAGGGATTCTGTGGGACAATTTGAGACCCTAATTACCTAGGGGAATCCTCAAAGCCCAAGTAGAAGAAAATGAACAAAGAACTGCTCGAGTTAATACAGGGGCATAACTAGAATATTTTAGCTAGCTAGAATCCTAGCTAGGCATAACTATGATTTTCTACTGCAATTTGAAAGTACTGAATCACTAAGACAACAGTCAGTATATATTAGTAAAATTAAGGCATGTACTTCAAATAGGAAACATCCTTTACTTCAATATTTATATTAGATAGTACCTTTATTTAAAAGCATTTTCCTATATTCTCATTTAAAATTTTTTCTTTATTTTTAAAAATATAATACATGTGACTTCTAAAAATTTTTAAAAATTCAAAGTAAAGTTTTTAAAACTTACTACAATTTCCCATTTCATTTATTTTCAATATCCTGCTATGAAGCAGGTAGTATCACCATTTTTCAAGTGAGAAAATGTAAAGAACAGAGTAAAATACAATTCTCTAGAAAAATAATACTATGTAATCTGTATCCATACACAAATTTGGATTGAAAATTAGTATAAGAATCAGAGAGTGGAAAAATCTCTCCAAACTAGAATTTCAGGGAGTCCTCAATGACATGACAAATTCAGAACTGACTTTGAAGACTGAGTAGAACTTGGGTTGGAAAGTCAGAAAGAAAGAGGGAGAGCAGGTCAGGAAGGAGAATTGTACAAATAATATCAGGAGGACCTGAAAAGACAGCTGTAGTACTGATTGCTAGATTTGAAAATTAGAATCTAAGCAAGAGAAACTTGTGTTCAGATAGGAAGCAGAAATTAGCTGACAAAATTATCTTGACCAAACACTTGATCAGGTAAAAGCCATCTTTTTCCACTATCTGATTGAATCTCCTGATGAAACGAGTTATCCTGTTAAGATTAGAAATAATTCATCCAAACTTTTGAAAATTAGGAACAGAGATAAATTTCTGCTTAAAAAAAATAAAATTCTTTATTCTCATACATGACACAAATCTTAAGATGTTTAAGTTACAGCTGACAATTTATTAATTTCAAGTAATTTTTGAACAAAATAAATTTTAACAACCTTGATGGAATGACTTGTGATTTTAGAATCTCATGTTAACTGTCAGTTTTAATTTGGTCTCCAAAAATAAAAAAGAATGCTAGTCAGTGACTGAACCATCACATGCCTTGTATTCATTCCTCCCTTCTTTTAATAGCGTAAAAAGGTGATGAATTTGGATTACCAGCCACAAGTAAGAAATGGACTGTTTTTACTCTGTGGGTCCCATATCACCACTCTCTACCTCCCAAGTGTTCTGAAATACTGAGCTTTCAGTCTTCAAGGGCAGAATTTCTACCTTAGTATCAAGAAATAATCTTTATAAGCAAATCCCTGAACAGCATGATGATGACTTCTATGTTAGTCTGACTGATCACAGGATATTAAAAAGTAAGGACAGTCTTATTTCTTCTTTACCTGTTTCTCAGGCTTGTTCCATTGCCACAGCCCCCACCAACCAAAGTCTGTAAAGAAGGTAAAGCTGAACGGCTTAGCTGCTGCCGACTAGGGCCCCTCCTTCCTCCGGGCATGTCCGGGAACCAGTCTGTTTCCAGTGCCACCCGTAGTTGCAACCTAGGTTAATGGTTTTCAACCTGTTTCAACTCTAAATAACAACAACAAAAAACATTTAAATATTAGTTTAAAATGAACAAGACAAACAAACAGACTCATGGACATGGACGGTAGACTGGTGGTTGCTGGAGGGGGGAAGGGGGAAGGTAAATGGGGTAAAGGGGGTCAAATATGTGGTGACAGAAAGAAATCTAACTATGGGAGGTGAACACGCAGTGTAAATATAGATATGCCTTACTGTTAAAATGTATACCTGAAACTTACTGGATTTTGTTAACCAATTTCACCATAAAATAAATAAATTAAAAATGTATATTAGTTTAAAATAACTAAATATCAGTTTAAATATTTTTAAACTAGGTAATGTAACAAAACCACCAGAAAAACTACGAGAGCAGGGCTTGTAAAACCAGATATTCAAACAAATGCTCTCAGTGTCTATTACCTACTTTATTCTAATGAAAGGACTACTCAGACTCTAATGGGTCAGGTCAGAAGCCTAAGTTTTGATGTAAGCTCTTCGGCATTAGGAAAGTCAAAATTTGTGTTTATCAGCTGACTTATAGCATATGATAGATATTACAATCAGGTAAAATTTTACAAGAAACACCTAATATAAACATTTCCAACTCAAATTATTTCACAGTAAGCCACTTGAAATACAGGGGAATCAGCACAGTCCAAAATGTTAGGTTTTGCTATCAAGGAATCTTGGTTCTGAGACCAGATATGTTACATATTATCTGACTTTAACTGAGGCATTTAACCTCTAAGTTTGTGTCTTTATCATAATAAAAATGTGTTCCCTGTCCTACAAAGGTTGTTGTCAGGACTGACAATGATGGATGGGAAGTACACCAGTAGGCCTTTTAACTCTTTAAAAGTAAAACAGTTCAAGTGGTATCTCCATGTATTGGAGTGAAAACATTGGAAGGAGCTCAAGAGGATGCCTACTCCAAAGAAAGGATGTAAAATCATTTAGAATTACTGAAACTGTATGATTAAAAGAGAAGTAACAGAAACTGTCTTCATCAATCTATGGTAAAATCACTTCTTCACCAATATGAATCCCAAAATCTGTTTCTAAACAACCCAACTTAAAAACTGAAGACTAACACCCAGTTAAAAAAAAAAAAAAAGTAAAGTAAAGAAAAAAGAAAGAAACCTGGCTTTCAAAACGTTACTGCAGATTGATCGACGTTCCTTATTCCTACAGCTTTAGGCTGTAGACTAACAAACGCCAAGTGAGACAAAGCATCCAACCCACTGGATGTAGGTAGGGGCGTGCTGGTCCCTTCTCAATTAACGATCAAAGGGAAATAAAAAATGTGGAACAAAAAAATTGGAATGGAAGAGGCGAGAGTATGGGGTGGGGGTAGGTCGATGGCGAGAAACTACAAACTTCGAGACTGGCGGTTCCCGCCGCGCAACCCGAAGGGCCGAAGCAGGCCCAGGACAGACGAACAGAGCGGCACCGCAGTAATACTCACGCATGAAGGAGGCCCGGCCAGTGGGGCGGGATCCCTGGGAGGAGGCGGCGGGTTTACAGGCTAGACCCCAGGCAAGTGAACTCTCTCCCCGCGTTGAGGCGCTCCAAACTAGCTGCTTGTCCGCAGGCCGTACCTGCTCCGAAAATCGAAATAAAGTGTCTAAGCTTCGAGCTGCCAGACCTAGACCTAGCCCTGGACCCTGATTCAGTGCCAGAGTCAGAGCCAGATCTCAAGCTAGAGACTGAGCCCGACCCCGTCAGCACTCATCCTCAGCCTCCATTACCGCGGAGCTGAGCAGACGTGGCAGCGCACGGCGATGACGTTAGCTCTGCGACGGCCAGGCGCCCCAGCTGCACGCTGGCCCCCTGAACTACAAACGCAGCTCCGGGAGCGAAGACCCCGCCCACTCCTGCGTGCACCTGCGCAGTGGGACGCGCCTTCTCTGCTGGACTTGCTGTTAACTCTAGCTAACGTATTTTCCCCTTGAGCCTTAGACCCAGCCACTGAGGACTCTTGTTATCACATTGACTCCAAGTAACAACCATGTGTAAGTTATCGCTCCCATTTTACAGATGAGAGAGGTTAGAAGATGTCACCTAACGTCACATCACTGCTAAGTAAAGGAGCTCGCGTTGAGCAGTCTTGCTTCAGCGTTCAATCCTACGCTTACTGACTGTAAAGTGAAGGGCTAGATAGATGCTGGAGTTACAAAAATGACTACTACAAAGAGCTCACAGTTTAGTGGAAGAGATAAGACACTAGGAAAGCACAGTAATTACAATTTATTACAATAAGTGCAACGTTAAAATTCTGCCCCAATTCCAAAGATAGCATGAAAAGCAGCATAATAAATTCTGTGGGATGGTGATGATGCCAATACCAAGAAAAGCTTCATAGCTTGGGTTTAAAGCCAAAACTCCCAAGAATGAATAGGTAGTTCGTGGGAGAATGGCTTTCTCGTAAAGGAAGTGGCAGTTAAAATGGTAAGGAGGTAGACAATATCACGATGAATTAAAAAACTGTCAATACTTTGGTATTAGAAGAAGAGTAAAAGTGTTGAAAGAGCGCTTGTGTGAGATTTCTTGTTCTAAAGATTTTAAGTGCCTTAAAAGAAAGCGCTTTGTATCAAGTATATGATTAGTTAACCATTATTGATAGCTTTTTTTTTTGGTACCACACACTAGACTAGTAGCTATATGTACTTCATTGAACTCTCATAATGCTTAGATACTACCATTGTTCCTATTCTGCAGAGGAACTGAAGTTAAGAGAAGTTAGATAATTTGTTTAAAATAACTCAGCTAATAAGTGGCAGAGCCATATTTTAGAGCCAGGATGACCAATATCAAAACCACCAGTTAGTAATATTCCAAGATGTTCTTACTGTTCTAATGTACCATACAGAACTTGCATTCATTAATATATAAAATCCAACACAGATTATTACATATTTTTATTGTTTTCACTTATAGGCATAAAGAATTTTGCACATTTATTTTAATATTTACTCTGTTAACTGTTTTCTAGCTTGCTACATTGAAACTCCTTTGCCACTTTTCTGTTGGCTCCCCAACATCCATCCTTCATTCAGCAGTTATTTATTTAGTGACTACATGTGTACCAAGCACAGTGTTAATAAACAAGACACATAAATCTTTTCCTTCCTAGAGCTTATATCCTAATGAGGGAAAACATTTATTTAATAAATAAAATAATTACAGATTGTAAATATTATGGAGACAAGGGGGTAAGGTAGACAGTAAGAAAGGTAATATCTTGAGGGGTATCTGTCTGAGATAATTACATTTCAGCAGAAACCTGAGATGCAAATACGGTAGAAAAAAGCAGTCCACATAGAAAACAAAATGTATGCAGAGAATTTAAGGTGAGTTAGAGTTTGGCATGTTTGAAAAACTTGACACAAAGCTGTATAGCTAGATCCTGGTAAGTAAACGGAAATGTGGTATTAATTTCTACTACTGAAAGTCTTTTTTTTTTTTTTTAAAGAAAGGTTTTATTGAGCCAACAATGCTAGCCCAAAAGAAGACTGGTCTTGGGGAATTAAGTCCATACCATGCAGTGGTGTGGCTAAATGAAAAAGATGAACATGTCCATCATCCCAGAATTTTGCCAGTTATACGTCAATTGGTGGTTTTGGGGATGTAAGCTGTTCTGAAAGGGTTTATATTAGCTATAGACAAAAGGGATGATAGAAAATGAAGGGAGTTTAGTTCTGGGATAGACTTAGCAGAGTTGCCAAGAAGAGCTGTCTGCTGTGGATTAGCTATGGGCGGCAAACTGGAAAATTCATGTGGAAATAAGAAGTGTATAACTGTGGAAATAGCCATCTGGAAATTAATCCTAAATTCCAGTAGGTATTCCATGAGCATTCTTTTGTCAGAGCTGGTCCATAGCCGTTAACAGACTAACTGTTCAGTCTGTTTCTCTCACTTTCCAGCAGCTGTAATTTTAATTCAGAATATCTCAGGATATTTTTTCTTGTTAGTGGCATGAAATGAATTTGAAGACACAACCAGGAACTTGAACATGGAGGGTTTTTTAAACCATAGTGTTTGTATTTTAAATTAGTGGCTAGCATAGGACCTAAAAAACTGTGGTTTTCATAAGCTCCAGGAGGATTCTGGTACTTATTCACAGATGGGAAGCACTATTAAGGAAATGAAACTATTGAGGAAATGAAACTATTGTTTGGATTCACATGCAGCTTATTCCTCCTGTGTTTAGGGCCCATTTAACTCCCAATCTTGCTGCTCTTCTTCCACATAGATAAATATTGCAAAATTGCAGAAAATATGGATTTATTTTCATTTTAAAATTGCAGAAAATATGCATTTATTTTCATTTCAAAACCATAAATAATATGGATTTATTTTCATTTCAAAATCACACAGTGATTTCCATTTCTTCTGATTACAGAAAACAAATTATAAAAAAGAAAGGCTATTTTATTATTAAAGTTTAAAAAATTATGCTCCACTATATTCATTTTAGACTAACTTTGAAAATGAGGGTTACTGTGGTGTTCATCTGTATAGTACACTGCCTAATTATGTGCTTTTAATGAACATTCATTTTGAAGTACTGCGACCTTCCTGGAAGTAAAAGAAACTTTGATTCAAGTTTTCATTTGGATTCCTGAAGAAGTCTTGTATGATATAGTGTTGGAGATCTATTTTTTCCTCTTGCCTACTCACTCAGAGTGATATAGCCCATCCCTAACTAAGCAACATTATTTTATCTTCCACCATTCCTCAACATGCACCTTGAGTTCTACCCTCCACTACTGTCACCCCAAGTTTGACCCCCACCTTCTGCAAATTATGGCTTCCCTTTTTTAGTGACTCCAGCACAATATTCCTTAACTGAAACATTTCCTTTTTGTTCAGCCTGGAATATACCCTTCTTACCCTTTCCTCCATATTTCCAGTTCATATTGATCTTTCCCTCCACTGAAACCAGGAACATTTACTTATTTTTTAAGTTGTAAATTATCCCTGGAGAAAG